>RXON01000082.1:0-518993 GCA_009667805.1 Leptobrachium leishanense | reverse complement strand
CACTAAGAGCGCAGAAACGTAAAAACAGCTGCGGTCACGAACGGACGGATTTGTGTAAAACCGCCCGGTCACTAAGGGGTTAAGGACAGGAGGTTAGGATTAGTTGTGTGTATTCATTCACTGCATGTCAGGCCTCTCCTCTGTTGCCATTATTGTGAAGCCCAGCCATATTGAAGACAGGTACCACACTTTGCACAAAGGGTTCTTGGGTTCGTTTAGATTTCTCTAGGACAGTGGTTCCCAACCGCGGTGCTTAAGTACCCCTAATAGGTCAGGTTTTAAGGATTACCTTGGGAAAATGCAGACTGAATCCTGTAATCACTGAGCAGCAAATCGTATCACCTGTGCTGTGCTTCAGCTATCTGGAAAACCTGACCTGTTGGGGGTACTTGAGGACCGCGGTTGGGAACCACTGCTTTAGGAGATCCACCAAAACCTTACAACTCTATGCTAAATCCCAGCAGATCTCTGTACCGATTACTCAATGTACATTCAGAACAATTCCAAATGACCCATTTGTGTCAAATGTAAGAGAAAAGGTAACCCCACCCCTCATCCACATAAATGGCACTTTTATACTTTGAAACCCTCACTATAGCAAAGGAGCACAGTTACAACACTTTGTTTGCAGGCGTGTTTTGCCCATCCTATTTAATGAATGCCCATCCTATTTAAATCAAGCTTTAAATATCTGTCAACACAAATGTCAGACATGTCTCAGACACAGAACGCCAGGAAAAGGTTGAATGAGAAATCCACGGGCTTCTTTGACTCTTTAATACCTATTGGAATGGGATCCAAATAGCCAATCCTACATTAAGTAGGATTTCTCCCATCACACAAACAGTACAGGTGTGATTTATTTCAGGGACCAACTGACCAGGAATGCGGAGACAGAATAAATTATCAGCAGAAACAGAATGACACAACAGAAGGACATTGGGACTTAAAGAAGCAGTGGCAATATCAGAGACCTGAAGAAAGACAACAAGCTCACGTCATCACAAATTATGCCAGAAATGTAACAGGTGAGTAACTTTAATTTCATGGCTTCATAACATTTTTATAAAGCTTATAATTAGGTGAAGATTTTAATAATCTATTTATGCATTTATATACTGAAAATGCTAACTCTGCGTTTAGTCTTGATGTTAGAATACTCTTAATTTTAATAAAGACAGGAGGTGAATATTTTGCATTTAATTTCCATTACTGAACCTCCAGCAGCAAAGATAAACAACAGATTTAAGCACCATAGTAACGAGTAGGCCAATCAGAACAAAGTAAGTGCATTAAAAGGACATTCAAACCCTCCCAAGTCCTCTTTCTTTCCTTTGTGGATGACATTTCAGGAGAAGACTGGAAGAACAATGATTAAACTAGAAAGCGGAAAAGAACAATCTTACTTTTAGGTTTACGGTTTCTGAATGTTTTAAGATTAGGGTTAGAATTACTTATAGGTTACAGTTTTCTGTCTGTTTTATGATTAGGGTCATGCTTAGGGTTATAGTTTCTGCATGTTTTTTTAACATATTCAAGTTTATTAAAAGAAGTTACATACATGAAAAATATCATAAAGAAGGATTGCCATTTGGTAAATACATGACAAAAAATTGCAGCGAAACATAGGGAACCATGGGGTGAGGAATCGGCAATGGCATGAGGCATATGGCACCAATCACAAATATCAAGAGACAACAGACAAAAATCACATGCTGTGCAGTAAAAACAGAGAGGCAGAGAAGATAACATATCCGTCGGGCATCACAAAAGTGGAAGAACAGGTCAGGGATATATAAGCCTTAACACGAGTACATCAAGGATAATAGAGGTGCCCGACAATCAGAGCCTCATTCGGACTGTGGGAGATGCCTGGCATGCAGCAGAACCTCTGTCAACCAATAATACCATTTACGGGAGAATTCCTTGCAGCGGTCATGAGCACGAAAGCTGAGCTCATCAATGCCGCAGAAGAACTCTACTTTATCCAGCCATATGGAAATTGGGGGAGTAACACTTTGTTTCCAAAACCTGGGGAGGGTCAGTCTTTTTTTTATAACAAATAGTTGTCTTGCATTTAAAACTGTAGGATACGTAAAATATACAAAATCTCAAAAAATATATATATACGTATCTTTTTCAGTGCATCTTCAGGTGGTTCCTCCTTTCCACCCAAACGACTGAATTTCACAAAATAATGGAAGTGCACTGAAAATATAAGGCAAAAAACACCAACATAGCGTTATACTGACACAGGTTAGGTGTAATTACCCCTGCTACACACTGGCGCTTACAAGATAAAAATGAATATCATGCATAACACGAAATACTCAGCCACACTGGTCATCAGCCGTGGAATCAAGGAATATTCTGCGTCTAGGTTCCCAATATCTACCGATCTCGTAGTGGGTCTTGTAAAAAGAAGCTCGAAGATAAAAATAAAAATTATTTTAATGAAATTTAAAACAAATTAAACAATTCATTTAAAATGTTGAAGTCCTTCAGTATCCAACATGTTTCGTCGTAGACTTCCTCAGGGATAATAACTTCAGTTAGGTTTCTCTGTTAAATACTCTTCGAGCGTCAATTGAATCACAATCAGCTGTCTTTCAAATTCAGTTTCTCATCCACCCATCTCTTCCAATTGGCCACTTTTTTTCATTATTTAATTGGTTAATTGACACTTCCTTATTCTGTTATTCTGTGTCTTCACTCCATCAGGCTTCAAACATCGGCATCACTCCGCCTTCCAGCTCCAGATCTCCTCCCCACCTCTCCCCCAATCAACGCCCCTAAGATGGCGGCGTCCATTCTCCGTTGTTTTACTTTCACTTTCAATATCCATCTAATAGCGTCAAGGGAAATGGACATAATTAAGGGAGATGTATATTCCCTATTATAGACTTTCAGCAGGCTTACCCCTTTTGGCAATATCCCATTTTGGCCCTATTAATTCTAACTAACCCTGAAAAGTGTCGCGATCGATCCAGAGTGCGGTACCAACGATACAGGATCCTATAATGAACCTCTTGTATCCTAGTGGAAGGAGTACAACAATGCAGAAGGGTGTTAACTTTAGACCACACAGCATCTGTCAAAACAATTTGTAGGGATTCCTCCCATTTAGCTCAGAGGGGTAGGGAAAGATTGCAGAAAATTATAAAGGAGAGATATACCATGCGGAGGGGGTCACCCCTTGCCAAACAATAGTCTCGAAAGTAGTAAGCAGTCAACAGTTGTCAGCCATATGGGCTATAGAGTGCAAATAAGTCAATAAAGGGTGCATATGGAATTTTCACGGGAAACCATGGGATTCAAGAAAAGGTAGATGTGTTTCTCCTGCCCCATGCCCGTCCACAATAAAAAGACCCGGAAGCAGCAGCGGCAGGTTATATGGAGGCGCAGTAGGAGATAACTGGTGAGAAAAAACTGGCAAATGGTGCAAAGGCTTCAATGGGGAAGGGTATGGAGCAACGACCGATCGGGATTGCAGGAAACACCATATGTGACGCATGGACAGTGTGGTGGGGAGAATAGTGAAAGGTGGGTGCTCTGTTTGCTGGGGGAGCCACGGCAGGGAGGCCGGAGCGGGGCCTGCAAAGGCTTTCTCAATCTCCGCCCATTGTTTGGAAATGTCCAACCCCACCCCACTCCACCAATCGTTGCAAGTGTGTCGTGCAATAATGATGCCAAATGTATGGTAGGGACATACCGCCTAGGGACCTTGGGGTAGTGAGAATAGTTTAATCCTCGGGGAGCGGCCGGTCCAAACATATGTCAAAAAGAGACTTAAAGGGACACTCTAGGCAACATGACCACCTAAGCTATTTTAGGTGGTCATGATGCCCGGAGTATGCCGCCCTTTGTCCCCCCTCCCTCCGCTCAGCCGATCGGCAGAAAAGGCTGAAAACAGCTGAGAGAGGCGGAGGACTTTACTCCGCCCTCCCAGCTGTCAGTCAGCAGAGCGGGAATCATATTCTGCCGCTTCTGCCGACTTTTGCCGAGTAGGAGACGTTTTCAGCGCGATGACGTCTCCTACTCCCCGCAGAAGCTGGCGGCTCCCTCTGAGGGTTAGTGTTGCGCGCATCCTCTTGCGCGCAACACTAATCCTCAGAGGGAGCCGGAAGGAAGCCTGCCGATTGGCTGGCTTATGTGAGAGGCGCGCATGCGCGCTTCTCACGTAAACCAGAAGCCAAGACGCAGCAAGAAGAAGGACGGGAGCGGAAGAGGAGGGAGGTGAGTATAAAAAAAAAACGCCGCTGGAAACAAGAGGATTTTAAGGTAAGTATTACAGTTACAAGAAAAAGACAAAAAAAGAAAGTTTTATTAAGGGATAGGTTAGGAAAAAAAACGGGGGGTGAATTTTTTGTTGGAGTGTTCCTTTAAGTGTCTTAAAAAAGGAACTGGACAAGTGAATAGGAATTGTTTGGAAAAGATACAGTATCTTGGGAAGGATGGACAGCTTAATGGTTATAATATGTCTAAACCAAGATATATGTGGAATAGCCCAACTGGGCAAAATCATCAACAGCTTTGGCTTTAATTACCACCTCTACGCTGATGACACTCAGATCTACCTCTCTATCCCTGATCTCTCTCCCCCTGTCCTTTCAAAAGTCAGTGACTGTTTATCTGGCATCTCCTCCTGGATGGCCTCCCACCACCTAAAGATCAACATGTCAAAGACTGAGCTCCTACTTATTCCTCCCTCTAATGCCTCCCCACCTCCTGACTTCTCTATCACGGTGGAGGGTATCACCATCTCCCCATCAAACCAAGTTCGCTGTCTTGGAGTTACACTGGACTCTGCTCTTTCCTTCATCCCCCACATCAAGTCTCTTTCCTCCTCCTGCCGATACCAACTGCGTAATATTTCCAGAATTCGCCATTTCTTACCGCTGTCACCACAAAACAACTCATACACGCCCTGGTAATCTCCCGACTCGACTATTGCAATAATCTCTTATCTGGCCTCCCTCTGTCCCGCCTCTCCCCCCTACAATCCATCCTGAACGCCTCCGCCAGGCTAATTCACCTCACCCGCCGCTCTGTCTCTGCCGCTCCCCTCTGCGAGTCCTTCACTGGCTCCCCATCCACTGCAGAATTAAGTTCAAAATCCTTATCCTTACCTACAAAACCCTCACTAACTCAGCGCCCCACTACCTGTCCTCACTAATCACCAAATACACCCCAGCCCGCTCCCTAAGGTCAAACAGTGACCTGCGCCTAGCTTCTCCCCGCATCACCTCTTCCCATGATAGACTGCAGGATTTCTCACGCGCAGCCCCCACTCTCTGGAATGCTGTACAATAAGCACAGTACAGACAGGGTTACAATACATTGAACAACATTTGACAAACAGTACAGGAGGAGATGAGGGCCCTATTCCCGTAGGAACTCACAATCTAGGAGGGTTGGGGTTGGAAACAGGAGGAGAGGACTGTAAGGTGAGAGTGATTGATGGTTGCGTCAGTGAGTTGGGTGGTAGGTTCCCTAAATAGGAATGTTTTCAGGGAGCGTTTGAAGGAAGAGAAGTTAGGGGAAAGTCTGACAGCACGAGGGAGAGCGTTCCAGAGAGTGGGGGCTGCGCGTGAGAAATCCTGCAGTCTATCATGGGAAGAGGTGATGCGGGAGAAGCTAGGCGCAGGTCACTGTTTGACCTTAGGGAGCGGGCTGGGGTGTATTTGGTGATTAGTGAGGACAGGTAGTGGCGCTGAGTTAGTGAGGGTTTTGTAGGTAAGGATAAGGATTTTGAACTTAATTCTGCAGTGGATGGGGAGCCAGTGAAGGGACTCGCAGAGGGGAGCGGCAGAGACAGAGCGCGGTGAGGTGAATTAGCCTGGCGGAGGCGTTCAGGATGGATTGTAGGGGGGAGAGGCGGGACAGAGGGAGGCCAGATAAGAGATTATTGCAATAGTCGAGTCGGGAGATTACCAGGGCGTGTATGAGTTGTTTTGTGGTGACAGCGGTAAGAAATGGCCGAATTCTGGAAATATTACGCAGTTGGTATCGGCAGGAGGAGGAAAGAGACTTGATGTGGGGGATGAAGGAAAGAGCAGAGTCCAGTGTAACTCCAAGACAGCGAACTTGGTTTGATGGGGAGATGGTGATACCCTCCACCGTGATAGAGAAGTCAGGAGGTGGGGAGGCATTAGAGGGAGGAATAAGTAGGAGCTCAGTCTTTGACATGTTGATCTTTAGGTGGTGGGAGGCCATCCAGGAGGAGATGCCAGATAAACAGTCACTGACTTTTGAAGGACAGGGGGAGAGAGATCAGGGGTAGAGAGGTAGATCTGAGTGTCATCAGCGTAGAGGTGGTAATTAAAGCCAAAGCTGTTGATGATTTTGCCCAGGGAGGAGGTGTAGATGGAAAAGAGCAGAGGACCAAGGACAGAGCCTTGAGGTACACCAACAGATAGAGGCAATGAAGAGGAGGAGTTACCAGCAAAGGACACACAGAAGGACCTGTTGGATAAATAGGAGTCAACCCAAGCAAGTGCAAGTGTCACCGAGACCCAGAGAGTTGAGGGTCTGTAGAAGGAGGTGGTCAACAGTGTCAAAAGCAGCCGAGAGGTCAAGCAGGATGAGAATAGAATAGTGGCCGTGTTTTTTAGCAGTTAGGAGGTCGTTGGTGACTTTGGTGAGGGCAGTTTCAGTTGAGTGTAGCGGTCGGAAGCCAGATTGCAGGGGGTCAAGTAGGGAATTGGAGGACAGGAAGAGGGAGAGGCGGTTGAAGACTAGTTTTTCTAAGAGCTTTGATGTGAAGGGAAGAGGGATACAGGGCGGTAGTTGGATGGAGAGTTGGTGTCTAGGGATGGTTTCTTTAGTAAGGGGGTAACTAGCGCGTGTTTGAAGGCGGATGGAAAGGAGCCAGTGGAGAGAGATAGGTTGAAGATGTGTGTGAGAGCAGGGGTGAGGGAGAGAGGAGAGGGGAGGAATTAGAAGTGAGGGAATGGGGTCGAGCAGGCACGTGGTGAGATGTGAGGAGGACAATAAGGAATTGACTTCCTCCTCAGTGGTTGGGAGGAAGCGGCAGAGGGTGGCAGAGGGGACCTGTGGAGTGGAGGTGGCAGATAACTATCTTGTGTTGGGATGTTGCTTCTGATAGTTAGAGTTTTACTGAGGAAGTAGTCTGCCAGGTCTTGAGCGCTGAAGGCAGCTGAGGGGGGAGGTGCAGGTGGGTGGAGGAGGGTGTTGAAGGTGGACCAGAGCCGTTTAGGTTGGAGGACAGCGTAGATATAAGAGATGAGAAAAGGATTGTTTGGCCAAGTGGAGGGCAGAGGTGTATGACCGGAGAATAAACTTGAAGTGAACAAAATCAGCTTCAGAGCGGGATTTCCTCCAGGCACGCTCTGCAGTGCGGGAGCATCTTTGCAGGTAGCGAGTTTGGAGGGTGTGCCAGGGCTGAAGCTGGCGGCGTGGGGCCTTGCAGAGTCGAAGAGGAGCAAGAGTGTCTAGAGCAGAGATAAGCGTAGTGTTGTAGTGATTAGTGGCAGCATCAGGGCAGTGAAGGATGAGGTATGAGGGAGGTGGTGAAGTAGGTTGGAGAATTGATGGGGTCCACAGCATGTAGATTTCTGCGAGTGTGTGTGCGGTGGGGAGCAGGGTGTTTAGGAAGTCCAGATAGGTTGAAAGAGAGAAGGTGGTGGTCAGAGATGGGGAAAGGGCGACATTTGAACAGAAATGGAGCAGAGGTTGGAAAAGACCAGGTCAATAACGTGACCATCGCGGTGGGTAGGAGGAGGGAGGATTGTGTGAGTCCAAGGGAGGACGTGAGTGAAAGAAGTTTGGAGGCAGCAGGAGCGGAAGGATCGTCAATGGGAATGTTGAAGTCCCCGAGAATTAGGCATGGAAGATTAGAAGACAGGAAGTGAGAAAGCCAGGTAGCAAAGTGGTCAAAGAACTGGGAGGTTGGTCCCGGTGGGCGGTAGATGACTGCCACCCTGAGAGCCAGAGGAGAGAACAGGTGGATGCAGTGTGTCTCGAAGGAGGAGAAGGAGAGGGATGGGGTGGAGGGAGATGCTGGTAGGTGCAGGTGGGAGAGAGCAGGAGCCCGACCCCGCCACCATTTCTCTCACCCGGTCTGGGGGTATGGCTCAAGTGTAGACCGCCATCTGAGAGAGCAGCAACGGAGGCCGTGTCAGAGGGAGTTAGCCAGGTTTCAGTTAAAGCTAGGAGGTTGAAGGAGTTTGAAAGGAAGAGGTCATGGACGGCTGTGAGTTTGTTGCACACAGAGCGAGCGTTCCAGAGGGCGCAGGAGAAAGAGGACAGGCGCTGAGGGATGATGGGAATGAGGTTGCTGGGCTTGCAGGGAGGTGATTTATGTGCGATGGAGATAGGATGAGAGGGAAGTATTGGATGTGTTGTGGGGCCAGGGTTAGGGATATGTCACCTGAATAGAGTAACAGCAGGAGGGTGAGAAAGAGAAGGTGGGAATGGGATTTGTGGGCGTGGGAGTGATTGGCAGCACGAGAGTTAGAGGGAGACCATGTTTTGAGGAAACAAAGGAGCTCATGCGAGGCCATCATGTGGGACGAGAGGAGGGAGGGAGAGATGCAGATAGTGTAGGGGTCGGTGGTAGAGGGGCAGGAGTTCCATTTAAGGAGAAAGGTAGAAGTAAAGAGGAGAAGCGTGAGAGAAAGCATGATATTGTTAGGACCCGAGGGTTGCGTCCTCCTCGCGGCCCCTCCTGGTGTCCTATGCGCGCGGGCCGCCGCCGCTTCCGGGTATGAGGCTTCCCAGCGGCGTGACGTCATCACGCCTCCACCGTGGTGCCTCCTGTGTCACGTGATCCTGTTGGCCAATCGGGAGGCAGGGCGCCTGATTTAAACCTGCTTTTTGCTTTTGTCTGCGCCCTTTCGTGGTTTTAGCTTGCTAGACCCTTTGGTGCTGTATTCTAGATTCTGATTTGACTTACTGTGCATGACCTGGCTTTTGGCAACCGACTCTGAGTATCTCTATATCCCTTTGACCCGGCTTTTGTGTTTTGACGCTGCATTTGGTTTCTCCCTGTGTACTGAACTGTATTACTACTCGCTATCACTTAACCCAGCCACCACAAGGACTGGTATTGTGATTAGATTTCGAGGTTTTTCCTGTTACCTGTGTATCCTCCTAACGTACCCTTCGACTTGCGTGTACTAGCTTGACGTACACTCTCTGGCACTCCGTATTGTCTTGTTTCTAGACCAGCCACCCTTAGGACTGGTCTCTGTCCTCTTTGCCTACGTCCCTGCCTTATAGGTTCACTTCTAGCTACTGCGTAACCCAGCCAACTACAAGGACTGGTATCGCGTTTAGGGTTCCACCCTCCTGTTTCGCCCTAGGGCTGACTATAGCTACCTACGGGTACGTGTGTCCGCCTGACAGATATAGACTTGCGTTTACCCAGAGTAAAATTGGGCCTTGCAGTTCCTTCCTCCAGTCCCGCAACTCCAGGAATCAACTCTAAGCGTCCACTTAAGACTGTCACTTGTGAATGTCACAAGAGCCTGGCTCAAATGGAGCCAGTCTTAGTGGTTATATAGGGAGACTGATTGCAATCAGGCAGTTAAAAAGTCAACAGCTGAAGCTGGATGGGCTGTGTCAATAGGGCAGGAGATTCACATGCTAATTAGCAAAGCAAATGGTGGAGAAAACAAAAATAAATAAAAAAACAGAAAAAAAAACCAAGGAAACGTTATAATGTGGGTGTCTGCGAATACTGGGTGATGATGCCTACCAGCAAAAGTATGCAGGGGTTCAGTTGAGCTGTGGGTGTCTGTGGATGATGGGTGATAATGCCTACCAGCAAAAGTATGCAGGGATTCAGTTGAGCTGTGGGTGTCTGTGGATGATGGGTGATAATGCCTACCAGCAAAAGTATGCAGGGGTTCAGTTGAGATGTGGGTGTCTGTGGATGATGGGTGATAATGCCTACCAGCAAAAGTATGCAGGGGTTCAGTTGAGCTGTGGGTGTCTGTGGATGATGGGTGATAATGCCTACCAGCAAAAGTATGCAGGGTTTCAGTTGAGATGTGGGTGTCTGTGGATGATGGGTGATAATGCCTACCTGTGGAGAGAGGAGACACAGGAATTAGGGATCGTGATGGCGTAGGGGGATCTTGGATAAAACTCCAGGAATCAACTCTAAGCGTCCACTTAAGACTGTCACTTGTGAATATAAAAAACAAAAATTACTGAGACACGTTTCGGCCATAGGCCTTCATCAGTCAGTGTAGATTGCAACAAGCGTGGTTCTCATACAATCCGGGTCAATAACAGGAGCGGTTCTCAGACAGGCCAGGTCAGCAACAAAGGTGGTTCTCATACAATCCGAGTCAGTAATATCAGTGGTAAATGGCAAAGAATCAGTGAATCGCAAGAGTCGAATTACTGGGGGAAGTAACTCCACGACAGGGCAATGAGCTGGATCGCGCCATCTGATTTTAAACCAGCTGGCTCCGGGATAGGGTTACAGTTTCAGCTTATTTTCGTAAGGAGGAGGTGTAGGTGACCCAAAACACAGTGCAAAAAACTTTTGAAATGCCAGGGTTTCACAATGGTGATAATAAGACCACCTACCCAAGACTGATTACCATTCCTTAGAATGGCTTGGCTTATAACAGAACCATGGTCCACTTAAGGAGCACCAAAATATGGGACCCCTAGAACGGGCAAGCATGACAGTTTTAAGGTCAGGGATACAATTTCTTTCAATTACTTTTAATATTCTGAATTTGTCTAAATAGATTTTAAGGAGACGGTGGTGGATACATGGAACAGCCTTTCAGGTGAAGTGGTAGAGGCCAAAACAGTGATTGAATTTAAGCAGGCATGGGATAGGCATAAGGCTATCGTAAACAAAAGATAAATCCAAGTAAAGTATCCATGTAATTGGGCAGACTAGATGGGCCGAAAGGTTCTTATCTGCCGACATTTGACAAATAAGTCAATGGGGCCTGATGGGATCCACCCTTAATTATTAAAAGAGCTCAGTGGTGTAATAGCAAAACCGTTAACAGATTTATTTAACCAATCCTTGTTAACGGGAGTCGTCCCAGAAGACTGGAAATTAGCAAATGCTGTGCCCATTTACAAGAAGGGTAGTAGGGAGGAATTGGGGAACTATAGGCCAGTTAGTCTTACGTCAGTAGTGGGGAAATAAATGGAAACCATGTTAAAGGAAAGGATCTAAAAACAAATAGATTACAGGATCAGAAACAACATGGGTTTACCTCAGGGAGATCATGCCAAACTAATCTTATTGATTTTTTTGATTGGGTAACAAAAATAATAGACACAGGTGGTGCAGTAGACATTGCTTATTTAGATTTCATTAAGGCTTTTGATACTGTTCCGCATAGAAGGCTTATCAATAAATTGCAATCTTTGAGCTTGGATTCCAATATTGTTGAATGGATTAGGCAGTGGCTGAGTGACAGGCAACAGAGGGTTGTGGTAAATGGAGTTTATTCGGCGCAAGGTCTTGTTACCAGTGGGGTACCTCAGGGGTCAGTACTTGGACCCATTCTCTGTAATATTTTTATTAGTGATATTGCAGAAGGTATTAATGGAAAAGTATGTATTTTTGCTGATGACACAAAGATTTGCAACAGGGTTGACGTTCCTGAAGGGATCAGCCAAATGACAAATGATTTAGGTAAACTAAAAAAATGGTGGGAGCTGTGGCAATTGAGTTTTAATGTGGATAAGTGCAAGATAATGCACCTGGGACGTAAAAACCCAAGGGCTGAATATAGAATATATGATACAGTCCTAACCTCAACATCTGAGGAAAGGGATTTAGGGGTTATTATTGCAGAGGATCTAAGGGTAAGTAGTCAATGTAATAGAGCAGCAGGAAATGCTGGCATAATGCTTGGTTGTGTAGGGAGAGGTATTAGCAGTAGGAAAAGGGAAGTGCTCATGCCATTGTACAGAGCACTGGTGAGACCTCACTTGGAGTACTGTGTGCAGTACTGGAGACCGTATCTCCAGAAGGATATAGACATCTTAGAGAGAGTTCAGAGAAGGGCTACTAAAATGGTGTACGGCTTGAAGGAGAAATGTTACCAGGAAAGGCTTAATGATCTTAACATGTACAGCTTGGAAAAAAGACGAGACAGAGGAGATATGATAGAAACATTTAAATACGTAAAGGGAATCCACAAGGTAGAGTAAGGGAGTATATTTAAAAGGAAACAAAGTAGCAAAACAAGAGGACATAGTCTTAGATTAGAGGGGCAAAGGTTTAAAAGTAACATCAGAAAGCATTATTTTACGGAGAGGGTGGTGGATACATGGAACAGCCTTCCAGTTGAAGTGGTAGAGGCCAAAACAGTGATTGAATTTAAGCAGGCATGGGATAGGCATAAGGCTATCCTAAACAAAAGATAAATCCAGGTAAAGTATCCATGTAATTGGGCAGACTAGATGGGCTGAAAGGTTCTTATCTGCCGACATTTTTCTATGTTTCTATGTTTCTATGATTATATTCAGATTTGGCCAATTTGGGCTATTTTTTAATTTGGAATATGGATACATCTGAATTGTTGAATTGCTGTCTATTCAGCTGAATTCTGAACCGAATTGTATACAGTTGTGTTCAAAATTATTCAACCCCCAATGCTGTAAAGGGTTTTAGGGAATTTAGTGTACATTTGTAATTGTATTCAGAATGAAATCCTACAAGGACTTTTTAAAGAACCATATGCAACTAAAATGACATCAATTGGTTTTGTAATACAGTAGTAAATGTTTCTTTTGTGAATTCATCATTGACACAATTATTCAACCCCTTAAAGACTACCACTCTGAAGAACAGAGGTTCATTCAAGTGTTTTCAATCAGGTATTGAAAACACCTGTGGATGTTACGGAGCAGCAATAAAGCATAATAAGCACCAATTAGGCAGCTTTAAAATGACTGTGATACTCAGCTCCTTCTAGACATTTACTGGTGTGGTTACAAACATGGTGAAGTCAAGAGAATGGTCCAGGAAGACAAGAGAAGAGGTGATTACTCTTCACACGAAGGGCAATGGCTATAAGAAGATTGCAAAGATGTTAAACATACCAAGAGAGACCATAGGAAGCATCATTCGCAAATTCAAGGCAAAGGGCACTGTTGAAACGCTACCTGGTCGTGGCAGAAAGAAGATGCTGACTTCGACTGCTGTGCGCTACCTGAAGCGTAGAGTGGAGAAAAGTCCCCGTGTGACTGCTGAGGAACTGAGAAAAGATTTGTCAGATGTGGGTACTGAAGTTTCAGCTCAGACAATACGGCGCACACTGCGTAATGAAGGCCTCCATGCCAGAACTCCCAGGCGCACCCCCTTGCTGTCTCCAAAGAATAAGAAGAGTCCACTGCAGTATGCCAAAAGTCATGTGGACAAACCACAGAAGTTTTGGGATAGTGTTCTGTGGACTGATGAAACAAAATTAGAACTGTTTGGGCCCATGGCTCAACGCTATGTTTGGAGGAGGCCTATGAAGAAAAGAACACCTTGCCTACTGTGAAGCATGGCGGGGGGTCAATCATGCTTTGGGGCTGCTTTGCTTCTGCAGGTACAGGGAAGCTTCAGCGTGTGCAAGGTACCATGAATTCTCTTCAGTACCAGGAGATATTGGATGACAATGTGATGCAGTCCGTCACAAACCTGAGGCTTGGGAGACGTTGGACCTTTCAACAGGACAATGATCCCAAGCATACCTCCAAGTCCACTAGAGCATGGTTGCAGATTAAAGGCTGGAACATTTTGGAGTGGCCATCGCAGTCACCAGACTTAAATCCGATTGAGAACCTCTGGTGGGACTTAAAGAAAGCAGTTGCAGTGCGCAAGCCTAAGAATGTGACTGAACTGGAGGCTTTTGCCCATGACGAATGGGCGAAGATACCCGTAGATCGCTGCAAGACACTTGTGTCAAGCTATGCTTCACGTTTAAAAGCTGTTATAACTGTAAAAGGATGTTGTACTAAGTACTAAGATTGAATGTCACTTGGGGGTTGAATAAAACTGATAATGATGTGAGCACAGAAAAGACATTTGTGGTTATTTCATTATAAATGTTATGTTATATTTGTCTGACCTACACGTGCCTCTTTGATTTAATTGTAAGCAAGATGACTGAATGATCAAAATCAATGTCAAACTGGCCAAAACACTCAATTTCAGTGGGGGTTGAATAATTTTGAACACAACTGTATGTCTAGGAGATGGTACTATTCTGCAATAGATTGTTCTTCTCATTCCGGCTGCAAATAAATGGCTCATATACAAAGTATAATAGTCGATAATAGAAAGAAAGGAGCCTCAGTGACTGGGCAAGGTCAAACCGGAACTCCCACCATTATTTAACCACTGGAGCAACTATGTATAACAGCTCCAGATGTTAATTTAAGAGCGAGAGTGGAATAGGGCCCAAAGTCAATAGAAGCATCCATTTGACTTTGAAATAATGCTCAGAAAATTCATGAAATAACAGGTATTTGTGTATTATACAAGAAAACATTTTTGAAACGTTGAAACTGAAGATTGCCGTTGACCTTTAAGACGTGTAAAATAGTGATTAATATCAAACAATTTAAACAGTTGAGCAGATTGTTTCATGGACGTCGCCAATGTCTTTATAACACTATTGAGATCCATTTAAATTGCTGAGTGAATTGATTTGAATTGCACAGAATATGACAAACATTGCTGAATTCAATGAATCTAAATGAATATGTCATCCTATACACTGAAAATAATTCTACTGTTTCTGTCATTGCTTCCTCAGGGGTAAGTGATGCATATACGGACATCGTCTCTGAGCTAAACCTGCAACACTACAGGCAGACAAAGATCACTCTACAGGATATCTTGAGTATTGGAAAGAAAAACATGAGTGACATTAAACTAAGGATTGAAAAAGACATTCCCTGGTACTTTCTGCAGAAAGTAATGGCTTTGAATGTGAATGCTAGAAACACCACAATTAAACAACGTGCAGAATCCAGAAGTAAAACAGAAACTCTGGGTAAATTTCAGGTTGATTACGATGATGAATTGGACACAAATGATTGTGTTCACCCCCTGGATGTCCTCTGCGTTCTTCTGCATTGCTGTGATCCTTTCCTTCAACAAGAAATTGTATCCAAGATGTCCAGATGCCAGTTCGCTGTCCCTCTGCTGCTCCCTGCTAGTGATGGCGACAGCTGCACCCTCATGCTATGGGCAATGAGAGATATTGTGAAGAGCTGGAGACCTCCCTCGTTAGCAGACAAGAAAGGGTTTATGGAAGACAATTTAGTGAAAATTCGGATGCCGATCTTCTCTTTCGTCAGACTGGGGGAAACTAAATTATCCAAATCTAAAATACTGAATCACGTGCTCTGTCCAGCCCATTCATTCAACAACATTTTTGTGAATCATGAAATGGATTGTGGGACTCGAAGAGTTTCTGATGGGTTAGTAGAGATATCCTGGTTCTTACCTTGTATCCCAGGAAGTTCTGAAACCTTCCCTGAGCCCATTGCTGTCACCAATTTACGTGGAGACCTGGCATATAAATTGAGAGAATTCACCTTTTTAACTCGGATTTCTGCAGTCATCTTTATATTCGCTGATAATTTAACAGAGAGAGATTACAACTTATTTTCCCAGTTCACAGACACAGACACAAACTATTGTTTTGTTCTCAACCCAAACAGCGACATACAGCGAACTCGAATGATAAAAACTCTGAAACGATTGACTAAAACACTAAAGGTTTTAAGAATTAATGGCAATGATAGAAATGCCATAAAAACTGCTAATGATATTCAAGAAATTATCTCAGAATGCATGAATAAACACAATCCATTAAGTGTAGAAGAAATGGTGAATGTGGCCAGAAAACATGGGATAAAAGTAGATGAGGATTCTGCTGAATGTCAGAAGGCCAAGGACCAAGCCTTCTTAATCACCAGTGAGATAAAGGATGTTTCTCAGTATAAGAAAGCAGCAATGAGTCTGCAGGGGGAACCATGGAAACAAATATCTCAGCTGGAAAAGGAAATGTGTAGAATGAAGAACCAAGGGAATTATAACAGCGCCATTCATAAAAATAACCTGCTCAAAAAACGTTTTGAATTAATCAAGACTCAATATAATCATCCAATGCCCAACACTATGAAGCTGTTTATCACGGCTTTAACACAGATGACACACTTAGAAACAGGTTATTTCATGAAATGGATGAAATTTAACCTTGATTCAAAAGTGAGACATAATTTATTGAGGTTACAGAATGAGAAGAGAAGAATTGCTGCCATGTCTCCAGACTCAGCTGAAATGAAACAACTGTCTGACAACATTGAAAAAAGCTCATTGAGGATTGAACACTTCCTGCGTGAGATGGGTCAATTCTTTGAAGCTGAATTATATATGATGCAACAGCACCACATCAGTCCTAACCAGAGACAATACATTGAACTGCCAGGATTAGCTGCTGGTCTTCTGCTTGATGGGTTCCCATTGGAGCTTATTGATGGAGATGCCTCTAACATTCCTTTGCAATGGATAACCGCTGTCATGAATGAGCTTCACACCAAGACAGGGGGCCCATGCAGGATGAGAGTGATCACTGTGCTGGGTGTTCAGAGTACGGGGAAATCCACCCTTCTAAACACCATGTTTGGTATGCAGTTCCCGGTGGCCAGTGGTCGATGCACCCGAGGGGCCTTCATGACTCTTATCAGGGTCAAAGATGGTGTTCAAAGAGAGCTAGGGTGTGACTTTATTCTGGTGATCGATACAGAAGGTCTGAAAGCTCCTGAATTGGCTTCTCTGGATGACAGCTATGAACATGACAATGAGTTGGCAACAATCGTGGTTGGGCTGAGTGATATCACCATTATTAACATAGCGATGGAAAATGCTAATGAAATGAAAGACACTTTGCAGATCGTGGCTCATGCTTTCCTGAGAATGAGTGAAGTTGGAAAGAAACCAAACTGTTACCTGGTACATCAAAATGCAGGTAATGTGACAGCCCATGAAAAAAATGAAGCAGGAAGAGTTAAACTTCTGCAAGAACTAAATGATATGACGAAACAAGCAGCAAAAATGGAAAAAAAGAACGAATCAATTACCTTCTCTGATATCATTGATTTTGATCCTGAAAAGCAGACTAGGTACATTCCTGGATTATGGCATGGAGTCCCACCGATGGCCCCAATAAACCAAGGGTACAGTGACAATGTCTTTAAATTAAAAATACAAGTGCTTGATTTCTTGAAAAGGAGGCAAACTCCTGCACCTCATGATACCAGTTCATTTATTGAATGGGTTAAGAGTTTATTGAATGCAGTAAAACATGAAACATTTATCTTCAGTTTCAGAAATGTCATGGTGGCAGAAGCTTACGATCAGCTGTCCATGAAATACTCGGAGCTGGAATGGAACTTCCGCAAACAAGTCCATTATTATTTGGCAGAATCAGAAAGTATCATTAAAAATAATTTTTCAGGAGATTTACAGAAAAGAACATCTGATATCCTAGAAAATGATGTAAAAAATCTGCTTGACAAAGAAGAGGGAATAATGACCCAGCAGTTGTCACAGTTCTTTGAGCGAGGTTGTCCCAATGTGCATCTGGTGCAAAAATACAAGCAAGAGTTTTTAAATCATGTTAAAAGTCTAAGGAAAGACCTTGAAGTTATGGCTTCAAACAAATGTTGGGAAGCGGTCCGAATTCAAAACGCAAAGCATGAGATACAAAACATACCAAACGAATTCCAGGAATGCATTGAACACAAGATTCGTGAACATCTGGAGAAACAGACCACAAGTCAAAGTTCGTGGAATGAGGATGAATTGAACCAGGAGTTTAATGAGCTGTGGGAGAGTGTTTTAACAGAAAGGAACGTGTCTCGATTGAAGAAACGTCGAATTGACATTGAAATGTTGGCACAACTGAAAAAGGATCTAAAGAATAGGCCGGGTGCAGTCACTGAGACTCTGAATAGTGTTACATCTCTAAGAGATTATGGACAAGGAAGATTTAAGATGGAAAAGAACTACATGGACATTAGCACTTTCTCATTGAAAGGCTTTAAGGAATTTTTTACTAAAGATTGCTATAAAAAGTTAGAACACATCGTACAGGAAGTAGCATATGAATGTCAACATTTTGTTCTGTGCAAAGTGGCCACAAAAGAAGATTACAATGAATTGTATTGTCAGCAGCTACTAACCACTATAGACAGAAAACTTGATGAAGTTGACGTTAGGAAACTCCATCCCACCCCACTGTATGAAGTCAATCTAAAACTTTATGTTTTGGGAAGAGAAGTTCCCCACTTTCAGAAGATGCACAATGACTTTGGCCAAAATAATGACCCAAAACGTCTTATCGATAAACTTAAACCTCAATACTTCTCCACATTTAAAAGTAAACTCCAACGCGGGGACACTTTCAAGAAAAACACAAAGCATTTCTGTGACCAGTGTTTGAAACCAGCAATAACTGACCACATCTACCGGAATCTCGGACAACAAATTGTTACTGAAATCTTGAGAAGTTCTGATGCAGCAATATTCAAAAGTCAGAAGTATTTCCAGTTCACCCTCCTGAAGGAGCTGCTTGAAATAAACCAGTTTAAGGACTACATAGACTACATCACACAGTATGAGCGTTACGCGAAACAATGGATTTCAGACTATATTGCACAAATATATAAAAACTCTGAAAGGTTAGAAAATGTACTGTCACAAATTCTCTCTTCTCTTACAGAAGAGATCCAAGCTGCTCTCAGAGACCCTAAGGTCCACAATAGTACAGATGTGTCTGAATTCCTGCTAAACTTCTCCACTCTGCTAAGTAGACAACTGGTGCTTTCAAGGAATGCAGTGAAAGTTACAGGTTTCCAGAATCCATCAAATGTCCACACATTCTCTAATGATATTGAGATTTCAATCAATACAATGATAAATGAATTAAAGTCCAGTATAAAATCTTTGGAGTTTGAATCTCTCCTCCCTAACCTTGCACTGAAACCTGAAGATGAACTGTTTGCGAGACTTACTGGATGTGGAAAGAAATGTCCCTTCTGTGAAGCTCCCTGTGAAGCTGGTGGAACAAAGCATGCCCACCACTCTGTGACTATGCATCGCCCTAAGGGATTAGCCCAGTATACATGGTCAGAATCCAATGTTCTATGCTATTCCATGTGTTCCACTGATATTCTTTCCAAAACCATCTTTGTAAACTCAGACACAGAGGGGCAATGGTGTTTATATAAAGACTATCGAAAAATTTATCCAGATTGGATCATACACCCAGACCCAGATTTTAATTCCTCAGATTATTGGAAGTTTGTCTTTAAGGAGCTCAATGAACAATTTGCAGAGCATTACAAAGCTAGACCAGCTGAGGTCCCATTTGAATGGGATAAACTGACTAAAGAACAAGCCCTCAGGTCTTTGCAGGACATGTATAATGTGAAATAATGACAGTACAAACAATTGACTGAACAACGGAAGAATAATTCTCTTCTTGATTATTATCATAGACGTTAAAATGATGTCATACTGATTATGCCCTAAGCGTGTTTGATTGATAAATGATAAACATGTCACAATTCAAGCTGACTGCATCTCTCCATGTCTCTGTCCATTACAGTTGCCAACATTATCCCAAATGGACACTTATTTTGTCTTTTTGGCTTGTTTTCAGCTGAGTCCTCCACTTCACCCTGCATTTTCAAGAGTTTGGGGGACCTGGGAGGGGGGAGCAGGGAGGATACTCCACACATGAAGTGGAGGTTCAGTGGAGGCGCTGATAAATTGTGTGAGGTGATATGATTTATGTTATGCAGCCAACAAGGATTATGACACAAAACCTCGACAAGAATGTGCAAAATACTAGAACAGAGACGGGGGGGGTCCAAGTGGCGCAGGCTCTTAAGTGAGCAGTCAGTAGAATAGTGTAATGATCTTAGTTTGGTCAGATAGGACCTAAGTGCAACAATGCTTAATGCATAATTTTACAACAATGCTTGATATATAGTGCAATATCAAAGGATCTGATGATGTGAACAAAACGCCTAATGGGTTTTAATATAACCGCGTATAGGACAGATAGTGCCTTCTACTGGAGGGTGAAGGAATCACAATATTGTTCTTGCAAGAGACGTATGGAGCACTTATATAAGGTACATGGGATATATATAAAGTGCTAGTAAAAAGTGCATAAAAAGTGCATAAAAAAGTGCATAAGTGCAAAAAATACTAGGTTCTTGACAGGGTTATAACCCAGAATTTTTGGGTGGGAGGAGAGTTCAGTTCAGACTGTATGCAATATGGAGAAGATATCCGCTGGGGTAATCCGGAAGTTATAGATGTCGTCCTAAGGTCCGGTCCTCACCTAGGTCCTATATGTGCTTCCAATTCCCAAATATCAGGGAGGAAGGAAGGGGAAGACAGAAAAAGAGGGGATTGCGCAATATTGCTTGGTAATCGATCGAGTTGGTAATGACAAAGGGACACTTACAGTGTGCAGAGCCTTGATACCGGCTCTGGTGTGGAACGCCTTGGGCCTAAATGAGGGTGGCCTCTGCCCTTCTTTAGGGTTGTTCCTGGGTAACCCTTCGCTTCTCTTCTTGCTGGTTTACACGGTTATCTCAGGTATAAAAGGGAAAAATCCTCATAGCGCAATATGCAGCTGTTGTTGAGATAAATACAAAATAGAGGTAGAGATGGCAAACTCACCGATGATGGAGCCTAGAATAACAGGCTCGGCTTGCGGGCAAGTGGTACGGCTATGGTGGGTACCTACACCTCTTTCTGCAGCGGGTGGTCTCCTGTTCTCCTTATCCCAGTGGATGGTTTCCTTGTGAGTAAAAGGGGAGGAAGTAGGCTGGGTGCATGCAGCCTGAGATACAGCTAGGGCTCCAGGTGCCAAATGCAAGTAAATAAAAAAGGGAGATGGATGGTGGTCCAAATAAAATAAATTTATTAGCAGGGGATTACAGATAAAAAGGGAGAAAAAAGGGGGTTTACACAGAGTACGCGTTTCGGCTATCCACTGTAGCCTTCTTCAGCTCAAAGTGCAAAGAGTGCAAAAAGTGCAAGAAAGAGGGAATACAAGACACTCCACATGTGTCTGTTTATATAGAAACCATGTTGGGCGAATTCCCGGGGTTACTTCCGGGTTCCGCGGTAGATGTGGTCACGTGATGCGTGCCGCGTCATTACGTTTTGCGCGGCGGCCATTTTGGATATGCGTTCCACCGGCCGATACTCTGCGTTCCACACGGCAGATTATCCAGTGTGGAAGGAGAAAAATGCGGCAGTGAGTTGAGGCTAATCCTGCAAGGAATGTCCATAGGCACTAGCAGCAAATTATGGCAGAGGAGCCTAATTATCATGCAATTACATAAACATGGGTACAAATGGGACAAAAAGGATAAAAAATATAAGAATGATGGAGCACATTGTTAAAACAGATTAAAAGCACATTGGGGTAGAATAAAATAGGGGTATAAAACATGAACATGAGTGCAAATAAGACAAATGATAGTGATGATAATAATGATGGGGCACATTGTTAAAACAGATTAAAAGCACAATGAGGTAAAAGACATAATATAGAGATTCAGGGTATACAGATTGCGAAATACCCAATATCATGGGTCTCGATGGGAGGTCACAGAGGCATAGTGGATTCAGTACAATGTAGATAAAAAAGTACAATGAGGATAAAATACAATAAAATAAATGGATAAGAAAAACTTAAAGGTGATTAAAAAATGTAACATAATACTGGAGGGGATACATATAAAATATATATTAGGGTAGGTGTAATGTACGTATGCATTGTGCAATATACTGTCGAAATATGAGGTGAGTGGTATCCCATGAAGCGAATATGTAGGCAGGGATTGGTCGGTGATTAGTCGAGGAAGTGGCATAATTCGAAGTCGGCATTTAGTCCATATGGTTGGAGGGTACCCAGATTGAAGATACTCCACACACCCTGGACACTTCAAAAAGCTATGTGGTTAGGGAGTGTAGAATATCCTTTTAAATTGCTCAATCTAAAACTTAGCGTTTTTAGGACAGATCAAAGTAAGAGTTTGGCTTGAAATACAGCTTGAAATGTATTAGGTACAAAATATGCTTAAAAGTGTAACCAGCTACATCTCTGTGCATCTCCTCATTCTGCTATGCAATATACACTGACTCAGCCGGTAAGTAATGTATATGAGTTGGTCAGGAGGCAGAAGGCCGTGCGCTCTTCTTCTAAAGGTATTGCCTTGCCAAGTGTTTTAATTGACTCTCTAAAAATGTTTTTAAAAAATCATTAATGAGAAACAGGCTTCAATATATTTATATCAGACGTAATGAAGAAGCCACCCATCGGTACTCACTCCACCACAGTACAATATGCAATCAGAAAAATAGGAAAAGCTCTGGCAGCTGAAATTTAAAATTGTGGATTTATTCCTTGTGTCCCCACAAAACAGACAATGTTTTGCCCTAACTTGATCTTTGTCAAGTCTCAAAGACGTGACAGAAAATAGGAAATGCTGATACACGTAGATCTGAAAGGATTATGACATTTTTAAAGTCTAATAATTTCCATGATTTAATTTGCATTTATTATACATATTAATAGATATAAAGGCATAATACATGAATTTAACTTCATCATTGGATTAGAGCAGGAGAGTAGGAGGAAGAGAGAAGAAAACATGACATTGTTTGGTACTTGTAAAGCTTTCTTGTAAATATTGTACACACTATGTGTAACGGTTAGCCTGTATGTTTAATGTAATGTGTCTTCATTCATACCAAGGCTAAATGCTTGTTTTCTAATGTACGTTTATTATTGATTGAATATTAAACATTGCATTAATTGAACTCGACAATCTTTTACTTACCATTTGTAGTCCAATCCCTGTCATTAAATTCACATCGGCAAACAGCAAAACTATAAAACGTATACAAAAGGAGAAAAAGTAATCCTATACTGGCACCTGTATGGACTAAAATAAAATAAAATCTTGATACTTTTAATAACTAGCAGCCAGAAGTGAAGATGTAAAACTTAGAACCTTTGTTACTATGGAATATAGAAGTAAATAAAAGATAATGTTTTACGGCGCTATGTAAAATAAAAATATACCAAAACAATCTGTTCGAATAAAGGAGAGAATCCTCACAGTATTTTCTAATATACAAAGCTCTAGTGCAAAAATGATGCTGTGATATAGTGTCCTGTGTACGATACGCAAATAAACATTGCATATAATAAATTTGCTGCACGGTTTTAGAGATGTTAAGGGTTAATAGGGTGTCGGAGATATATTCAGATAAGAAATTTATACGAGATATAAACAACAATAAAATTATCTCTCGTTTGTATTTCTAAAAAGGTCTCCTAAGTTTGTTTTCAATTGAATCTGTTTTGTTTACAAAAATATAACAAATCAAACTCGGTAAAAAAATATATATATTTCTTACGTATACAAATTGATTTATTCTCCCAACAAAATCAAGGATTTATAAACACAACATCCATCAACACACAGATTTCTAGCTTTTAAAATATGTTAGTAACTGCAAAAAATGTTAGTACAATTTATTTTAATCAGTTAGTAACTAAACATTGATGGTTAGTTCAACTTAATAAACATCCTGCTTAAAGAAAACAATTAACATGTATTTCCCAGCAAACCAGTATTTAAAACAAGCTAGTAATCCTATAGATATATATATATCTCTGTGCTAAATGGTTCAACAAAAGATGAAGCTATCACTTTCTATTTAGAAAAACTTATTTAGTGAATCCTCCCCAAAAACGAGATTTAAGCTTCTAATCTTTTGCTTTTTAAATTGTAGATTATATAATCCCTGTTTAGTAATTCAATCACAATAGCTCTTCCAATTTCAATATATATATGTATATCATTGCAACAAATACTTTAGGACAATAATATTCTTATATATCAGACTCTCCTTATCATATGTCTATACTGCAGGTTAGAAATATTTCAAAGATTCTTATGTAATGATAATCTGAGATAAAACTCAGTCTATATCCATTGCAAGATACACACTCATACATATATATATATATATACATTAATCCCACTATTTGTTTCCATACATTACCTGTTCCAAGATCTGGATTCAAACGTTTCTGCAATCTTCTTAGTTATCAGTGGATATAATAAATTAATTGGAGAGTTTGTATAAATATGTGAGAGGAGATAAAATGTTATAAATTAGTTTGTATCTTAGTTTATTTGTCTCGGAGTTCCTCCTTGAGAATAACTCATGGGATAAATGAGAGAGAGTGAATGCATGAGAGTGAGGAATGAAGACGACCTCCCGAGAGGGAGAAGTCAAGTGAAGTATGGTCTGAGTTGAAGTGAAGTGTGAAGTCTGAACTGTGAACTGCTCTATAGGCTCTGTATAACACAGTTATAGAAGAATTGACATCACTTATCACGACTTTTCTACTTAGGGAGTCATTAGGAGACAAATATGCTATGAGGACTGTAGAACTCATAATACAACACTAGATGGCAGTGTTAATTTAAAAATTAAATATCACGATATGATTCTATTTTCCTTATCATAGGTCATAGGTCAATCTCTCCCTATCAAATTAAACAAAGAACTCTTCTCTTATTTCCAGACTTTGTGTCTGTACTTATCATATTTGATTTAATATCTCCTCAGTTCTAGCCATTTCAAGGTTTTACTGAGTTACTTCTAATCAGTTACCAGACATTCCTTCTACATTTAAACAGCAGAATACTTCTTATTCTGTAACATAGTTATACTCTACAAAAATATATTATTTTACTAGTTGTAAAGCCTGCCCAGAGGGCAGTCTATTGTGGATATACTGCCCCTGCTCATGTATACTGCCCCAGCTCGTGGATACTGCCCCAGCTCGTGGATATTGCCCCAGCACGTGGATACTGCCCCAGCACGTGGATATTGCCCCAGCTCGTGGATATTGCCCCAGCACGTGGATACTGCCCCAGAACGTGGATACTGCCCCAGCACGTGGATACTGCCCCAGCACGTGGATATTGCCCCAGCATGTGGATATTGCCCCAGCACGTGGATATTGCCGCAGCACGTGGATACTGCCCCAGCTCGTGGATACTGCCCTAGCACGTGGATATTGCCCCAGCACGTGGATATTGCCCCAGCTCGTGGATACTGCCCCAGCTCGTGGATACTGCCCTAGCACGTGGATATTGCCCCAGCACGTGGATGGATACTGCCCAGCACGTGGATATTGCCCCAGCTCGTGGATACTGCCCCAGCTCCTGGATATTGCCCAGCACGTGGATACTACTGCCCCAGCACGTGGATATTGACCCAGCACGTGGATATTGCCCCAGCATGTGGATATTGCCCCAGCCACGTGGATACTGCCCCAGCACGTGGATACTGCCCCAGCACGTGGATATTGCCCCAGCTCGTGGATACTGCCCAGCACGTGGATACTGCCCAGCATATGGATATTGCCCCAGCACGTGGATTGATACTGCCCCAGCACGTGGATACTGCCCCAGCACGTGGATACTGCCCCAGCTCGTGGATACTGCCCAAGCACGTGGATACTGCCCAAGCACGTGGATACTGCCCCAGCACGTGGATACTGCCCCAGCACGTGGATACTGCCCCAGCACGTGGATATTGCCCCAGCTCGTGGATACTGCCCCAGCACGTGGATACTGCCCAGCACATGGATATTGCCCCAGCACGTGGATTGATACTGCCCAGCACGTGGATACTGCCCCAGCACGTGGATACTGCCCCAGCACATGGATATTGCCCCAGCACGTGGATTGATACTGCCCCAGCACGTGGATACTGCCCCAGCACGTGGATGGATACTGCCCAGCACGTGGATGGATACTGCCCAAGCACGTGGATGGATACTGCCCCAGCACGTGGATACTGCCCCAGCACGTGGATACTGCCCCAGCACGTGGATACTGCCCAAGCACGTGGATACTGCCCCAGCACGTGGATACTGCCCCAGCACGTGGATACTGCCCCAGCACGTGGATATTGCCCCAGCTCGTGGATACTGCCCCAGCACGTGGATACTGCCCCAGCACGTGGATATTGCCCCAGCTCGTGGATACTGCCCCAGCACGTGGATACTGCCCAGCACATGGATATTGCCCCAGCACGTGGATTGATACTGCCCCAGCACGTGGATACTGCCCCAGCACGTGGATACTGCCCCAGCACGTGGATGGATACTGCCCAGCACGTGGATACTGCCCCAGCACGTGGATACTGCCCCAGCATGTGGATACTGCCCAGCACATGGATACTACCCAGCACATGGATATTGCCCCAGCACGTGGATTGATACTGCCCAGCACGTGGATACTGCCCCAGCACGTGGATACTGCCCCAGCACGTGGATGGATACTGCCCCAGCACGTGGATGGATACTGCCCCAGCACGTGGATACTGCCCAGCACGTGGATATCGCCCCCCGCTCGTGGATATGGCCCCCCGCTCGTGGATATGGCCCCCCGCTCGTGGATATACTCACCTACATCGGCCCTTAGCTCTCCAGCGATGGCGGTCCCGCGTCCCGCTTCCAGCGTCCTCTCTCGCTCCGTTGGTCGCCGGGATGACGTCACGAAAGCCTTTGACCCCCGGGGTCAAAGGCTTTCGTGACGTCATTCCGGCGACCAACGGAGCGAGAGAGGACGCTGGAAGCGGGACCGCCATCGCTGGAGGAGCTAAGGGCCGATGTAGGTGAGTATGTGTAGGCAACATCCCCTACATTGGCCCGGAGCCTCAGCGGTGGCTGTCGTAGGCTGCTCGGCCGGCCTCCAGGCTTAGGCGAGCCCCCGGCTCGGCTGGGCCTGTAGGCCCAAGCCAAGCCGGGGGCTCGCCTGAGCCTGGAGGCCGGCCGAGCAGCCTGCGACAGCCGGAGGACAGTCACCGCTGGAGCTCAGGGCTAATGTAGGTGAGTATGTGCTCTCCACACCCACCCTGCTTACTCGGCCGGTATCCAAGCTTAGGCGAGCCCCCGGCTTGGGCCTAGAGGCCCAGCAGAGCCGGGGACTCGCCTGAGCATGGAGGCCGGTCGAGTTGCATGCTCGGCCGTCCTCCAGGCTCAGGTGAGTCCCTGGCTCGGCTGGGCCTCTAGGCCCAAGCCAAGCCGGGGGCTCGCCTGAGCCTGGATGCCGACCAAGCTTAGGCGAGCCCCCGGCTTGGCGTGGGCCTAGAGGCCCAGCCGAGCCGGGGACTCGCCTGAGCCTGGAGGACGCCCGAGCATGCAACTCGACCGGCCTCCATGCTCAGGCGAGTCCCCGGCTCGGCAGGGCCTCTAGGCCCAAGCCAAGCCGGGGGCTCGCCTAAGCTTGGATACCGGCCGAGCAAGCAGGGTGTGTGTGTGTGTAGAGCACATACTCACCTACATCGGCCTCGAGTCCTCCACCGGTTCCACACATACTCACCGACATCGGCCCTTAGCTCCTCCAGCGATGGCGGTCCCGCTTGCAGCATCCTCTCTCTCTCCGTTGCTCGCCAGGATGACGTCACGAAAGCCTTTGACCCCCGGGGTCAAAGGCTTTCGTGACGTCATTCCGGCGAGTAACGGAGAGAGGATGCTGCAAGCGGGACCGCCATCGCTGGAGGAGCTAAGGGCCGATGTCGGTGAGTATGTGTTAGGCAACATCGGCCCTGAGCTCCAGCGGTGACCTCCTCCGGCCGAGCAGGCTGCTCGGCCGGCCTCTACGCTTAGGCGAGTCCCCGGCTCGGCTGGGCCTGTAGGCCCAAGCCAAGCCGGGGGCTCGCCTAAGCCTAGAGGCCCGCCGAGCAGCCAGCGGCAGCTGGAGGAGGTCTCCGCTGGAGCTCAGGGCCGATTTTGGGGTGTATTTTTTGGGAACTTCGGCCCCGATCCTCCAGCGGTGACCTTCTCCGGCTGCCGCTGGCTGCTCGGCGGGCCTCTAGGCTTAGGCGAGTCCCCGGCTCGGCTGGGCCTGTAGGCCCAAACCGAGCCGGGGGCTCGCCTAAGCCTAGAGGCCCGCCGAGCAGCCAGCGGCAGCCGGAGGAGGTCTCCGCTGGAGCTCAGGGCCGATTTTGGGGTGTATTTGTTTGGGAACTTCGGCCCCGATCCTCCAGCGGTGACCTTCTCCGGCTGCCGCTGGCTGCTCGGCGGGCCTCTAGGCTTAGGCGAGTCCCCGGCTCGGCTGGGCCTGTAGGCCCAAACCGAGCCGGGGGCTCGCCTAAGCCTAGAGGGCCGCCGAGCAGCCAGCGGCAGCCGGAGGAGGTCTCCGCTGGAGCTCAGGGCCGATTTTGGGGTGTATTTGTTTGGGAACTTCGGCCCCGATCCTCCAGCGGTGACCTTCTCTGGCTGCCGCTGGCTGCTCGGCGGGCCTCTAGGCTTAGGCGAGTCCCCGGCTCGGCTGGGCCTGTAGGCCCAAACCGAGCCGGGGGCTCGCCTAAGCCTAGAGGGCCGCCGAGCAGCCAGCGGCAGCCGGAGGAGGTCTCCGCTGGAGCTCAGGGCCGATTTTGGGGTGTATTTGTTTGGGAACTTCGGCCCCGATCCTCCAGCGGTGACCTTCTCCGGCTGCCGCTGGCTGCTCGGCGGGCCTCTAGGCTTAGGCGAGTCCCCGGCTCGGCTGGGCCTGTAGGCCCAAACCGAGCCGGGGGCTCGCCTGAGCCTGGAGGCCCGCCGGCAGCCGGTCACCGCTGGAGGATCGGGGCATCTGGCCGTGTAAACACACGGGTAGCTGCGCGCGGCTCGTGCCGTTTTTTTTTTTTTTTTTCACGCGGCCGGCACGCGCAGCTACCTGTGTGTTCTAACGGACGCTTTCAAATATCCGTCGCGCATGCGCAGACGGCTTTTGGCGACGGACAGTTTTTAGCTTATCCTTTTATAGTATAGATATGCTACTAAATATAGAATCTATATTGTTTATAAGACTATATTCTGTACATAGCTATATTTTTGTGCATATAAATGTTTGAAACCTTAGAAAAAATATTTTAACACAAAGACTTCTTCATAAAAGCAAACCAATATAATTCTGTCCTTGACATCTGTTAGCACTTATCTACTAATATATATCAAATAGAAACACTTTATGTAGCGTCTTCATGTCTAGCGATTATTCTTTTTAAACACATACATACAGTTGTGTTCAAAATTATTCAACCCCCACTGAAATTGAGTGTTTTGGCCAGTTTGACATTGACTTTGATCATTCAGTCATCTTGCTTACAATTAAATCAAAGAGGCACGTGTAGGTCAGACAAATATAACATAACATTTATAATGAAATAACCACAAATGTCTTTTCTGTGCTCACATCATTATCAGTTTTATTCAACCCCCAAGTGACATTCAATCTTAGTACTTAGTACAACATCCTTTTACAGTTATAGCAGCTTTTAAACGTGAAGCATAGCTTGACACAAGTGTCTTGCAGCGATCTACGGGTATCTTCGCCCATTCGTCATGGGCAAAAGCCTCCAGTTCAGTCACATTCTTAGGCTTGCGCACTGCAACTGCTTTCTTTAAGCCCCACCAGAGGTTCTCAATCGGATATAAGTCAGGTGAATGCGATGGCCACTCCAAAATGTTCCAGCCTTTAATCTGCAACCATGCTCTAGTGGACTTGGAGGTATGCTTGGGATCATTGTCCTGTTGAAAGGTCCAACGTCTCCCAAGCCTCAGGTTTGTGACGGACTGCATCACATTGTCATCCAATATCTCCTGGTACTGAAGAGAATTCATGGTACCTTGCACACGCTGAAGCTTCCCTGTACCTGCAGAAGCAAAACAGCCCCAAAGCATGATTGACCCCCCGCCATGCTTCACAGTAGGCAAGGTGTTCTTTTCTTCATAGGCCTTGTTCTTCCTCCTCCAAACATAGCGTTGATCCATGGGCCCAAACAGTTCTAATTTTGTTTCATCAGTCCACAGAACACTATCCCAAAACTTCTGTGGTTTGTCCACATGACTTTTGGCATACTGCAGTCGACTCTTCTTATTCTTTGGAGACAGCAAGGGGGTGCGCCTGGGAGTTCTGGCATGGAGGCCTTCATTACGCAGTGTGCGCCGTATTGTCTGAGCTGAAACTTCAGTACCCACATCTGACAAATCTTTTCTCAGTTCCTCAGCAGTCACACGGGGACTTTTCTCCACTCTATGCTTCAGGTAGCGCACAGCAGTCAAAGTCAGCATCTTCTTTCTGCCACGACCAGGAAGCGTTTCAACAGTGCCCTTTGCCTTGAATTTGCGAATGATGCTTCCTATGGTCTCTCTTGGTATGTTTAACATCTTTGCAATCTTCTTATAGCCATTGCCCTTCCTGTGAAGAGTAATCACCTCTTCTCTTGTCTTCCTGGACCATTCTCTTGACTTCACCATGTTTGTGACCACACCAGTAAATGTCTAGAAGGAGCTGAGTATCACAGTCATTTTAAAGCTGCCTAATTGGTGCTTATTATGCTTTATTGCTGCTCCGTGACATCCACAGGTGTTTTCAATACCTGATTGAAAACACTTGAATGAACCTCTGTTCTTCAGAGTGGTAGTCTTTAAGAGGTTGAATAATTGTGTCAATGAAGAATTCACAAAAGAAACATTTACTACTGTATTACAAAACCAATTGATGTCATTTTAGTTGCATATGGTTCTTTAAAAAGTCCTTGTAGGATTTCATTCTGAATACAATTACAAATGTACACTAAATTCCCTAAAACCCTTTACAGCATTGTGGGTTGAATAATTTTGAACACAACTGTAACAATTATATTGGACATACACAAAACTTATAACCATCCAGCATAGCAAGTATAATGGAGGTCACTGGTGGGATCAGGTCCCCGTGAATAAATTAATTTTATTAAACATGAAATAACACACAACATAAAAACACGAAAAGAGAGCAAATTGGAAACAATGGTATCTGGTAGATAAGGTCTACAGAAATGTAAGCAGTAGAACAAGACTCATTGGGAGACACCAATTAAAGCTCCATATGCAGAGCGAAGGCTCAGTATTAAGTAAATAAATTGATAATCATAAAAGGAGACAATATATTTAGGCCATAGTAAATTCTACAACAATTGTCCACCAGATAGCCATAAAGTCAAAAGATTTTACATGGAGAAATTCCAAACAGCTAAAAAAACACAATATGTGTTCAGAAATGCAACGTAGCAGAACACGCCCAACGCGTATCGTTAAGTCCTCTTCAGGAGAAAAATTGTCTGTGTGTTGGTATTACAGAAGGTGTATAAAGAGGGTGGAGCCAATTAACACAAAGTATACGCAGCTTGTGGAGTAAGAAAAAACACCTAATCATACGTGCATAGCAGTGCCGCCTTTCCTTATTGACAACACTTGCTAGTAATGAAACCTACACGGCAGTTATCCAATTCACCTTATAGTAAGACAATAGGTGGACGCACATAGAAACGGTGTACTAACATGCGTGTCATAGCTGCACTTCCACTTTGCGTCCCATTCACAAATGGTCATATAGATGTACGTACCAGGCATCACTACTGTCTGGATACCAATCAAATCAAGATGCAGGACCCACAACCATTGCACGGAGGGGAGGAAAGAAAAACACAACCATTCCTATGTTGACATAAATTGCATCTATATTATGAATACTCAGAACTCCAAGGTATACAGAAATCAAAAGCGGATAATATAATTAACCATACCATCCCTAATGAGCGCCTGCACCTAAATGTAAAATACCCTAAACACCAAAATATATATACCAAACCAAATACTAAACAATGCATTATTATTGTAATGCAGCTACAAAAAAATGATGACAATAAAATAAATCAACAGTCTCAACGTGTAGGAGAAAAACAATAACATAATCAAAATAGAGGTAAATATAAAAATAAAAATAAACCGACCATAAAGCAATTCAATTATAAACAATGTAAAGATAATACAAAATTAAATAACAATAAGTATCACTTCTAGAGGTGAACAGTAACATAATGGAAAGAATATATATAAATGAAATCAACAGACATGTCATCCCACTAACATGTAAAGTAGCCAGTACACAGAATGAATCAACAAAATGAATAACAAGCAACAGCAATATGTAGACTAAAGCTAGTAACAAACTTAGTCATCTCTAATGAACGGAGTAAACGTAAATCCTTCATTAAGACCCCCAGGGGCCAGAGAGTTGAGTCTATAGATCCATTTAGCTTCGCGTTTTAAAAGTAATCTATCAAGGTTGCCTTTTCTGGGTCCCAGGATGATTCTGTCAAGGCCCATAAATTTCAAACCCCTGGAAATGCCTTGATAAAAATTGCAAAAATGTCTTGCCACTGGCGTGTCAAGATTTCTGTCGATGGATCGTGCATGCTCAAGAATCCTAGTCTTTAAATGTCTAATGGTTTTGCCCACATAAATTTTATTACATGGACAGGTTAGCTGATAAACTGTAACACTAAGGGCGTGGTTTAAGAAATCTTTAATCAGCCATTCTTTACCATGCTTAAGAATCACTTTTTTCGAATCTTTATTCACCATTTTACATGCCTTACATCTACCAGAGGAAAAAGTACCATTGGCAATTGTTCGTAGCCAGGTTTGGGATCGTATCGGTTCATCAAAATGGCTATGTACCAGTTTATCAGAAAAAGATGATCACCGCCTCACCGTGATGGAAACTCGCTCAGGCAATACATCAGTTAGATGTTCATCTGACAGTACAAATGGGCAATATCTATTACAAATCTTCTTAATCTCGCCCCAGCCGGTGTCATAATTGGCTATCAGGCGTATGGTGCCATCTTCTGCTGTCTGCTGATCTTCTAACAGTCTAGCTCTGTCAGAAAGGAGAGCTCTTTTATAAGCCTTCTTTAGGACCCTAGTTTTGTGTATGTTTATGATAAGGAGGGTTAAGCCCTTGGATCAGAGTGCTTGGCGCCTTTGTCTGGTATGGGGTTACCTGTTGTTGATAACTCTTATATTCCCTTCTAATAAGTTTACCTTAATATGAACTCGTCTTTTTAAAAAAATATATGAGTTCAGTCTGGAAGTAGGTGAAAGTTAACACAAAAACAAAATGTATTATAGAAAGATATGGATTATACGAATCTGGCACAAAATAGTGATAGGCATCTATTTTGTTTTCCCTATGAAAATACCCGACAAGGGGGCTGCACGGTTTTAGAAGTGCTAAGAATTAATAGGGGCTGCGTGGTTTTAGAGGTGTGTGTGAAGTGTTAACAGGGGGCTGCATAGTTTTAGAGGTGCGTGTGAAGTGTTAACAGGGGGCTGCATGGTTTTAGAGGTGTGTGTGTTAAGGGTTTATAGGGGGCTCCACTAACTAAGCGTTAATTAGTTGGGGCTGATGAGAGGGTTAAAAAGTGTTCTGCTTCTGCTCACTCACATGCTCCCACTGGGCTCTGGGTTTTGCACTAGGAACCGTATGTATTGCCTAATCCAGGGCTTGACAAAGCCAGGAGCCTGGTAGCCACTGGCTCCTACAAATTTACTCCTGGCTCCTACATTTCCAGTTTATTTTACACCAATCTAAAAGCAGTCTTTGGCATCTAAAAATATCTAGTTGGCTTCAATGTTTTCTTCCTGTCTCCTAATGTAAATCTATCCAGCCCTGGTGTCTGTATTTATATATTGTAGTGTTCTGGATAATACGAGACATCTTAGGTTTTCATTAATAGGTTTATTAACAACTAAGCACACAGGTTTCCTATAACAGCAACTGGCTGCGTCACTAGTCAGTCTCAACTGGCAGACACAATGGACGACCAACTGTCAACAGCCAACCGCCAAAAGAAACACCCACTTCCCCCCATTGGCAGCCAGCACAACTACACCACACCTCCTCCCTTTTCTTAAAAGAAAAAAAAAACACAAAACAAAGCAAAAATGTCCAGTAAAAGTCTATGGAACTTCCAAACCCTCCTGACTTCCATTCCGTAATTTTTATTTTTTTTATAAAGTTTTTTATTTTGAAACAGAGTAATCAAACATAAAGCGAGGGCCTCGCAGGGCCGCACAAAGACAAATATAATGGCACGGCATAGAGAAAAAATAAATAGAAAAAGGATAAACAAAGAATGTCATCAGAAAAAACATCAATGTAAACCAAAGCCATCTAAGGGTAGCCATAGATTAGTGATAAACAGCCCCTAATAGGGGGGTCTCTTCTATAGATATTCAATAATAAACAAAATAAATCGGCTAAATACGTCTAATATACTGAAGGGGGGAAAAGAAAAAGGGGCAAGGGATATTGGCAGAGGCCAGGACTGTGCCTCCCCTGGAATGTACCTGCTAGTCCTTAGGAAAGCGGAAGGCCAGGGGGAGTAATTGGCACTTGGCCCGGGCACCCGTGAGGGCCGATACTGGCACCAGGCCACGTCGGCGCACCCCGAAGAAACCCGTGAAAACCCAAAAAAAACAGCTGGAAAAAATAAGTGTCTACAATGAAAGTCCTCATACAGTGTCACAGAGGCACATCAGGACACATAGTAATGTCTCACAGTGGGGGGGGGAAACAACTCAGCAAGGTGGGGGCATCAAAAACAGCTAAAGGGATAAGAGAGTGGGGGAACTCAGCAGATCAGGGCAAGCCAGGGTCAGCGATCAGTGGGCAAGCAGCAGGTATGTGAGACGGGTCTCTTCAGACGGTATCCAGCACGAATGTGGTGCCAGGACCTTCTCCAGATCCTCAACACGTGCCGCATCTGATGTTGTGGGCACCCATCAGCCAGGCCTCTGCGTCAAGAAACGGCAAGGAGCAGAACACAGGCAGCGTAACGCACAGCAGGCAGACACATCCAGTCACCACCATCCCACCACCACGAAGGGAGCTCTCAGGTGCCATCCGGACCCAAACCATTCTGCCGATTCCACCTCTTGTAGCTTGGGGCAGGTCCGCTCGATTCAGGGGCTGACGCAGCCGCGCCATCTTAACCTCCATCCGGGGTAAGGGACCCTCCGCTCCCAACTCAAGCCAAGGAGACGCTGGCATCAGGTACGGTGACTCAGCTACCACCACGTCGAGGGTCATGTCGCAAGTCTCGGGTAGGCACCTCATCCCGCCGGCCAACGGCCCTCCAGAGCTCCACGGCGATCCCAGCCTAGATGGCACGAGGGAAGTGACAGCGGACCGAGTAGAGTCTTCCACCTCCCTGTTAGTCTCCATAGGCAGCCGTACCTCATCGTCGTTTACCTCCGGGGACCTGGCCTGGATAGCGAAGGTGTCCTTTATGTGCGCGGCAGAGGATCCATCCACCGATAAAGCCTTTCTCCCCAGAACCCCCATTAGCCTGCGCCAGGTACCGCGTGAAATCGGGCATCCATCTTCGCCCTCAGGCAGCGTCTCTAGACATGCCTCGAGGCCCTCCAGCACGTCCCCCAGGCTCCTGGTGGGGGGTGAGCAAGCCAGCCACCACCAGTCCGCACCATCGCCCACCTTGTCCGCCGAGGGAGCAGCCGCAGCAGCCGGAGGATAAGGGCCCTCCATCCACCAGCTTCACCACCGCCGATCGCTCGGGTCCCGGAGCACCACAGAGGGAGGCAGGGGCAATTTGAATTAGGCCCAAGGAGTCAGAAGTTAGGCCCCAAAATGGCCGCCGGGAGCTCGAGTTCAGCGTGAAGAAAACTCAGCTAGGCTCTGGAGGGGGAGCAGATCAGGCTCCAGAGCACTCCTCCTGATGTCCGGCCGTGCAGGGACTCCCAATAGGGGAAAAACGAGGAGACATCCAGGCAGAAGCTTGCCCCCTGCAGCAACAGTACCAGGAGCTCCTTCGAAACACGTCTGCTCCCTTACACAGCCAGACACGGCCCCCCTTCATTCTGTAATTTGTACTTTCGGTTCACATAGTATCTGTGGTTCCGCAAGCTTTTACTCCTCCGATGGAAATCCCTCAATGGGTCTGGAGCTTGTCAGCGTTCTGGAGGATGCCGGACTCTTTGATTCTGAGCTAAACTGACATTTCCAGCCAGATCATGTGAAGTGGAATCTGCTTCACTGAGACGATCACCATTTATTTCTTCCCTCAAAAGGGCACCATCCTCTTCTTCTTGTGAAAATACATCTCCATTATCATGCCAGACCCCCATCCATATATCCGTGTCTTTCGACTTCAGCCTGGTTATTCAGTTGTTTGTCAAAAACAGATCTGGGCCGTAACTGGGCTGAATGTCTCTTGGTGTGCAGACCACTGGACATGCTAACCTCATAGGTGAGGAATCCCAAAACCTTGGACATAACTGCCGGAGATCAACGGTTTGGCCCTCTAAACATTCGTATCCAGACTGGATCCCCTATATTGTATGTGCGTGAACTCTTCCCATGCGTCATATTTTCCTGCTGTTTCGGTACATGACGTTGTTCCTGCGAGATGTCCGTTTGACCCTTCTTGTCTGGTTGCAATAAGTCTAACTTTGTCCTGAGTGGTCTGCCAAACATCAGAACTGCTGGTAGCTGGCCGGTGGTTGGGTGAGTTGTGTTCCTATACTGCAACAAGAATTGTTGGAGTTGTTGAGGTAAGCTTTTGCGGTCTGTCACAGTACTCCTTAAAAATCCTTCCAGAGTCTGGACAAATCTTTCAGCTAGACCATTGGTAGCCGGATGATACGGAGCTGTACGGAGATGTTGAATACCATGATCCTTAATGAAACTTTGAAATTTCTGAGCTAATAACTGTGGCCCATTATCAGATACTAGTATCTTAGGCAATCCGAATGTCGCAAACAGCTTCTCCAGGGCATCAATGGTGGCATCAGTTGTAGTCTGAGACAGTAATACCACTTCAGGCCACTTGGAATGTGCATCCACCACCACTAAGAACATCTGTCTATTCACTGGTCCTGCAAAGTCAATATGAATTCTCTCCCATGGGTTAAGAGGTCAAAGCCAGGGCTGAACTGCACCTCTAAGATAGCAAGTCTGAGCCTAGGCACATCCTGAACAGGCTGCAACGTAGTTGCCTATATCCTCATCCAAAGTTGGCCACCATAAATGACCCCTGGCTTTCTGTTTCATCCAGACTATTCCTGGACGCCCTTCATGCAAAATTTGTAACGTGGGTTTCTGCAAGGCTGGAGGAACAATTACCCGCTCTCCCCATAGCAAGCATCCCTCTCTGACTGACAGCTCAAGATTCCTGAAGTGAAAAGGTCGGAGACGTGGAGAGGTTTGAAATGGCCAACCATGTTGTACATAAGACAAAACTTCTTGAAGATCAGCATCCTTACTGGTCTCTTGGGCTATTTCAACAACAGTAAGTGTTTTGCTAAAGTAAATGGAAGGTGGTGAATCCCAAACATAATTGGTGGAGAGTGGAAGAGGAAGGCGTGAAAATGCATCTGCATTTGTATGTTTATCATGAGGCCTGTATCGGATTTCATACTGATAAGCCCCCAGCAGTAAGGCATAACTTTGAAGACGAGCGGCGGTCTGAGAAATACTCTTTGTAGGATTGAATATTGCTAATAGCGGCTTATGATCGGTCAACAGCGTAAAAGAACAGCCATAAATATAAAAGTGAAACTTCTTCAGTGCCCAGATTATCGCTAAAGCCTCCTTGTCAATTTGTGAATAATTGTGCTCATCTGGGGTACGGGAGCGAGAAGAAAAAGCTACAGGTCGATCTGTACCATCAGGCATGGAATGGGACAGCACAGCCCCCAGCCCATAAGGAGAAGCATCACGGGCGATACTCAATGGTTTAGACAAATCATAGTGGACCAAGACTCGGGAGCTGCGTATTAGTTAGTTTGAAGCTTTAAAAGCAGCCGAGCAGGACTCTGTCCATTTCCATTTTTGTTGTTCTTCCAAAAGCCTATGCAGCAGAAACAAGGTATGGGCTAAATTGGGCAAAAATTTATTGTAATAGTTCAACAGCCCTAAATATGAACGCAGCTGAGTTACATTCCTTGGTATGGGCGCCTCTACCAATGCTTTCACTTTCTCATCAGTGGTGTGAAGTCCAGTTTTATCAATAACGTGACCAAAAAATTCCAGGTGATCTTTCAAGAACTCACATTTGTTTATATTAACTTTGAGTCCATTATCCATTAGTATCTGGAGCACGTCTTGTACATTCTGCCGGTGCTCCCTCTCCGTTCGGCCAGTGATCAGCATGTCATCCAGCAGACATTGTGTCCCCGGCACACCAGCAAGCAATTCATCCATTGTACGCTGCCAAATTGCTGGTGCTATCTCAAATACCATCCTGATATACTGGAACAGCCCCTTATGAGTATTGATGGTGAGGTAAGGCCTGGATTCTGGATGCACTGGAAACTGCAGGTATGCATTTTTGAGATCCAGCTTGGTGAACTGTTGTCCCCCAGCCAAAGTTGCAAAAATGTCCTCAATCTTTGGAAGTGGATATTTATCCACAGCAAGGTGAGGCTTAACGGCCATACGGAAATCCCCACGTATCCGTATGTCTCCATTCTTTTTACGCACAAGCACAATCGGGGAGGCCCATTCACTGCAGCGCACTCTGGAAATGATCCCAAGGTTCTCTAGATGCATCAATTCCGCTTCAACACCAGCTTTAAGTGCAAAAGGTACAGTCCGTGCCTTAAAAAATTTTGGAACCGCATTTTCACTCATATTTAGGGACATTTGCCGTCCCTTAACAGTCCCCAAAGTATCATCAAAAACCAGGGCACACTTCCTCTGCAAGTCCATGTATCCAAGCTGAAACCGCAGGTAATGTCTGTAAGGCATGGCAAGCATTATTCTTTATGTCTGGCATTCCCAATTTATGAATCCATTCTCTTCCAAATAGTGGAGGACCCCCCAGACTTCATAATATATAACATCAGCTTTTCTGAGCGTCCATTTAACTGCACTCTCACATGTACACTGCCCAGAGGGGTTAATACTTCCTTTGAATAAGTCTGTAGACGAACAGCTGTCTTAAGCACTGGAACATTTACTTTTAATCTCCGCCAGTCTTGCTCAGTAATCACAGAAACAGCCGCCCCCGTGTCCAGGTCCATGGTCAAATATTTCCATTCAATCTTCACTGGAACAGAAATGGCTAAATAAACTGAATCCATCTTATAAAGTTTTACTGTTTGAATGGGAATGTGGCCGTCTGAATCATCCGAGGAGTCTTGGAGCTGGATTTGATATGCTCTCTTCTGAAGCAATTTATGCGGCTTCCCTTCATGCACTGTCCCCTTCTTACAGACCCTTTGAATATGCCCTTTATTACCACAGGAGTGACAGATGGCATTGCGGAAACGACATGAGTGAGATTCATGTGAAGTCACCCCACATCGATAACATCCATTTTGGGGCTCTCCATGCAACGTCCTTTGACGTAAGGAATTGTACTGTTTATTCCGCTTGTACCGCTCCCTGGTATCTGTATGGAATATTTCTGCCTCTTGCTCTGTCTTTTGCTTTCTATGCAAAACATCAGCTGCTTTGGGGACTTGTTCCATGATGCTAGCGATATCCATAGCTTTGTGTAAGGTCAGCTCTTTCTCGGTAAGAAGTCTCTTAATCATAGCTTCACACTGTAACCCCATCACAAACTGGTCTCTGAGGGCTGTGACTAAATACTCCCCAAACTGACAGATACTTGCCAACTTCCTGAGAGCGGAGACAAAGGAGGAGACACTTTCTCCAGGTTCCTGATGTCTAAAACTTCCATCTTTCAGCGATTTCAATTGGCTGTGGCTGATAGTGGGCCCGCAGTAAAGCAACTAACACAGCTAACGGCTTGCTTGCAGGTTTCTCTGGATATAAGAGATCTCTGTGTGTGTCGTACACCTTTGCTCCAATCGCTGTGAGGAACACGGCTACCTGTTTGGTCTCCAAAAATGCCATTAGCAGTGAGATACTGTTCCAACCTTTCCACCCAAGAGATCCAAGAGTCAGTGTCTGGATTAAAATCATGCAGAGTGCCAATCAGCGCCATCATGCAGATCCAACAGCCTCGTCGTCACTGTAGTGTTCTGGATAATACGAGACGTCTTGGGTTTTCAGTAATAGGTTTATTAACAACTAAGCACACAGGTTTCCTATAACAGCAACTGGCTGCGTCACTAGTCAGCCTCAACTGGCAGACAAAAAGGATGACCAACTGTCAACAGCCAACCGCCAAAAGAAACACCCACTTTCCCCCATTGGCAGCCAGTGCAACTACACCACATATATGAGGTCTGTTGTGTGTGTGTGTGTGTCTGTGTCTGCAATGGGGAAATAGGGTGTCCAATGACAACAGAGCAAAGAAAATAAGTAAACAAATAAAACAATATCACAACGTCACAATGTACAGATTTTAACATCACAAATAATATAATATTATATATCTCTCTCTCTATCTCATCTCTATAAGAGTGGCCAAACTGATATTAGAAGCAACACTCTACACTTCTAGGCTCAAAAAAGTAGCCAAAAGACCACATGCACAAAAATACCTAAACAACAGCAAAAAGAATCAGGTAACAAAGTGATAAATAAATAGAAGCAGCTAAAATCATAATTTGGGTCAATACAAACCAACTCCCAGATGCAGAGGCAAGGTTCCCAACGTTTACGCGAGGATTCGCCTTTATCAAGGTATAATAAATTATATAATATGATATGATGGTATAATATGATAAAGGCGAATCCTCGCCTCCTAACTTTTGTAGCTGGCTCCTAGATTCAAAGCAAATTTGTCAAGCCCTGGCTAATCAATCAGCAATTAATTAAGTATTTAATCAACAGGACACGAGACCGATTGGTGAAAGAAAAGGGGAAAAACTTTATTAAGCAGTTAGTGAAAGCAATATAAGTGTATATACAGTATAAATATATATATATATGTGTGTGTGTGTATATATATGTTTATTCAATTTACAGGGTTATACACAAAGAGCCGGTCTGGCCCCGTAATGGCACCAAACAGTGAATTTCGCCGTACGGTAACATTTTGTGGCCACTCAGCTATTCAGAGAGCAGACAGTTCACCAAGTTTTGATAATACAACCAAGAATAGTGACACAGGGTACTGAAATAAGGGTGGATCAGCTCCCCTTGGAGGTATTCCAAATCTCCATACACGTGTTCGTTTAAGCACAAGAAATTGAGAACTTCTTTGATCCTACAAATTGAGGAATGTACCACAGTCTAGCAACTGAGTGATGACTCACTCAGACTAATGCATGTCACTCAAGGCATGGATCTGTATCACCATCTCGTCCCGATAATAGGTTTTCTCAAATATCAGTCTGAAGCATGCACCAATGAGATGAATTTGGGAAGGCAGTTTTCCAATAAAATAAATTTATTTAATATCAATAAAAATGCCCAACGCGTTTCGTCATTAGGACTTTTTCAAGGGCTTGAAGCACAATAAAACAATTAAGAAAAACAAACAATGTATATAACCCCCTTCCCCTCTCGAGTTCCTTTATAGTCCTTCTTATCTTATCATTGGTCCTTCCGATTCCTCAGCGTTTGCCACATAAGGTCCAGTCTTTCGCAATCCCCTGTCGTCACGTCACTTTCCTTCCTGTCGCTACGTCATTTCCGGTCCGCTTCATCATCACGAATCCTCTGATTACCGGGGTATGGCTTAAAATTCAGTCATTTTACCATTGGAACCTCACTTTGCCTCTCTCCATGAACCAAAAGCCGGATTTCAATCCTACTTCGTTCCCAACACTGTAATCCTTCTGGTAGTTCCGACTTTACTTCGTTTTACTTTTGTTTTCTGATGTTTTGGTTTCTTCAATGCCGTAGAAAGTTCAAAAAGAGTCCATTCATCTCAAATTTCACCAAATCTGGAATAATCTCAGAAATACAATATATTAAACACCATTCTTGGTTTTCTTATAAAAAACTTCTTATGTCAAATTCCTCGTTTAAGCCTCCCGGGCTAATAGTTTTTAATTTATACACCCAAAACATTTCTTTTTGTAATAGACTTTTCTCCCTATTACCACCTCTATGGTTTCTCTACCTGATCAATTCCCATCCATAAGAAATCTGTTAGTTGCTATTTTTGACAACTGTTACATTGTATCGGTACCGAATGTTTAAGAACACCTCTCCTAATATTTCCCAGGTGTTCCAACAATCATTCTTTTAATTTTCTAGTGGTCTATCCGACATATTGTACACTACACGAACATTGCAACAAATACACCACATACATAGAATTACAATTAATACGTGTATTTATTTTAAATGTCTCCCCTGTAACTGTACTCCTAAAGGTCTCCAATTTTTTTGTCCTTCAGATATCTGCATGTTTTTCAAGTTGCACACTTAAACCTTTTTCTTGTCTATCCCTATTCCTTGGTTTAAACATGACACTAGGGGCCAATATACTTTTCAGATTCCTCGGTCTTCTGAATGTTAGACCCGGCTTATCCGGAACAGCACTTCTTATGATGGGTAAAGTGATGGTCCCCCCTCCTCTCTCTGCCCCATATTTTCCTCGGATCTTTCTGTTTGAGAGGCTGTGTTTTACTTTTTACCTAAGATTAAGTTTATAAGGATCTCTATCAACCGCCTAGCCGCCCCATTATTAGTGGAATTGGATCTATAACATCAAATTTATCTCAATTTATAGACTTCCACTTGCAGAAGTATGCACAGGAAGCTCATCATACATCAAGGACACTTCCCACATTTTGAGGGATTTGGAAGGATTTAATTGGGCTCCCTCTTTCACATGGGCCTCTTTTGATGTTTCTTCCCTTTATACAGTAATTGATCATCAATTGGGCCTTCAAGCTGTTGAGGTTTTTTGTTCAGGAATTCTCAAGTTGATAATCACCTTAGAACATTCCTTTTGGAAGCAATATCCTTTATTCTTAACCGTAATTATTTTTGGAACGATGGTACATTTTATCTCCAACTGACTGGCATTACCATGGGGACCAAGCTCGCCACAAATTATGCCAACATTTATATGAGGTATTGGAAACTCCTCTACATAGAAGAAAAATTGGCTGTGGGGGCTGACCTGGTCCTCTGGCGAAGATACATAGATGATGTGTTGGCAATATGGGAAGGTACTCAGGCCTCTATGGAAAATTTTACCAAGTATATTAATGACAAATACTTTAGGTTAAAATTCTCCTTTTCATATGGAAAGGAATGTATAGACTTTCTGGATATTATACGTTTTAGTATGGGGTGTGAAGTACATTCCAAATGCTTTTTCAAGAGATCTGATGATAATGGACATGTACAGCATGAAAGTTACAATCATTAAATCGGTTAAAATCGATTCCAAAGAGTCAATTCATCAGGTTACGCCGGAATTGTAGTAGAGATTCTGACTACTACGAGCAAGCTGAACAGATTAGGAACAAATTAGTTCAAAAACAATTTCCTGGGGGGGCGCGGCCGGCTGCCGAGGAGAGAGGTTGCATGCTGCTGGAGCTCCGCGGCTCTTCTCCCTGGACATATTTTGAGATTTTAAATTGCTGAGTATCCTCACCCGAGGACCCTGGGCAGCTGGCCAACAGGACTGTGCTGACCGGAGCCTGTTTCCCCCCCTCCGGTCCAGAGAATCACCTGCTGGACACCATATCTGGCGGGAGCATGCCGTTGGCAGCCATTTTGCGGCCTGTCTCACAGATTTCACTGCCACCCAGTTCTGCGATGGAGACCATGTTGGCGGCCGGGGCGACGGAGGGCCCCCGTTTCCCGGCTGTGCTAGATACTGTGCTGCAGCTGCTGGGGGATGACGAGAGCCCTGTGACACGGGGAACGAGCAGCCCGCGGGGGTGCCGCGAGGCAGTGAGCTACCTGAGAGCGTGGGGATCGAGGAGCCGCGGGACGTGGAGAAGGCGCCAGATCACCCGATTCTGCAGGATGTTCCCCCGAGGGGAGATCTGGCCACGTGGCGTACATCTGAGGTGCCTGTATGTCGAGGGTCGTCGGGCCGGAGGCCGCCAGTGGGTGTGCTGGCGGCACCTGCTGGCGCCGACCGGTGTCTGGAAACCGACTATCCCCCTGTTCCTGAAAAAAGAGATTTTGCATGGTACCCCCCTGCGGCCCCCCTGCGACCCCCTGCTTTGGAACCACCTGCGGCCTTGCCTTCTGTGGCCAGAGATCCTGGCGGCGCTACGGGTGAGGGCCTACTTGATTTGTCAGCCTTTCTCTTCGCCGATAGACCTCGCCTGCTCTGCATCACCCTGTCTGCCCCACTGCTCCGGCGGTTTCGAGACATTGGCTGACACCGGGTCTGCATTTTGCCAAATTGATGTGCTCCCACTGTTGTTCTCTCCCCCCCCCACTTAATTCAGAGACGCTTCAGACTTAAAAAAAATTTTTCCCGATAACATTCCCTGGCTGGGGATAAATATGAGACTTTCTGGTCTTCTTTTCTGAAGTATTTTTGATGTCTTCTTTTGTTATAACCCTCCCCCATTTTTTGACATTTAGCTGATTTTCCATGTGACCTCCCCCCCCCTTTTATGTATGCTATTTTTGTTTCCTCTGAGAATACAATATCTGGCCCTGCGAGGTCGATTATTTGATAAGCCTGTCATCCATACTGCAAGATTGGGGGCGCCAGTGTTTTGCAGGGCCTCCCTTACGTTGCACCGGGGGCTTCGGTCCCCCTTAGGTTCCGAGACGCGGGCTGAGGTGCTCTCCCCACCCTATATGAGTGCGTTCTCTATAATATTGCTTCGCTGTTGATTTTCTACCCTAGCTGAGACTTTTGGAATTTCTTAGGGGATTATTGTTTGAGTTGCAACCCCTGGTTCATTCCCCCCTCGCATGCAGAGACTTTTGATTATTATTATTATTATTACTATTTTTTAATTTTTTTTTTTTTTGCACTCTCCGTGTGGTCCCGAGGTGCGCCACTATGGCTCCGCTTGTCGTACTTGGCCCTCGGACCACCGGGCCTCGTGACGTTGTCCCTCCATGGCCTCCTTCGGGAGTGTGCCAGGAGTGTCACGGTTATGGCCTGTGCCTATCCCCCACACCCCTTCCCCCTTTTATTATTATTTTACGTTTTTCGCTATTTTATTAATATTTTATTTCTCTTTTTACTTCTTATTTTTAGTTGTTTACCCTCGATGAGACCCCCCTCTTAGGGGATGTTTGCTAAAATGTGATTTTCCTCAGATGACTTCTTTGTTTTATACTGCTGTGTTTCTCTGATGACATTTCATGGCCCTGCGAGGTCGTTCCATGCTTTGTATGTTGTTAAGCTGACTCTTTTTCAAAATAAAAACTTTGTAAAATAAAAACAAAAACAATTTCCTGCGGATCAATTGGATAAAACCATTAATTTGGTGAGTAAGATTGAAAGGAAAACTTTGATGAAAAAAGGGAAGAACAAGGAAAAACAGGACTCTTATGATTTTTCTTTCATAACAGATTTCAACTCTCAATATAACCAAATAGGGAAGATTGTACAGAAACATTGACCCATTTTGCGTCAAGACCCATTGTTGGGGAAAATATTACCAGACAGACCCCCACTTGTCTTTAGGAAAGCAACTAATCTTGAAGGATCAATTATCCCCCAGTGTACCCTGCATTCCCATCCAGGCACGCCAACCAAATAATGGTTTTAGGTGTTGCCGGGGTTGCAAGGCATGTAAATACATTATTTTTGTTATAAACTCAATTTTGCAGTCATGAAACGGGGAAAGCTATCAGATTAGGTCACAGGTGACATGTAACACCACCCATGTGGTTCATCTCTTACAGTGCCCTTGTGGCAAACAATATGTAGGCCGCACAATTAGGAAGTTGAAGTGCAGAATTTTGGAACACAAGAATAATATACGAAGAAATATCCAAACTCACTCAGTTCCAGAACACTGTAATTCATGTTCCTCCTTTAAATTTTAAAGATTTTTTTATTTATGGGTATAGAGGCAGTGCAGGCGGATTGGCGAGGAGGAGATAGGTCTGTCCTACTGTCCAGAAGGGAAACCTTCTGGATTCATAGATTGAGAACCTTACAACCACGGGGACTAAATATTGATATAGATTTGGTTTGTTTCTTGAAGTAAAACATTTGAAGAATTTTTTAGAGGTTTCCATTTTCAATTTTATTTATTTCATTTTACACTGTCCATTTTATATTTTTTTATATGATTTTTTATTTTTAGATATTTTATTCTATTTTATCCATATTTTTTGGAAGCTTAGCCAGTATTTAATAATTGGCCCAATTATTTAAATCACTGTTTTGCACATTGAATACTAATAGGGTTTTTGTATGTTTATTTTATATACACATCTGAGATGGGATGTAAGCGGGCATGGAGTTGCCTGGCATTTGCCCTTCTGAAAGATGGCGCCGAGGATTTCCTGAGACTGTAGCAGCAAATCTTTTAGGTGCCTGGGATCTGGGCGAACTCCCGCGAGATTCGTGACTTTGCCATGGTTCATCCTGTAAAAGATGAGGAGGATGTGACGTCGTTCTTGCTGTACCGGAACAGGGAGATGTATGTCATCGCGAGTGGACAGAGGTGGTCGACGCATGGTTTGGCCAGATATGGCGGCTGCCGCAGGTAAAGACATTTGGATGATGATTTGGGCTTATTTTTTGGTAATTTGTGTACTGCAACACACTATATAAAGGACGACCCCGACAGGGGTTGACCATCTTCATTATTGCTCCTGAGGAAGTCCCAATTGGGACGAAATGCGTTGAGCTGGACATTCTTTATACTTTGTCTGATTCCAGTGATGCTGTGCCGTTTTCATGGTTTTTAAAAGTGAGTTAATAAATGCATTGTTTTATACAGTTTCGATGATCTGCACCATTATTGTCTTATATATGCATTTTGAGATCCATTGTCATCTGATCGGATCCTCGATGGCTATAGCGGATCATTGGAGGATGATGGGCGCAGTAACTACTATGCTCCTGTGAGTGGCAATTATTCATTGCGCTCTAATTGTTTTAAGTGGGATATTACCCTATGTTTTTTGTATTTGTTGTTTCAGATTATATCCCTTATTGTTACCTAGCCAGAAATAAAGGCCATGCAGGGCCAAATGCAACAGGCTCAAAAGATGACAGCAAAACAACAGCTATTTATATGGTGTACAACTGATGAAGCCATCTAAGGCGAAACGTGTATTGTGTACTGGTGATTTTATAATTTATACTTTTTATTATTTACTTAAATAAAACCACCCATTTTATACCTTATTTGGGTTCTGACTGTTTTAAATCTATCAAGGAGGTGGCTAAGGCTGATAGGTGATCCGGTACACCTAGATAAAATCACTGGCTGTCTTCAAATTCAGCTTCCCGGGACAGGCTCTATAGCTGCGTGCTCCTATCTCCCAGCTGAACACATCACTCCAAGCCTCCTGCAAGCGCACACACACCTAAATTCAGCTTCCCGGGCCAGGCTCTATAGCTGCGTGCTCCTATCTCCTAGCTGAACACATCACTCCAAGCCTCCTGCAAGGTGATCTAAATCTACGCTTCGCATCACCTAATACCTTAACCCTCAATGTTACCATGTACATTTTAATTAGGCTTGCACCGATACTGATACTAGTATCGGTATCGGTGCCGATACTGGGTACTGCAGGAGTACTTGGTACTCATGCAGTACCCCCGATATTTTCCCCGATACCGGAAGCCGGCATTGAGCCCAGGAAGGTAATATGAACACGGTGAGCAGCTGCAGGGCCTGTCCGAATGCCGATAGAGCATTCGGACAGGCACCTAGAGCTCTCCACGATCATACTTACCTTCCTGAGCGACGCCGGGAAAGTTTCCGACCGTGGTCCCACGTGATCGCGGCTGGGGGCCTTCCAACGAGCGCACGCGAAGACTTTCCCGGCGTCGCTCAGGAAGGTAAGTATGAACACGGAGAGTGCCAGGTGAGCTGGGGCAGTATGCATGAGCTGGGGGGCAAATCCATGAGCTGGGGGGGCAAATCCATGAGCTTGGGGCAGTATCCATGAGCTGGGGCATAATCCATGAGCTGGGGCATAATCCATGAGTTGGGACAAATCCATGAGCTGCCATGAGCTGGGGCAAATCCATGAGCTGGGGCATATCCATGAGCTGGGACAGTATCCATGAGCTGGGGCATATCCATGAGCTGGGGCAAAACCATGAGCTGGGGCAGTATCCATGAGCTGGGGAAAATCCATGAGCTGGGGCAGTATCCATGAACTGGGGCAGTATCCATGAGCTGGGGCAGTATCCATGAGCTGGTGCAGTATCCATGAGCTGGGGCAAATCCATGAGCTGGGGCAGTATCCATGAGCTGGGGCAAATCCATGAGCTGGGGCAGTATCCATGAGCTGGGGCAAATCCATGAGCTGGGGCAGTATCCATGAACTGGGGCAGTATCCATGAGCTGGGGCAGTATCCATGAGCTGGGGCAAATCCATGAGCTGGGGCAGTATCCATGAGCTGGGGCAAATCCATGACCTGGGGCACATCCATGAGCTGGGGCAAATCCATGAGCTGGGGCATATCCATGAGCTGGGGCATATCCATGAGCTGGGGCAAATCCATGAGCTGGGGAAAATCCATGAGCTGGGGCAGTATCCATGAGCTGAGGCAGTATCCATGAGCTGGGGCAAATCCATGAGCTGGGGCAGTATCCATGAGCTGGGGCAAATCCATGAGCTGGGGCAGTATCTATGAGCTGGGGCAAATCCATGAGCTGGGGCATTTTTATATGAGGTCTGTTCTTATTGGAAAGCGGTCACATGACATAAAATAAAAGTATCGGTACTCGGTATCGGTGAGTACTTGAAAAAAGTATCGGTACTCGGTCTTAAAAAAGTGGTATCGGTGCATCCCTAATTTTAATATACACTGTCTGTATATGGTAATTTGTATGTTTATGTTAAAGTAAAATTACATATAGCATAACTGATGTTAAAAATATATTTATCGGGGGGCGTGGCTAGCGACGGACGGGAGCAGACGCATGTTAGAGGAGCTCCGCTGTTTACCCTATACAGGGTCACGATTACAGGGTCTGAACCGTCCGATTTTGACCTGCTGAGGGCCCCCAAGACGAGTGGACTGCTTGGTGCTCACGGCGCCGCTGATTTCCGAGCGTTTTATCGCCCCCATCTGACTTTCTGGACCTTCGGGCCTGGTGCGGCCTAGTTGCGGCGGCCATCTTGTGGAGCCTGGGGTGTTTCCTGGAGGCCATATCGGACCTGATTCCTGGCTGGAGAGATTATACTGTCGACTGAGCATGGGGAAGAAGTTGAAAACACTTCCACAGCGCAGGTTGGTGGACACAGACAGGCGGACATTAGAGATTCACTGAATTATAGACGCTCTGCAACAGTTATACCCCCCTCTTCCCTCCTGCCCATGGGGTATGACTCCTCTGAGGAGGAAGACTGCCCCTGGCACAACGGACGGGGGCCGATTGGCCCGCCGAGACGTCCCGGGACAAGAATCCTATGTCTATGAGTGCTGCTGCACGCAAGAGAGCGCAGAAAAAGAGGAAAAAGGCCTTGGCAGCGGAGTTACCTGAGGCCACAGCTACGGAGCCCTCCGCAGGTGGCTCAGAGGCTGATACGCTACTGTCGGATGCGGAGGACGTGTCACGGCGGACAGACAGCCCGCAACAAGAGGGAGACCTACAACCGCAGCGGATATCGGAAACCCCAGGGGAGACTGGCTCTTTATTGGGTGCAGCAGCGCCTCCAAGCTCTGCCGGGACCCCTGCGGCTGCCCCAGATGACATGCGCCCCACTATGATGCAGGACTATAGAAACTTCATAGCGGAGATCAAATCAATATGGCTGACCGAATTATCTAACGTGCGCTCTGAGGTAAAGGAGGTGCGCTCACAGATGGTGGCGGTTCAGGCTCAGAATGTGGAGTTGGCAGAAGAACAGACGGTATTGTCGGCACAGGTGACTGCTCTCAGGTCTCAGGTGGAGGTTTTGACGCGCTCAGTGGAGGCTCTGGAGTCCCGGCACCGTCGGCGTAATGTACGTGTCCGGGGAGTTCCCGAGTCGGTTACTCCAGCAGACTTACTCTCGTACACTAATAGACTGGCACGCCGGGTTCTGGAGGATCCGCCTGACACCCCGGAGGTGTTTAGCTCGGTCTACCGCATTCGCAAGGCTGCTGAGGCCCCACGGGAAGCCCCGAGAGATGTGATCGCGGTCACAGCAGATGTGGCAGCCAAAACACGGATCATGACAGCGCCGGGGGCGCGAGCTGATGTCCTATTTGATGGAGTAACCCTGAAATTATTTCACGACCTGCCCTTCGCAACGCTGATGGCGCGCCGCAGATACCGCGAGGTGACAACTTTCCTCAGGCATAAAGGGGTCCGGTACCGCTGGGGCCCAGCCGGCTCGTTAGTGGTTACCCATAACAAAATGTCGTATGTAATCTCGGAACCGGCCGAGGCCTGGCCTGTTTTACTGGGGGCGGGTTTTGCGCCGGATGGTGCGCTCGTCTCCCCGGGCTGAAAACTTAGGTGATGGGAATATCTGACTTGTTTGCACAACACCTTTATGAGAAGCCGCCTCTTTTTCAATGCGTTCTTTTTAGTTCATGGTTTTGCATTTTGTGACTCACGTCTCGTTGTTTATCTGTTGTCTTTTGCTGCTCGGAATGTTATAGGAAGACCTCCTCTCTTTCTCTGTTGTTTTTTAATTTTTCTTTCTATATAGTTTGAGGAGCTATTCAGATGGATTTGGGGATTGTGTTGTGAGCCCCCTTGATCACACCCCCCTCCCTCATTGCCTGTATAGCTATTTGGATTTTGGAAATGTTTTATGTTCCCCTTTTCCCCTTTTTTTTTTTTCTTTTTTCTCTTTTTTTTCTTTAGGTTTCAGGCCTTTTCTCCCCCACCCCCTTATGATGGCATTGCCTTTGGCGCCTGCAGATGTCTCAATACGCTTCTTTATTTTTTTTTATCTATATAATGTTTTACGACAGTTGATATCACAGCCCTGTGTGGCTGCTTTCTTGTTGGTCGACATGTGGCCCTATTTGAAATTTCTAAATAAAGAATTTAAAAAAAAATATATATATATATTTATCGTTACCAGTCCTGTTTGCTCTCCATAGTTGCCATATCTTTACCAGTCCTGTTTGCTCTCCATAGTCGCCATATCTTTACCAGCTCTGTCTGCTTTCCATAGTTGCCATATCTTTACCAGTTCTATTTATTTATTTATTTTCCACTCAGTTTGCCCTGGGCCTGCTTTTCTGCCCCCCCCCCGGTCACGATTCACTGCACTAGAGAATTTATGGCGCCCCACATCCCCCTATGATGCTATGAAACCCTGTTTCTTTTTGCAGCACACACACCTAAATACAGCTTCCCGGGCCAGGCACTATAGCTGCGTGCTCTTCTTTCGCAGCTGGACTTAGCTCCCGCCCACCCCATGGTTCTCATTTAGTTTATACCCAACTAATTTGGTCATGTGATATTTCAGCTTGCAACCTACACCACTCTGGAACTTCAGCTACCAGACTCCCTTCCATCTTCTACTCTCCTTATCGATTCCCTGCCTGTCTTCTGCTTTTTTCCCCTCTTCACCCCTCCACCTTTCTCTAGAAATGTTTTTCCCTCTCTTGCTGCTTCTTTCTTCTACCTCCCTTCTCACTAAATCTACCCTCCCTCCCTCTACACCTTACAAATTACATCAAGCTGGAAAAGAAACCCAAATACAACATAGCCTGCTCAGCTCCTTTAACTTATCAGCTGAGTGCTGGTGGAGAGTGTTAAACTCTAGCCCTCCCACCCCCACACAACAGAGTTTTAAAACTCTCCAATCACAATATTTCCAAAAGAAAACTGTCCAAATTCCTATTTATTCTGCTGCTTGTCCTGGCAAATAAATCCAACCATGGTCCAATAGTTGACACCACATTTAGTCTCCCCACTAAAAAAGGCCTCTCCTTTGTCCACTGCAACATCCGCAGCTTACTCCCTAAACTGGATGAGCTTAAAGCTTGGTGCTTTTATTACAAACCTAAAGTCATTGTGCTGACAGAATCATGGCTAATCTCTAAAGTATCAGACTCTGCCATATCAATACAAGGGTATTCAAGTTATAGAAAGAACAGAGCTAAGAGAGGAGGGGGAATTGTTATTTATGTTGACGAGTCCATAAAGTTCACCCCTTTGCAGAATTCTAGTTCCCCTGACACATTTGATTTCCTTTCTGGTATTATTGAGATCCTGTTTAGTAAACTAATTATTGTTGCTGGATTCTACCGCCTGCCGAGTTACCCAGTGCACTCCCTTTCTGACATACTAACTTACTAAGGATTTGAGTTATCTCAAAACGAAAAAAGTGAACTGCTGGTCCTCGGCAATTTTAATGTTGATTGACTGAACCCTAAAAACAATAAACACTGCTCACTGTTTAAGGCTTTGCAGGTACCACAATTAATCTCTTCCCCACTTGCATTAATATGAAAAGTCCTAACCATACCTTGCTGGACAGGATTCTCTCCTTATGTCTTGATAGAATAGAGGAGGCAGGTGTTCTCGCTAATAGTTTCAATGATCACTGCCTAGTGTACTGTGTGCACAATAAAGGCCACAAAATGTCCACCAAAGGTAATAATCACCAGGTCTTTCAAGAAATTTAATCTTGAAACCTTCCTAAATGATCTCAAAAAGGCTCCCATGGTACAGACTAAACCTAATACCAGACCTGGACTGTGCAATTGAGTACTTTCAGTCCGAGCTCCTGCAAGTCTGGAATTCCCATGCCCCGCTGCATAAAGTGCGAGTAAAAGGGGCCCATCTCCCCTGGCCGCTTGCAAATGTACCAGTTTAGAGATTCACTGTGGTCAAATTTCAAGAGTACTTGAAATGGCCAAAGCCCAATACTTAAAATAAAATCTAAACAATAACATATCAAACCCTAGAAATTTTTGGAAAATCATAAGTAACATACAATCACCCCTGTCCACGCCCAACCAGCTGCTGTCAAAGTAAACAACCAAACCCTGCAACACCCCCTAGGATGTAGTAAATACCTTTAATAATTATTTTGTAGGATGCGCCACCACCCTGATTGCTAAGCTAACGAATGACATGTAATCAGAAACGCCCCTCCAACTGTGCAAAGACCCTGTATCAGAGAGAAATTCAGTTTTAGACCAATGCCTGTCAGTGTCGTTACTAAACTACTCCATAACCTAAAATGAAATACCAGTCTGGACCTGATCAAATCCCAGCAATGCTGCTGAAAATCAGTGCACTGGCAATTGCAAAACCTGTCACAACCCTAATCAATGAATCACTGGCGACTGGATACATACCCAAACTCTGGAAGACTGCAAGGGTGGTACCTATCCATAAAAAGGGAGAGAATACTTTGGTATCCAACTACCGCCCGATATCATTGCTCCCTATAGTGTATGGAAAAATGTGTCTACACTCAATTATGTGATTATTATTATCAGTATTGGAACTATTTAACCCCAGATCAATCCAGCTTTCGTCCAAATCATTCCACTACAACTGCCCTTTTTTAAAAGTTTGTAATGATATCCAAGCTGGCATGGAACAAGGAGACCTAACCAGAGCCATCTTCCTTGATTTTGCCAAGGTCTTTGACACAGTAGACCATGGCATTCTATTACAAAAACTTAAAAACTCCGGTATTGGTGATTGCACGCTAACCTGGTTTCAATCATATGTATCTGACCAGTCACAATATGTGTCCATTTCTGACAGCACTTCCCTCCCCTACCAGTCACGTGCAGTGTACTAGGGATGTGCATTTCGGGTTTCGGAATTTTCACGAAATTTTCCGATCCGTGCATTCGAATTCAGCCGATTTTCCAAAAAATTTCAGATCCGAAAACAGCAGGTCCGAATTTTTTTTCGAGCCGAAATGAAAACTTTTCGAATGGAGTAGAAATGTGTAAAATTGAAATTCATTTTCGTTCAAATCGTGATTTCGGCTCCATTCCTGATTTCGGTTCCATTTCAGTAATTTCGGACATCGTATTTATATCGCTGATTCTGTAATTAAATTTTGTATCATTCCCATCTGTATCCTTCCTGGAAGGAAAACCAGAGAAATCTCAATGTATCCTTCTTGTAAAACATGAGAAATCTCAATGGCAGAATTATCGTATCGGCAGAATTATCGTATTGTATAATTATCGTATCGTATAATTATCGTATCGTAAAAACCATTAGTTTACGTCAAAACGAATAGACACTTTGAAACGAGGAGAACAGACATTCCAAAAAACACGAAAATTTCCGAAATCACAAAAAAAGTCGCTACACGAAACGAAACGAACCAGAAATCGGTCGAAACGAGTCGTAACGAAAATTTACAAAATCCGAACAAACCAAAAAAAAAAAAAGTGCACAAGCCTACAATGTACCCAAAGGCTCGATACTCGGCCCCCTGCTATTTACAATATTCATAAATGATCTGCCCAACGTCTGCAAAGCCTCACATGCATGCAGTGGTGTCACTAGAGGGCGTGGGGGTGCGGCCCGGGTGCAATCAACCCCTAGGGTGACACCCTAAAATTTTTTTTATATATATATATATTTTTTTAATTTTTTTACACACAAAAATATTTTGCCAGGAAGGATACATTCAGATTTCTCTAATTTTCAAGTATGTCCTGGGTAGACAAGGCCTAGGCTGGGGGGTGGCAAAATAACACCACTAAAGGGGATATTCACAGAGCAACGAAATGACGCAGACATTTCAGTTTCTGTTGTTCCGTGCACTTTGGGGAATCAAATTTCCCTGGTGAATTCACTGCATGGTCCCTGAAGTGCAGGGAATCAGCTACCGAATGCTGCCGCAAACCCGTCACCCACTGTTTTAAAAAAAACTGAAAACGAGAGAAATCTGTCACGAGGCGTGTGCGGTTCTGGTATGAGCCCAGCAGGCGGTGACACAGAGGGGAGGCCAGACAGGAGTCACGCAGTGCAGATTCTTTAATAAAACATAAATGGTCCTTAAATGCAGGCAAAAGAACAAAGGGAATAGCAATAAAGTCCAGGGAGAGTCTGTGGATTGTGGGTAGTGCAGTCCTAGACTGCAGACAGGGCCCACCAAGAGGAAGTCTGGACAGTGGTACCTGGATCAAAGAGGTCAGAGGGTGATCAACAACTGTAATCCATGGGTAGACAGATGGGTCCTGGATACGTAGGATAAGCTGGTTCTGGAAGAGCAGGTTAGCACACCAAAAAGGGACCTCAGTCAAGGATAACAATAATGCAGACCCACTGTTGGCTGGGTCTCTCTGCCTTTTAAGGAGGCTTAAACATGGATAGGCCTCAGCTGGAAGTCCAGGGCTAGACAGGAAAACCCAGGCTGGATCTCCAGGAGCCTGGACATGGTGCTTAGCCTGGGCAAAACCTGGACTGGAATCTAAGAATGAAGAAATCCAGGGCAAAGTTCTTAGATCCAGGTTTGCTAGACAGGTACACGGGTGGACCGTGACAAAATCTCAATGTATTCTTCCTGGTAAAATCCATTATAAATAAACAAATAAATGGCACACTGGTGATATGGCACAGGATGGGGATTAGGGAGAGAGAGAGGTTGAGATGTGTGTGAGATGAATGGATGTGGGGAGAGTTAGATAAATATACAGAAAGAGGCAGATAAACGGATCAGTAAAATGACAGATGGAGCAGACACAGATCCCCTTATACTTACCAGCAGGCTCTGTCTCTGCAAGCTACCTCTGCCTCCCTCTGGTCTCCATGCTGCCTTGCACCTGCTTCCTTCTCTTTGCGCGCTGTTCCCTCCATCTGAAAGTCGGCGTTGAACTTCCGGGTTAACTCACTGTTTGGGCACCGCCTGCTGGCATCACCGGTGCACTGCGTGCCGAGAGATGTAGTTTGAGACTGGTTTTCTGCAATCTGCAGAAACCCAGACTAGAACTACATCACCCATCATACAATACTCTGGTGATGCCAGCAGGTGGCGTCCAGACAGTAAGTTTGTCCGGAGGTTTGTCTTGGTGCGGCCACTGCACCGGACTCCCAGAGATGCCGGTGCAGCGATGATGCTACAGGACATGCAAACCTCACTCACAGTTGGTTGGCCAGCCGCCTGACTAGGCCAGCCCGCACCCGTGGGCTTGCCTAGCTGATCCCCAGGTGGCCGGCCGCTCTAGGTAGGCCCAGTCAGGTGGCTGGCTCACTGAGCCATCGGCCCACCGGGATCCTCTCGGTAGTCCTGATGGAGTATACATGCCTGCACTGTGCTATGGAAAGCAGAAGGATTGCAGAAAGTTCTTGATTGGGGATGAAAAGACTTGATACTGGGCAGCTCCTTTCATGTTTTCTCCATCTGCATCCCCTAGGGAGCCCTGCATACCTGCAAGCCTGGCTTTCCGGCTATGCCACCCATAGGAGGCCACAGCTGTAGTGTGAATAGGTATCATGAACCTTTTATGTAAGGGTTGGGCTCCTGTTACACCTGCTATAGTGTATCCTGAGCTCTGTATGTTGTCCAGATGCTTCATCCAGATTCCTGTGTGTAACCTGTCTAGTTTTCAGCCTACCAATTTCATGCCTATACGAGAGTCTCCTTACTGTTCATGCTCAGTTCATCACGACAAAAGTAAATCTGTACTGTCATACATACCTGCATAAAATACTACATAAAGTAAATTGTACCTGCTGAATATTCTGTATTTTGTGAGGAAAAAAAGCACGTAAATTTTCATTCGAGCAACTTTATGTCCGCAAGTTCCGTAGCGCCTGAGTAGAGCAATGGATTGGAGCTGTGTGCATTCACAGATACGATTCACCCGCTGTCTATCTGAGACCACTTGCTATTACAGGTGGTCCCAGAGAGGGTGGCGGCAACAAAGTGACCGTTCTGGTGACCAGCAGCACAGTGGTTCTCCCTTTCTTAACAGCCAAGAAAGGAGGCCATATTAATTAAAGAAGAGAACCAGGAGATTACTTATTTCATAAACATGAAATACATTAATCCTAACACTAATCCTAACTCGAACATAACCAGTAACCCGAACAGCAACCCAACCCTAATTCTAACCCAAACCTAAACATAACTAACATTTAGGGGTATAGAGCAATGTATAAAGGAGGTATATGGGCTAAAAATTCTTGCACCTCTAAAATTTGAGCAGTTCTGAAAATTTTCAGAGTTGCTCAAAATATCGGATGAATCCATTTCGGTTAATTCCAAAAATTCTGAAATCTGAAAACTTTGGATTTTGAAATTTGACAGGTCAAAACCAACCGGTCTGTTCACAAAAGGTGAAACTCAGGCGAATGACTGGAGAAGTGAAAATTCTAGGTCAAAATAGCCAAACCAGAAAAATTCTCCCATTTATCTTACTTTCCAAATCGGCTATTTGGTCTAAATTGTTCTCTTCTCCTGACAATTCTGAGTTTCACCTTTTAGTGAATAGACCTGTATGTTTCTCTGTGAATGAGCAGAAACAGGGTCTATGAGGGCCAAGAGAATGGGCAACAACATAAAATTTGTGAGGGATGTGAGGATGGGTAACAGCATAAGTGATCTGTCCTACGGTGGCTCCCCGCTCAAATCTCACAAGGTTTTAGCTTGATAGTGCAGTTACAGAGAAGATTAAACCATATGCAACTCAGGCTGCCATCACCCAGAAATGGCGGCCAGTACTAAAATGCCAATTTTTCTCTGTGCACATGTCGAAAGGATAGGGACCAGTCTCCCCATTTATAAATTAACATTTCTTGTTTACATTACAACAAGCTGATTTTTTTTTATCTGTTGTAGACTATTTAGGGATATCTTGGATACATAGAGAAGCCTCAATCCAGACAGGAGAGAAATACCTAAGGCTAGGGTCAAACAAAAGCATTTTTACACGCGAACGTAAAAAAGTGCGTCCGAACGAATTGACGTATTTTTCACGGAGTGCGCGAAAACGGTCAGACGATGCGCATTTTTCGTGCGTGATTTTTTCGGATCGTCAATAAAACTCTTTTTGCGTCTGGACGTTATGTAGGCTGGACATTAGCAGTGTCTGACATCTCCTAATCACGCACACACGCCGCTATGCCGCAGCTGCGCACTCAGTACGTCAGTACTAGCGGTTCAGCGTTCTCAGAAAAATGCGTTCGTTTTCCACTTGCGTTGCGCGGCCGGACTTTCGTGCGACCGTACTTCGTATATTGGCCGTCATTGCCCGTCATCTGCTGCTAGTGCGGCCGTAATTATGTGCGCCAGAACGCACGTTAAAAGTGCGCTAGTCTGACCCCAGCCTAAATCCCTATGCTACAAAAATCATTTTATTATGAAGAAAAATGCCTTCTCACCCCAATTCCCTTTTTCATGCGTGTATGGCTTTATTGGTTCGTTTCTGTGTTTAACTCTATAAACCTCAAGCTAGTAAAAAATAATTATATTGCAAGTTACATATTAAAAGATCTTGTTAACCCCTTCAGCACTGAGACATTTCACACCCTTAACACAGAGCTGTATTTAGTCATTATATAAAGTTAGTTATCTCGGAGTTACCTGCGCAAAATATACCTTGTTTTCTTCATCGGCCCCTCAAATTTTACACAAACTTTAAGCAATTGCTGAAATACAGAAAACTCTCACCAGGTCATCGACAAAGAAAGTGAAATTGTGGGGTCTTTCTGACAGCATGTACCCAAAACAACAGCATAGGAGTCTTACAGGGTTCTTCAAAGAGATCCGAATGGCTGCCGAAAGGGAAACGAATGCTGAAATTCAGCGTATGGTTACCTTTCCTGGTCATTCAGCTAACCAGAGAGCAGGCAATTTGCCAAATCCTGGCGAATTGCTTGCACATACGGTGCCTGTTCGAGGGCAGTGAAATCCCCATAGAGAAGCACTGCTGCGGCTATTCAGAGAGCAAAACCCAGCGGTGAAAAGTTGCCGAATTGCCCTGCCATTCAGTGGTTTAATTCGGCAGGTTTATCAGGCAAATCCCATAGGCTTCAATGTTAAAATTATTCCTGTTTTAATTCAATATCTAATACCGTTCATTATAATATTCTGCAGTAAAAAGTATCTTTATTTATAGATTTTTTTAGGATCTTTTAAGCATTTTTCGGGATATTTTTGCAAAAAACTTTTTCCCTATTTTTTTTTTAACCTTTTGTTTTTTTTTCTGTAACAGCCCTTTTTATTATCATTCATTGGATCTTATATGTAAATTTCAGACATTTTCGCTCAGTAGTTTCTTTGCAAACAGCGTTTCACTTTTCAAACATTCAAGCGTACTGTTTCGTTTTTTTTCACTCCATTCGTCTGCGGTGTCGGCTTTCCGGCGGCTGCTCTGCACTCTGGTCGGCTCCTATTCGGGTTTCTCCGGCGTGTTCGGCGGTGTTAATCCAGATGATTTTGCGGGTTTTCGGTGTGCCTTCGCCAGGTTTTGCAGTGAGTGTTCGGCAGGTTTGTGGCGACTTTTCCCTGCAATTCGGGGACCCTGTGGTGCTTGCTGAATACACCGCAGGGTCGCCGAAATGGGATCGCCAAATCAAACCGAATTGAGGAGAACGAAAAGTCAAACGTGCGGTGGTTTTTCGATTCTCTTTGAATAACCCTGATAGTGTTGTACATATTTCACATATATATACTGTATATATATTGTGACAGAGTACAGGATCATGCGTATATAAGCCTGAGGTTGCAACGTGCTGTGTATCCAGGTTACTAACAGGTTAAAGGCTCTTGTCCTGCTCGCACACCTTTTCTCCATCCTAACTAGCTCGGGCCTATTTAGTAGGTCTGGGAGAACAGGGAAATGGTTCAGAGTGGAGCTGAACCAAGCCCAGAGAGGTTGTCTCCTAAGTTGTCTGGTAAGGGACTGACTTTTGGTTACCTACTGTTCAAAACGTATGGTTTATGTTTTTTTTTGTGCTGGAAGCAGAGTAGCTGCTCCAGCCTCCTGTAGTCAGAACCTACTACTGTGAGTTAGTCTCCTGACAGGAGTAGGCCTGTTCATTTGTTTATCATTTGTTGTTACTTTCTTTTCTGCATGGCAAAACATGTGATTAAAAGGGGAATCACCCAAAAAAACCCGCAAGAGATTTACTGTTCACCAAATAAACGTTGTTTGCAGTGCAACCTCCTGGCTGTCCTGACCCTCTTTGGCCACGGCCCTACCACAAGTGGTGGCAGCGATGGGATGTGTGTCGTGCCGGTTCAGTTGCCACAAGAACCTTAAAGGTACAGGACCCATAGAAAATGGAGGACGTTGTGAAGGCCCTGGTGCAGGCCACAGCGGTGCAGCAAGAAACAAACAGGCAAGCTGCAGCCCAACAAGAAACAAACCGGCAAGCTGTAGTAGCGCAGCAGGAGGGCAACAGACTCTTAGCCCAACAAATTGGAGCCCTGGCGGAGGCACAGAAGTCTGACCATGCGCTGCTTAAAGGTATCCTGGAATATATCGCTAACCCGGGAGAGCCTGTGCAAACAGGAGGGGTTAGCAAAATACGGGCAAGCAATTGTTTTCAAAAAATGACTCCCGAAGAGGATGTGGAGAGCTATCTGCTGGCTTTTGAGTGAACAGCCACCCGTGAAGCCTGGCCTCCAGAACAGTGGGCAGGAATTATTGCTCCTTTTCTCCTGGGAGAAGCACAAAAAGCGTATTTTGACCTAGAAGAGGAAGCCGCTGCAGATTATCCACAGTTAAAGGCAGAAATAATGGCCCGGATGGGCGTCACCACTACTGTAAAGGCCCAGCGTTTTTTACAAATGGCGATTCAATGAGAGACAGGCTCCTAGATCCCAGATGTTTGACCTAATCCACCTGGCCCGGAAATGGCTCAGACCGGAGTCCCAGAGTCCTGCCCAGATGGTGGAATCCCTAGTACTGGATCGATATTTAAGAGAACTTCCCAGTGGTCTTGAGTGGGTCAGCCAAGGAAACCCCACTAATTATGACGCCATGATAGCCCAAGTAGAAAGATACTTGTCTGCAAAAGACTTGGAAAAGTCCTCTAGGTATCTGGGGCCGAACCAGAGACCAAAAGTCCAGCGGAGTGAACCTGAAGCTACTTCCAGAGAAGGAGTGCATCTGCGCAAAACAGACTCCAGGACCCCCTTCCTTTGAAAAATGACCACTTGGTGGAAACTCCATAACCTGCTTCGAGTGTGGGGGTAAAGGCCATGTCAGGGCACGGTGCCCTAACCTCCCAGAGCCAATGCAGTGTGGACTTGGGGAGAACCCCCAAAACTTTTGTGGACTACTCTGCTTAGCGGGCCTGGTAGAAGATTTGCATACTTTCCGAGTACCAGTCCAGTTGAATAATCAACATACAGTGGCACTAGTTGACTCTGGAAGTGCCTTGACTCTAGTGGCTGGTGGCTTAGTCAAGCCGACACATATACAGGAGCACCACACAGTGGGGTGGCTTGTATTCACGGAAGTACTGTGAGATATCCTACCGCCGATATAGAGGTTTATGTACAAGACAGGCTGGTAAAGATATCAGTGGTAGTTGTGCCACGGTTACCCTATTCCTTTGTCATAGGAAGAACTTCCCTGACTTTTACTCCCTCTTGCAGTCCCCTACACTGTTAAAACAAGGTGATGGTCTTCTCGACATATTCCCTTTTTCTCACCCTGACTTGTATGTTACCAATCCAAAAAGTCACAAAACCAGAGGCAATGCAGAGAAAGCAGACGGAGGTTTAATAAAGCCATTAACGGGGTTTGCTGGGTGACCATGGGAAACGGTCAGGGAAAGGTGTTGGCACTCAGTGTACTGAAGAAGAGATGGTGGGTGAACAAAAGGAACCCCACACCGAGCAAGACATAGAGGTGGGGCGAATGACCCCAGAGCTTTGGATACTTCCAGTGTTAGCTTTGGGAGAGCACAGGTAAATGACCCTCTGTTACAGAATGCTAGGAGTACTGTGGTGGAGGTGAATGGGGTACCTGTTGAAGGTAGTACAAAAGCTACATGTCCCTATTTTATCCTCAGAAATGACCTACTCTACAGAATAACTTTAGATGAGGGCCAAGAAACTGAGCAGCTAGTGGTGCCTTCTTCCTACACCCGGAAGGTGCTGGATTTTTCCGACTCTCATCTCTTGGGGGGACACTTGGGAGGAGAAAACTCAAGAACGGGTTCTAAGACGGTTCTTTTGGCCAGGGGTATATGAGGAAATTAAGAGGTATTGTGCTTCTTGTCCCGAATGCCAACTCTCCTCCCCTAAACCTAAGCTAAAAGCACCCCTCATACCTCTTCCGATTGTTGATGTGCCCTTTGAAAGAATTGGTATGGACCTAGTGGGTCCGTTGGATAAATCTGCTAGGGGTCACCAGTACATCTTAGTGATCCTCGATTATGCCACCCGATATCCCGAGGCCATTCCAATGCGGAAGGCCAATTCCCAAAACATCGCAAAGGAATTGGTCCATGTGTTTGCACGTGTTGGCATTCCAAAGGAAATACTAACCGATCAAGGTACCCCATTTGTTTCCCGGCTTATGAGGGACTTATGTAAGTCATTGAGTATACGTACTTTGAGGACCTCAGTGTACCATCCCCAGACAGATGGGCTGGTAGAGAGGTTCAATCGCACCCTGAAAGGGATGTTACGAAAAGTTGTTAGTCGGGATGGGAAAGACTGGGACCTACTGCTCCCGTACCTGCTTTTTGCTGTCAGAGAGGTTCCACAGAGCTCTACAGGTTTCTCACCATTTGAACTCCTGTATGGGAGGCACCCCAGGGGGATACTAGATGTTCTACGGAAACCTGGGAGAACAAGGTGTCCCTGGGACAAATGTGGTACAGCATGTGGAACAGATGCAAGGGCGTATGGCCCGAATTGTTCCTCTTGTACGCCAGCACACGGAGCAGGCACAAAGTGTCAAAAAACTACACTATGACCAAAGGGCCACTGTGAGAGAATTTAAAAGGGGTGACCGGGTTATGGTCCTTGTTCCCACGGCAGAGAGTAAGCTTCTGGCCCAGTGGCAGGGCCTTCCGAAGTTCTGGAGAAAGTGAGTCCTGTAAATTACAGGCTCAGTCAGCCCAATCGCCGTAAGAAGGAGGCCGTGTTTCATATAAACCTTCTGAAGCAATGGAGGGACAGAGAAGCCAGTGCAGTTGCCATGGGGACATAACGATAGGTTCCCTTGCCTTTGAACAGTCGGTGTCAATTTCAGCAGAGCTGACTCCTGAGCAAGCAGAGCAGGCTAATGACATGGTTGAGAGAAATGGGGATGTCTTCTCGCCAATACCGGGCAGAACCTGGGAGATTACCCATGACATTCTTACGGAGCCTGGAGCTACTGTTAGAATTAATTCCTACAAGATTCCCGAGGCCAGAAGGGAAGCGGTAAGGGCTGAGGTTAAGAAAATGCTTGAGCTCGGTGATAGAAGCATCTCATAGTAACTGGTCCAGCCCAATTGTTTTGGTGCCCAAACCTGATGGCTCTATAAGGTTCTGCAATGACTTCAGAAAGTTGAATGAAGTCTCAAAGGTTGACACCTATCCCATGCCACGGGTCGATGAGTTGGTGGAGAGACTCGGAAAAGCTAGATTTCTTCTTGTGTTGGATCTGACCAAGGGTTATTGGCAGATACCACTATCTGAGCGCGCCAGGAGAAGACAGCGTTTACCACACCTGATGGCTTGTTCCAATATACAATAATGCCATTTGGTCTACATGGTGCCCGGCAACCTTTCAGAGACTGATGGACAAGTTACTCAGGCCCCATGCCCATTATGCGTCCGCCTATCTCGATGACGTTATTATTCATAGCACAGACTGGGACTCGCACCTGCCGAAAGTAGAGGCAGTGCTGGACACCTTTAGGAAGGCTGGGTTGACAGCAAACCCCTCTAAGTGTGTTATGGCTTAGCAGAAGCCAAATACCTGGGCTACGTGGTTGGGAGAGGGTTGGTGAAACCTCAGATTGACAAGGTGGGAGCCATACAGAATTGGCCTCGACCACTTAGAAAGAAACAGGTCAGAACATTTCTTGGAATGGTTGGGTACTACCGCCGGTTTATACCCCATTTTGCTACCAGAGCTGCTCCCCTCACTGACCTCATTAAGGCAAGAGTACCAGACATGGTGTGCTGGACAGCAAAACAGAGGAGTCCTTCTTGGATCTTCGCTCTGTACTGTGCCAGAAACCGATCCTGGTAGCGCCAGACTTTACGAAGGAGTTTTTCTTACAGACTGATGCCTCTGACGTGGGCTTAGGGGCTGTACTTTCCCAGTACGTAGATGAGGAAGAGCATCCCGTGTTATACCTAAGCCGAAAGCTATTACCCCGAGAGCGGCACTATGCTGTGGTTGAAAAGGAGTGTTGGCCATAAAGTGGCCATGGACACTCTCAAATATTACTTGCTGGGACAACGGTTTACCCTGGTCACTGACCATGCTCCCTTGCGTTGGATGCACACCAACAGGGACAGGAACTCCAGGGTCCTGCGGTGGTTTTTGTCGTTGCAACCGTTTCACTTTTGTGCAGCACCGGGCTGGTCTGCTGCATGGGAACGCTGATGCTCTCTCTAGAGTGCATGGCCTTGCGGCGGCAGCCGCTTCTCACTCCTGTGTTCAGCTGGGGAGGGGATGTGTGACAGAGTACAGGATCATGCGTATATAAGCCTGAGGTTGCAACGTGCTGTGTATCCAGGTTACTAACAGGTTAAAGGCTCTTGTCCTGCTAGCACACCTTTTCTCCATCCTAATTAGCTCGGGCCTATTTAGTAGGTCTGGGAGAACAGGGAAATGGTTCAGAGTGGAGCTGAACCAAGCCCAGAGAGGTTGTCTCCTAAGTTGTCTGGTAAGGGACTGACTTTTGGTTACCTACTGTTCAAAACGTATGGTTTATGTTTTTTTTTGTGCTGGAAGCAGAGTAGCTGCTCCAGCCTCCTGTAGTCAGAACCTACTACTGTGAGTTAGTCTCCTGACAGGAGTAGGCCTGTTCATTTGTTTATCATTTGTTGTTACTTTCTTTTCTGCGTGGCAAAACAAGTGATTAAAAGGGGAATCACCCAAAAAAAACGCAAGAGATTTACTGTTCACCAAATAAACGTTGTTTGCAGTGCAACCTCCTGGCTGTCCTGACCCTCTTTGGCCACGACCCTACCACAATATGTAAGACAAAATTGGGAGCACTTACGGTCTTGCATAAAAAATTAACAAAATTTATTGGCTCCTCATTAAAATCTCCGATGTGTCGGCTCACTCACAAGCCTTAATCATGGATAAAAGCAGTAATGGAAACACATACTTTTATAGTAAATACAAATAAACTACTCACCAACCATATGTAGCGCTCACCCCCGGAGGAGCCACTGAATAAACCTTGGGATAGTCTCACCGCACTAGGAATTATTACACACCAACACTGTTGTGGATTTTCTAGTTTTATATACTTTACTAAAGGATAAAGTGTCATAGAATATAAATGCGCGTTGAATGAATTTACAGGATGCGTCACGCGGGAAAAACACGTGGCAGAAAAGAGCGATTAACCCCCCCCCCTCAGTTCTGGAGTGTAAGTCACGTACAATAGCTCAATATATATATATACAATGTCTAGGGTACCCGGGTACTGTGTTCGACTGGCCAGTGAATGAAAAGAACAATATTCGACTAGTCACCGTTGGGGTCCTGTGAATTTAAACAATATTGCAAGCGTGCGCTTCCGTTTCGGACCTGTGGGCCTGGAGGCCTCTCACCCATCCGTCGAACGAACTGTCCAGCACTCGATGCCTCGACCAAAGGATCTTTCTCCGCTGTATACTGGGACTCTGTGTCAACGAATCTGCTCCCCACTTGCCGAATCTCTGCAACTGGAACCATCGATCCGTTGCCAGCACTCCCAATCGATCGGCGCAGCATCCTAATGCGGGGTCCCGCCGGAACCAGCTTGTCCTCCCAAACGCTCAGGGCTAGGTATGTAGGTAACAGCACGATCTCCGTCCCGATCTCCAACACGAATGCAGCAACGCCACACTCCAGCCTGGTTGCGAGTCTTAACAACCCCAGCGTGCGTCCTACACCTCTCGTGGCTCTGCTCACACTGCCCATGCCTTGCACGAGGCTGGTGATGTCTTTCCTGGCCAACACACCTCCTTCCTGTTCCCCTTGCAAAGGTTTAGGGAGATGGAGTTAGTTTTTGTCCAGCATAGTCCGCAATGTCTCTAGCTCTGGCTGCCACTAGAGGGAGACATAGTCCAATGCACCAGAGCACAATCTTTTAAAGCAGCGCTACACTCTCCCCCCTAAACTCTTGGGTCCTCCCAAGGGCGTGTAAAGGATACATAACATTGCAATGTGTTCATTAACCAATACAGTCAGGCTCAGTAGCAAACATATAATGGGTCAGATATACATCCTCAAGCGGACTCATGTCTAGCTACCTCAGCTAGCATAGCAGACGCTTCGGGCAATTTTCGCACAGTCATAACAGCTTTCTTTGTGCAGGGTTACAATATATTTCAGGAACACCCGCAGCCATGACTCTCATTCCCTCTGCTCCAACCACTCCTTTGGTTCTTTTCAGTTCAACTAGGCCTCTCGATGAAGCTCGTCTTGACCTTTTGCGAGAAGGCTTATCCTGGAGACGAATGCAGTGTTTAGTGCTCTTAGAGAACGAATTTTCAGACTTGAGTATTGGAGACTGAACCCGCTTCTTCCACTTGAACAAGATAGGAGCATTTTTAGGGTAGAACCGTTCAGCTGGAATTGCTTTATTCCATCTCCCCCTAGATCGGTAGTGGAGAGGAGCCTAACAGAAGCCACTCGCCCGATTGACATCCGTGCCTTCAAATTTACTGAAGAGTCAGACACATTACATACGTTGACGGAAACTCTTCCACTTGTCCGTTTCAAAACTCTTGTAGAGATTATTTCAGGGACTTCTCTGGACTGTATAACATTCTCTGTCCCTCCCGTTTTCCTCAGCTGCCTCACTTCTGCAGGGGCTCTCTGTTCTTCGACCATCCGTGGACATACCGGTCGTAACATTGAGTGTGCCTTCTTGGGAGCAGGACTCTCTTCCTTCACCAGTGGGGTTAGAATACGTCTCACTAAGTCAGTATTTGTCCCCACTATCATAGAACTTCATTTAGCTCCCGAGGGACGAGGACACACAATGGCCAACGTGTCACATACTCCCGGTTGTCCAACGGTCGCTGAACTGAATTCCAGCTTCACCTGTAGATATCCATCATAGGGAAACCTCTCAGTCCCCTTACCCCAGATTTCGAGATCCTTCAACTTCTTCAGGGGTATATGCTTCAAATGTTTCTGATAGAAGTCTTGGTAAATCAGAGTTACTTGAGCACCTGAATCTAGAAGAGCCTTTGTGTAGACCCCTTCCACTTGAACCGGGATGATGGATGATGGACGAAGGACCTATCAACTTGTCAGGGAACTTCTCCGCAGTAGTACAAGGTGGGGACCCAGTTTGCTCTCTCAACCGGGGCCCTCCGAAATTTCCCACTTGCGAGACAGGCGACTGCTCCTTCAAGGCCTTCAGGAGTTCTTTGACCAATCTCTTTACTGGCCTTCTTTTTGGGCACTGAGCTCTAAAATGACTGATTTCCCAGCAGCCAAAACATCTTTTCCTCAAGCGTGTGGGCATATTTTCTTCTTGCGGCTCATTTGAAAGCCCCCTGCTAGAAACCCCAGCCACTCTTGTCATTCGTATATCTGCTAGAAACTTCCGCCCTGTTTGCAGTTTGGGTGGGCTGGGATAGTCACGTCGATAGTGGCCAACCCCCCCCCCCACAGTTGTAGCAGATCACTGAACCAGAGGGTTCTCCAGCAGGAACATTCTGCACTGCCTCTTCCTCCTCAGGTATGTCAGCCCTAGCAGACTGCAACGTCATCAACTCCATCATTTTCGACATCTGAGTTTTCAAAGCCATCACTTCGGTCTGTATGTCCGCTACACCAAGAGTTCCTACTTCTGCGGTGAAAACTGCATGTGAAACATTAGCAATCTTTTTAGCCTTAATTAAAGCCTCTTCTTCTCGGATAGCTTTGACCAGTTTGGAATAGGTCAGTGTCTTGCTCTGGTATCTAGTCTGAAATTTCAACATTATGGGATCCAGTGGGAGTGCTCCTTTGAAAATTTGATCCATCAAAGCTTTGCTTGCATGACTTGGCCCCATGCCTCCTTTTAGGATAACCTGATGAATGATTTTATCCAGCCACCAGACATGGGTGGACAATTCTTCACCTTCCTTTTGATAGGTGTGAGAGACATAACCTTTAATATGTGGGTAAAAGCTTCTTGATCCAAGGAGAAATCTGGCGCCATTCTGGGGTCAAGAAGGATTTTTTTCCCAGTGTGTTGCATATTGGCAAGCATTTCAGACTAGGTTTTTTGCCTTCTTTTGGATCAACAGCAGTAGGTGATGTGGGAGAGGCTGAACCAGGGGCGGACTGGGCTGGGGGGCAGGGTGGCAAATGGCCCCTGGGCCGGTCCTCAGCCCATTAAAATGTCAATTGCGGCAGCTGCTCTGTCTCTTTGTAATGAGACCGGCCGGCTTTTACACACCGCGGCCAGCCAGGAAGTGCAGGGCCAGAGACACCGCCCACAGCCCTCCTTAGCCAATCATAGAACAGTGCTCCCAGGGGAAAGAACCCTCATTAGGCAGTTTTGTGGACACTTTAGTGTGTTACCTCTGTGGCTCAAATGGTAGCAGCACCTGTTTAGTGGGCAGGAAGGTCATGAGTTCAATTCTTAGCTGGTAATGCATAATTTTTTTTTTTTTTTTAAAAAAACATCTACCTCTGCACAATTATTCTAATGCTATTATTAATAACAGAACAATAATAGCATCAGCATTATAACAATATTATTATTGTGCTTGCAGAGGTAGAAAAAAAAAACAGTTGACCAGCTGAGAATCGAACTCAAGACCTCACTGCTTATTAAACAGGCGCTGCTACCATGTCAGCCACAGTGGCAAGACAAAAAACTTCAACAAAGCTGCTTAAAGAGGGATCAGCACAAAGTGCTGTGGTTGGCTGAGCAGCCCCACCCTTTATTTTCCTCATAACACTCTGCTTCCCTCCTCTGCAGAAGCAGCGCTGGAAGGAAGTGACTGTTTAACCTGTCACTTCCTCTCAGTCCCACAGGAGGGAAGGAGAACACTGGCCACAGGTAAGGGAGGAGAAGACTATATGAAGGGGGGAAAAAAGAGAGGGAGATAAGCTGAAAATGAGGGGGAGAGAGAAGCTTAAAAAAGGTGGGAAAGAAAAGACCTGAAGAAGGATAGAGAAAAGCGGGAAAGACCAGAAGAATATAGAATGGAATGTGGAGAGGGAGAAGTTGAGCTGAGAAAGGAGTAGAGAGAAAATTAATAGAAAAGAGAAGAGAGAGGAAAGGAGTACGGAATGAGAATGGACATAGGAGAGGAGTGGGAAGATCTGCATAGAAAGAGGGAGGAGCGAAAAGGAGATTGGAAGTGGAGAGAGAAGGAGAATGAAAGAAAGGGAAGAGAGAAGTGGATAAAAAGGAGAATGAAGGGAATAATGGGGAGAAAAGGTGTGAAAAAAGGCAAAGAGGAAGGGGGCATGACATGATAAAATGTGTGTATTTGTATCTGTGCGTGTGTGTGTGCGTATCTGTGTGTGTGTGTGTGTATCAGTGTGTGTGTGTATGGGAGTGGCTTTTACAAGTAATAAAATTGGTCACGGGTACATTAGTGTGGGGTTCGGGTACATTAGTGTGGGGTTCGGGTACATTAGTGTGGGGTTCGGGTACATTAGTGTGCGGTTCGGGTACATTAGTGTGGGGTTCAGGTACATTAGTGTGGGTTTTGATTTTAGGGAAGTGGGCAGCACTGGATTTTAAAAGGTCATCTATGTAATGTGAATGGGGCATTGTTCTGATTCATGGGTTAGTAGTTATGGGTAAAAGGGGGCATTGCTATGAACTAGGGGGTAATGTGAGGAAAAGGGAACATTGCTCTGATATAGGCAGTATTAGTTTGAGGTAGGTGGGACATTGATCAGAGTTAGGTGGTATTGAAAAGAAATAATTATTTATTTAAAACAGTCTGAAAATGTCATTTATTATGTAATTTGTTAACCATGCCTTTTTCAAATTTTTTATTTTTTTTTAAATTTAAATGGGGGACCGGGTTGCTGCTCCATGGGCCTATGGGTTGTACTTGCCCCCTGGGCCAAAAGTTGCCAGTCAGCCCCTGGGCTGAACCCGATGGACGCATGTCTTTTTTCAGCCTATGTAACTATGCAACCTGTGGATAAGCTGTCACAATCCTCCACTCCTCCAAAAATTTCCTGTAAAGCTTCTAGATACTCAGCAGCAGGGCAGCCTGGCTTGTCTCTTTTTAGATTTCTGATGACATCTGAAGCAGGAGCTCTTAAGCTCTCGACCAACCTTTGTCTCTTCACGGTGTCAGCAACTTCCCATTCTTCCACAGCTTGCACTGCCTGATCTATCCAAGTGTCAAAGTCCTCTTCTCCAGCTGGCACAGGGACCTTACCGGAACAGAACCCCAACTTGCGATATCCATTATTGGCAGACGCGGCTGAGTTTTGGGCCAACGTTTCCACCAGCTTTCCCATAGTGGTAAAGAATGTAGCAGGAGGGAACCCTGTAATTGGGGTAGGGGTAGCATCGGGTATCTCGCCTCCTGACATTGTTGGTCTAGTCACGGGAACATTTGCGGGATCACCACGTGGCGTACTTGGCTGGACCAGTCAAACTTCCACGTCGGTCAGCTTCACACTAGCGCCCTGAAAACACACTGGAACACCCTTTCTCCACTCAAAAATAACATGTGTGTGAGAAGTCTCTGGGTTCACTTTAACGTCCACTATGAATCCCTGCTGGTGTGGTGCCAACGCTGCCACAGCCCGGCGGATCTGTTCTTCTGCCCAGGTGCCTGCAGGAATGTCCATAACTACACTCAACCCCAGCTGGCCATTTTGTGCGTTCACCACTCTGCTGCTTCTTCTGGATCCATATTAACCCCTTAATTGCGGTATACTCAGAGACTGAAATCCCGGAAGAGCCCCCACGTGTATCGCTCACCCCTGGAGGAGCCGATGAATAAACCTCGGGATAGTCTCACCGCACTAGAAATTATTACACACCAACACTGTTGTGGATTTTTTTAGTTTTATATGCTTTACTAAACTATAAAGTGTCATAGAATATAAATGCGCGTTGAATGAATTTGCAGGATGCGAAACGCAGGAAATACACGCGGCGGAAAAGAACAATTAACCCACCTCAGTTCTGGAGTGTAAGTCACATAAAATAGCTCAAAATATATATATATATATATATATATACAATGTCTAGGGTACCCGGGTACTGTGTTCGACTGGCCAGTGAACGAAAAAAACAATCTTCGATTAATCACCATTGGGGCCCTGTGAATTTAAACAATATTGCAAGCATGCATTTCTGTTTCGGAACTGTGGGCCTGGAGGCCTCTCACCCATCCGTCGAACGAACTGTCCAGCACCCGATGCCTCGACCAAAGGATCTTTCTCCGCTGTATACTGGGACTTTGTGACAATGAATCTGCTCCCCGCTTGCCGAATCTCTGCAACTGGAACCATCGATCCGCCGCCTGCACTCCCAATCGATCGGGGACCCCTTCTAATGCGGGGTCCCGCCGGAACCTGCTTGTCCTCCCAAACGCTATGGGCTAGGTATGTAGGTACCAGCACGATCTCCAACACGAATGCAGCAACGTCCACACTGTGGCCTGGTTGCGAGTCTTAACAGCCCCAGCGTGCGTCCTACACCTCTCGTGGCTCTGCTCACACTGTCCATGCCTTGCACGAGGCTGGTGATGTCTTTCCTGGCCAGCACACCCCCCTTCCTGTTCCCCTTGAAAAGGTTTCTGGGAGATGGAGTTTGTTTTTGTCCAGCATAGTCCACAATGTCTCTAGCTCTGGCTGCCACTAAAGGAAGACATAGTCCAATGCACCAGAGCACAATATTTTAAAGCAGCGCTACACATGTATCGCGCTGCCTCCGACTGCGTCAACCCGTCGACCGGAAATTGCATGTCGTTGCTGGCTCCATACTGACGTGGTTGCATCCTGCTCGCATTGCGTGAGTCCAGTTGTCATAGCAACCTGATTCGTAAACAGGACTTAACACGAAGCGCTCCATGGAAAAATTAAGCAAACTGGTAATGAGCCCAAATATTGTACATATATAACAAGCTAGATGATGCTAATTCATAAAGTATATATACATAAAATACAGTGACAATAAAACATATATATGGGTTTAAACCCACGATCTGTATTGGCTATCCGATAAACAACAATAGTGTAATGAATAAAGTGGTGTAATAAAATGTTAAGTGTGAAGTATGTGATTGAGAAGAGGATCAACATAATGTGATGCCAATAACTGTAACTGAAGTGTATAAATGATGAGGGTGATACCTAAAAATCCGAAAAAAAGAAAAAAGTGATAAAAACAAAAAACAATACAAAAAGTCAATGAACAAGTGTGTGAATAAACACTGGGTGTGAATGAGTCTATGTGGAGAAAGGTGGGTGAAAAGAATGTGTGTATGTATCTGGGTGTGGAAAATATCTAATGTAAAAATGTGAGTGAATATGTATTTGAATGTTGATAACGTCAGTGCCTTTGGACTGAGTGATTAATAAACATGAATTAGCGACTATAAAGAAATGATGTATATGAGATATATTCATTTAGCCCTTGAGAATACGCTTGCTCCTCAAGCCCTGTTTACGAATCGGGTTGCTGTGACAACTGGACTTGCGCAATGCGAGCAGGATGCAACCACGTCAGTATGGACGCGCAGAGCCGGCAACGACACGTAATTTCCGGTCGACGGGTTGACGAGGTCAGCGGCAGTGCGATACATGGTTGGTGAGTAGTTTATTTGTATTTACTATAAAAGTATGTGTTTCCATTACTGCTTTTATCCATGATTAAGACTTGTGAGTGAGCCGAAACATCGGAGATTTTAATGAGGAACCAATAAATGTTGTTATTTTTTATTCAAGACCGTGAGTGCTCCCAATTTTGTCTTACATACATATTTAACTGGGGATCGTACTGCACCACGGCATGGGATATGGTAATGCCATAGCTTGAGTGCTGGATACTTGGACTTTTGTATATATATGTTCCAGACGCTGGCTTTCAGATCTCTATGGAGGGAAAGGGGAAGTGGTCTTCTTATTACCTATATAATGGCTGTATTATTTAGTGTAATACCACCTTGATAAAGGCCCCTGTGGGGCCGAAACGTCGGCTTTTTAATGCATCTACAATAAAGTTCATTGTTTTAGCAAGTCCTCGTGTGCCTCCCTCTACCCAGCTTTGTCTAGGTTTTTCTCCTGGGAGATTGCACCTGGGCACATATAAATATATATACATACATTTGTTTCTGTAAGAAGCCCTGGCTTACAGAATCCCATTAGGAAGCGAGTGTCTGGCTCTTTCCCATTTTGTTATATATATATATATGTATATTGTATGGGTCCACATTTAACAGCACCTCATCTTCAAAAGAAAACAAAAAATTCTACCTGATGTTTTCAGGTATGAATCGAGCACTTTCTCTCTGGTCTAAAGATTCTCACCCTCTCCTGTGAATTTCACCTTGATTCTGTTTACTTGTTATGAGTCTCTCTGGTATCCTGTCTCTAGCTGGTCTGTCTGACTAGTCGTGATTAGTTTAGTAACCCGGCCGTTACAAGGACCAGTTATCAATCTAGAAGTTTCCACCTTTCTGCCATTTCCTTGGTGTTATAGAGGTCTGGTTCACAGCAGGGTCCCTCTGTCAGTTTGTTTCCCTTCAGCGGCTCGGATAAGTCAGTGTTATGAAATGTAAGGATGCTACCTAGACTGACCTTCGGCAGCACCTTTCCTGCTCTGTCCTGGCTTCCATAGCACTAATCTATACTACAGGTGCTAGGAATCACCAGCCCTGCACTCTCCTACTAAAGGGTGGAGCACCCATCATCCCTTGCTTCAACATTGTTACTCAATGTGTTAATCACCTTCAGAAAAGCAAGAAGCCTATACCTTTTGCCAGATCCCAGTTCCTGCCCAAGACCCCTCTGCTCCACAACTTCGTACACCCTTCAGAAAGGGTATTCCCACTCCGGGGGGGGGGTGTTATCAACAGACAAATCAAACAGTTTGGAGCACTCCAACTTGGGAGCCACCAAGTCTGGGTGACATCCGCTCTCCCCCTCCAGAGGTGAAATGGATTGTGCTGGTCTGGTGAGAAGAAGGGATACCTCAACTAAGGAAAATAAAGCCTTTTGTGCTAGGGAAAAAAACAAAAGACTGGTTCCCATGATGTTTTGGGTCACTTTTCATCCTGACAGAGTTCTTGTCTTCAAGTGAGAAAGCGGATCACCCATCCCAATAAAGAACAGTGGGAAACAAACTATTTCATTGTACACTCGATTAAAATAAAATACCAGCTGCCATCCAACGTCGGACCCCTGGCTATTCTCCTTGACTGTATTTAGGATTCTCCCTTCTGGTACCATGCCTTGAGACCCTTATTTTACCTTCTACTCAAGATCCCCCTGCTGTTGTTTCTGCCCTCAAGAGCCTTCTCAAGACCCCCTGTTGTCATTCCTGCTCAAGACTCCCTGCTGCCATTCCTGTTTCCAAGACCCACCTTCTGCAGTTTCCCAGTTTCAAGATCCACGCTGTTTTAGACTATTGCTGCACCAAGGCCTTACCTAAGGCTAGGGACAGATGAGCGCATTTTCTGTGGCCACCGTCAAAATGTACGTCGATGCGTGTGCACGCATTTTTTCACGGAATACGCTTAAGTGGTCAGACGATGCACAATTCTGGACGTATTTCATGACGATGGGGTGAAAAGAAGTCTAGGGAAATCCGGCTGTTTGAACGTTATGTTGGCCGCACACTAGCAGCGTCTGACGTCTCCTAATCACGCACACACGCTGCTATGCGGCCGCAGCGCACTTTGTACGTCAGTACCAGCGGTTTAACGTTCTTGAAAAAATGCGTTCATTTTCCACTTGCGTTGCGCGGCCGGACTTTTGTGCGACCGTACTTCGTATATTGGCCGTCATTGCCCGTCATTTGCTGCTAGTGCGGCCGTGATTATGTGCGCCAGAACGCGCGTTCGCACTGCCTCAGTCTGACCCTAGCCTAAACAGAGACTTTCCTGCCTCGCCCCTCTCCAGTGTTAAACCATATAGTTATCTGAATAAACCCTATCTTGTTTTCACCGTACCCAAGTTCTCCAGTGTATCAATGCATCCTGGGGTCGCAATCGCGCCCCTGTGGCAGCGCACGGGACAGTAGGCTGAATCAGTGTGGGTGACAGCAGCTGCATTATAGCCCTGTTAAGCCCCAGTTAAAAAGTGGAGTAACTGCCCCTGCAGGATCATTCTCCATTCTCAGCAATCTCCTGCATTCTATATGAACAATGTCATCTCATTAGAAACAGCAGACTCTCACCTTTCCAGCTGTAACCGTTCCAAAGTGGGGTTTCTTTTTCCTGTACTTCATTATGTGGAGGAAATATTCAATATAGAATGTAAGGCCATTAGCCAATCAAATGAGCCCCAGGCTGTCACCTAGTTTTCAAGGTAACTTAGGGAAAATGCATCACAAGTGCCTGTAAAATGTTGCTTAGATAATTAAAATCAGATCTTTCTACGCAAATACAGGAGCACACGCACAACGAGTCACATCCTAAACATAGTAATCCTTGTAGCCAGGTAAAACTAGCTACAAGACAATACATACAAAAAATAAGAGGAAGATAAGCAAGTGGAGGTCAGAACCAGAGGGGGTAGTTGTGCATGTCAAAAGTCCATAACACGTAGGTGATCATGCTAGCCAGGTTATCAGGACACCATAGAACAGAAGAGCAAGAAAGATAGCCAAGGTCGGTACACAGAATATCTGAACACAATATCATGCGTGCTTGGGTATAATGAACCATGACAGGGCACTGCACAGACGGAGAGGGGAGTTTAAGTAGTGTTATACAGCAGGGCTAAAAATTTCAAGTCCCAAGCTACTAGCCAGGCCTTAAGAGTTACTCACCACTGGTTGTCCCACCTAACCCCTATCCTGTACTGCCTGCGTCTGCATTTCCACTCGCCAAATGTGAGAAGGCGAGTGGAAATTTTGAGGCCTGTTATACAGTATCTGCCTCTATGGGTTAGCATCAAATCAGAGCACCAGAAGGTTCGAGAATAGGGTGGACCGCCAAAACCATGAGATGTTGCAGTGTAATTAAGCCTCATGGTGGCATTATTAGGAATTTGCTTCAGTGACCATCTGGTGTCTAATGGAATGGAGCATGGACAGGAAAGGATGGCAGGAGAAGAACACGGGAACACACAGAAGAGCAGTCGATGCAGTAAGTTGAGATGAACCAGAATTGTGCTCTTGTCTACATTGACTTTAAAGTTCAATAGAGAATGACCTCTCTGTGGCAAAAAGATACTTTTTGGTATTCATCACCCAATACATCAAAGTCTAACTTTCAAATGAGCAATTACAACAGATACAACCTAAATATGTAAAAGGTTTCTGGTAAATCTCCTACAAGGAAGCATATTCACCATTTATTGAATCCAGGGAACTTCATAACTGAGGCAATGAGTTGCTTATGGTATTTCTTATCACTCAAAAGATTAAAGTTTAACTTCCAAAAGAGCAGTTAAAAAACAGATACACCCTAAATATTCCTGGTAAGTCACCTGGAAGGAATCATTTTCACAATTTACTCAAATCCAGAAGCACAGCATACAGTGCAAAACGACAATGCAGTGAACGTCTCTTACACAGGTCAGTGAGCCAGACGGCAATGCAGTGAACGTCTCTTACACAGGTCAGTGAGCCAGATAGCAATGCAGTGAGCAGTTCTTACGCAGGTCAGTGAGCCAGACGGCACTGCAGTGAGCAGCTCTTATAGAGGTCAGTGAGCCAGACAGCAATGCAGGGAGCAGCTCTTACACAGGTCAGTGACAGACAGACAGCAATGCAGTGAGCAGCTCTTACACAGGACAGTGAGACAGACAGCAATGCAGTGAGCAGCTCTTACACAGGTCAGTGAGCTGACAGCAATGCAGGGAACAGCTCTTACACAGGTCAGTGAGCCAGACGGCAATGCAGGGAGCAGCTCTTACACAGGTCAGTGAGTCAGATGGCAATGTAGTGAGCGGCTCTTACACAGGTCAGTGATCCAGACGGCAATGCAGGGAGCAGCTCTTACACAGGTCAGTGAGACAGAGGGCAATGAAGCTAGAGGGAAAAATGCCATCACCATGTGTACGCTGACGCACGTTTCGCCGTTATCTGCACGGCTTCACTCTAAACGAAGCCGTGCAGATAATGGCAAAACGCACGTCAGCGTAAAGACGGTGATGGCATTTTGTTGTTTTTAACAGATCACAATTTGGCAACCATAATATTCCTTGGTATTTGACCATTATATAATCCTGTTCATCACTCTCTCTATACCTCCTATGTTTGTGCTTTGGGCACCTGCTTGTCTGCAGATGCAGGATTGCTGCACATTATGTAAGTTAGGGACAGCACAGAAATCTCACCAGCACTAGGGACACAAGTCTGTTCCATTTATGTTCATTCTTGGCTGTTGACTAAATAATTTTTTGGTCTATATCAACCACTGACGGACCACCTTGGTATTATTATTTGCTAGTTCCCCTCTTGATTCAATACTGCCAACTGAATGACTGATTGTGCTTGTCCAACTATTTTGTGAACACTAGACACCGGCTACCAATTCAAGCTAGAGACAGCTCGGTTTATGTATCAGCGCTAGGGGTATGCTATTAGGTTATTGAGAGCATTGTTTTGGCTTCCTATGCCTTATTTTCTCTCCGATGGCAACTATATATTAATCTGGGCGCAAGATACTGGTAAATGGATCCAACCCTGAACTGGAAGACTGATTCAAGTATTCTGGGCTTGATTGTTTCTTCCATCTGGTGAACAGTATAAACCTGAAGGGATACTGTATTCACGAGAATATATTGCCCATATGAACCTTCCATCTGCTAACTGGCAGTGGTTTATTGATAAGACTAGCAATCATTATCATTTTTGAGGAATATTTGAATTGGACCAGTTGTTCAATTGGAATATTATCAGTTTGGTATACACTGAATAACCATTTGATATGTATAAGTGCATTATGTCTAAAGATTACCAATAAATTATTGTTACTTGTATGTATGTTCCTAACTTTTATACCAGCACATGTGGTAAAGCATGCCAGCAGCCAGCATCAATTTTCTTTCTTTCTTAATTCACTATTCCTAAGGTTTAATCCTATTTAGTGCTGGTATTAACTCCGTATAATTTGGATCATTTACATGATCTATGTTCTTTTTGTCTAAGATGTAGAAAATGTATCAGCAATCTTCATGATATAAAGGATATATTTGTAGCAGTGATTTTTAATTTTCTACAATTTATGGCTTTTTTTCTACTTCGTACTTCCGTTTATTTATTTTAATATGGCGTACACTCACTCCGAATGTAGACAATTTCTATCGCAGCAGAATTGGAGCATCTTTTTAATAGACATGATTACCAATATCGGAACATTTAAGACCAATACTGATATTTCATTAAAGGAGTAATACTGGTGGTCGATCCCTAATAAAAAGTGAAACTGAATTTTTTTTGCGGCTATAAAAAGATGTTATTTTTTGCACTAAAGAAAAACTGCACAACAAAATTATGCTGAGAGCATTCCAGGAACAGCACCCCTCACAGCTGCTTAAGCAAAAGTAACCATAGCGTGTCTATTAAGACATGAATAGGAAATATTCTTCACTCCATGTAAAATGGCATCATCAGGAGTCTAGTAAGAGTGGTTGAAAAAGCTTTATGCATGTTCCGGGAATGTTCTCAGCATCCCCCCATCCATTTTTCTAGTCTACACATTTGTATTCAGTTTGTCTACATAGATATGGTAACCTTGGTGATCTCATAGTCAGGGGCGGACTGACATCTCTTGGGGCCCACGGGCAATAGGAGATTGTGGGGTCCTCCCATTGCGCCTGTCTTCATGCAAGCACCACCCATATGTACATTGTTGAATTACATAATTTATTCTCAATGACATTTCAAAAATGAAAACAGTCGCAGCCGTCACTTACACTCTGGTATAGTGGGGCTGGTATGGTCAAATACATAGGGGCAGATACATATACAATTTGCTACTGATACTAATTCCAGATTATTTTTATCTGTGGTGGCGTGGGTCCACACTAAAAGGGCAAGCCTTAGTGGGCCCTCATGGGGCCCCCTCCTAGGCCAGGGCCCTAGGGCAGTGCCCTATTGCCCTAATGGACAGTCCACCCCTGCTCATAGTACAGTGCTTCCTTTGCCTCTGTGCTTTCCTATTGCCACAGACCCTAGACAGCCTGTCTTCCTTCTTTGCTATAGGATCCTTTTTGGCCAACCATACAGTGGGTCACCATAGATGTTACCTATTTACCTTACCATAGCGAGGACTTGTAAAAAATATTACTAAAACACAGGAGAACAGTTCTGAGCCCAGGGTTCAGTGATATTCTGCCTTTATATTATAATACTCACTTTACGGTATAGTCCGCCTTTTATTTTATAACGCACGTTATAGTAAACGCACATTTTTACTTTAAACACGTAACTCATATCCCTGCATTCGTATTTACACTCGAACTTGATTTATTGCTGGCTATATTGCTCTGGAGTGTTTTAATGAGGATTCCTTTTGATTTTACTAGATTTTTTCTCGTGAAATCGTGCAGACAATCATCGCACCGATTTCATAGTTATTTCCTGCATACTTTGGGACTCGCAGCCAGCTTCTTATCTTGTGTTTCTGCCCCCTAGAGTGAGACCTGCATTTCTGCATTCGAAACGCAATCGAACTGGACAGTAACTATGCCGGCTTGCATAGCAGTCGAGCCCTATAATGTAGAAATTGACCTTTAGAACATCCTGCCCAGAGAATGTGTTAGGAAATATTATGAAACTGTAACAAGTATTCAACTAGAAGTACAACAATGTCGTTACTTGACAAGCATTTTCACAGACAATAAAAGACTCACAATGCAGTTGGTATTAGATAGACTATGTATGTATGCCAAATATTGTTCATTCTTCATATTTAACAGGTTTGACAATTGGGCATGAAATCTGAGATTCAGAGGAAATGTCAGCCCCTCGCCGTCCTAACCATCCTCCATATCCTCCAGACCAACAGACAAACCTTTCTGAAAAAGTAACACATACCGATTTACAAGTAAGAAATGGTAACTATATATACAGTATTTGCTGGATATTTGAAAACATTAAATAATTTGCCTTCAACCCGATGTAAATGATCTTTCATTAACCCTCATGCAACTCTATGTAAGCACAACATCTGTAATGTTTAATTCCGTTTGTCTCACAAGCTACGTTAACCTTTTCTCAATGCGCTTCTCTTCCCTCTGTGCCGTGATATTCAAAGAATATCAATATAATGAACTCTTCAAAAAACTAGAGCTGTCTTCCTTCACAACACACAGGAACAGGCTAGGGCCGAAGACTTGTGGGTAGGGTTGAGGTGTGCCATCAGAGGGGTTCAAAGACTCCACTACAGCAGCGTCTTAACCCATGCAGCCAGTGGCGTCACTAGGGTTGGTGTCACCCGGTGCGGTAACTAATGGTGTCACCCACCCCCCGAGTTTTACGAATTTTTTTAACTACTCTTACTCCTAAAATCAGTACTCCCATATAACACTGAATGCTCATACACACAGCGCACAATACTGTGAGGTTTATTGCTGTGGAACTCTCTCATATGCTCACACAAATTTTTGCCAACTGCCAGCAAGTACGGTGCCTGTTCGAAGTTAGTGAAAGCACACATGGATATATATTGCCCCCAGCAGCTCTGGATATATTGCCCCCCAGCAGCTCACCCATGGATATATATTGCCCCAGCTCACATATGGATATATTGCCCCAGCTCACAATTATATATTGCCCCCCAGCAGCTCACCCATGGATATATATTGCCCCAGCTCACATATGGATATATTGCCCCAGCTCACAGTTTATATATTGCCCCCAGCAGCTCCCCCATGGATATATATTGCCCCAGCTCACAAATGGATATATTGCGCCTCAGCTCACATATGGATATATTGCTCCAGACCAGCTCACACATGGATATATTGCCCAAGACCAGCTCACACATGGATATATTGCCCCAGACCAGCTCACACATGGATATTGCCCCATCTCTCATGGATATGCCCCCAGCTCACATGGATATGCCCCAGGAGCTCTCATGGATATGCCCGAGGAGCTCTCATGGATATGCCCCCAGCTCATGGATATGCCCCAGCAGCTCTCATGGATATTGCCCCAGCTCATGGATATGCCCCAGCAGCTCTCATGGAAATTGCCCCCAGCTCATGGATATGCCCCAGGAGCTCTCATGGATATGCCCCAGGAGCTCTCATGGATATGCCCCAGGAGCTCTCATGGATATGCCCCAGGAGCTCTCATGGATATGCCCCAGCTCCTCTCATGGATTTTGCCCCAGCAGCTCTAATGGATATTGCCCCAGCTCCTCTCATGGATATTGCCCCAGCTCCTCTCATGGATACTGCCCCAGCAGCTCTCATGGATATTGCCCCTAGCAGCTCTCATGGATATTGCCCCAGCAGCTCTCATGGATATTGCCCCAGCAGCTCTCATGGATATTGCCCCCAGCTCATGGATATGCCCCAGCAGCTCTCATGGATATGCCCCAGCAGCTCTCATGGATATTGCCCCCAGCTCATGGATATGCCCCAGCAGCTCTCATGGATATGCCCCAGCTCCTCTCATGGATATGCCCCAGCTCCTCTCATGGATATTGCCCCAGCAGCTCTCATGGATATTGCCCCAGCAGCTCTCATGGATATTGCCCCCAGCAGCTCTCATGGATATGCCCCAGCAGCTCTCATGGACATGCCCCAGGAGCTCTCATGGATATGCCCCAGCTCCTCTCATGGATATGCCCCAGCTCCTCTCATGGATACTGCCCCAGCTCCTCTCATGGATATTGCCCCAGCTCCTCTCATTGATACTGCCTCAGCTCCTCTCATTGATACTGCCCCAGCTCCTCTCATGGATATTGCCCCAGCTCCTCTCATGGATATTGCCCCAGCTCCTCTCATGGATTTTGCCCCAGCTCCTCTCATTGATACTGCCCCCAGCTCCTCTCATGGATATTGCCCCCAGCTCCTCTCATGGATATTGCCCCAGCTCCTCTCATGGATATTGCCCCAGCTCCTCTCATGGATATTGCCCCAGCAGCTCTCATGGATATTGCCCCAGCAGGTCTCATGGATATTGACCACAGCAGCTCTCATGGATATGCCCCAGGAGCTCTCATGGATATTGCCCCCAGCTCATGGATATGCCCCAGCAGCTCTCATGGATATTGCCCCCAGCTCATGGATATGCCCCAGGAGCTCTCATGGATATGCCCCAGCTCCTCTCATGGATATTGCCCCAGCTCCTCTCATGGATATTGCCCCAGCTCCTCTCATGGATATTGCCCCAGCAGCTCTCATGGATATTGCCCCCAGCAGCTCTCATGGATATTGCCCCAGCAGCTCTCATGGATATTGCCCCCAGCAGCTCTCATGGATATTGCCCCCAGCAGCTCTCATGGATATGCCCCAGGAGCTCTCATGGATATGCCCCAGCTCCTCTCATGGATATGCCCCAGCTCCTCTCATTGATACTGCCCCAGCTCCTCTCATTGATACTGCCCCAGCTCCTCTCATGGATATTGCCCCAGCTCCTCTCATGGATATTGCCCCAGCTCCTCTCATGGATATTGCCCCAGCTCCTCTCATGGATTTTGCCCCAGCTCCTCTCATTGATACTGCCCCAGCTCCTCTCATGGATATTGCCCCAGCTCCTCTCATGGATACTGCCCCCAGCTCCTCTCATGGATATTGCCCCAGCAGCTCTCATGGATATTGCCCCAGCAGGTCTCATGGATATTGCCCCCAGCTGATGGATATGCCCCAGCAGCTCTCATGGATATTGCCCCCAGCTCATGGATATGCCCCAGGAGCTCTGATGGATATGCCCCAGCTACTCTCATGGATATTGCCCCAGCAGCTCTCATGGATAATGCCCCAGCAGCTCTCATGGATATGCCCCAGCAGCTCTCATGGATATGCCCCAGCTCCTCTCATGGATATGCCCCAGCTCCTCTCATGGATATTGCCCCCAGCTCATGGATATGCCCCAGCAGCTCTCATGGAAATTGCCCCAGCTCATGGATATGCCCCAGGAGCTCTCATGATATGCCCCAGCTCCTCTCATGGATATGCCCCAGCTCCTCTCATGGATATTGCCCCAGCAGCTCTCATGGATATTGCCCCAGCAGCTCTCATGGATATTGCCCCCAGCAGCTCTCATGGATATGCCCCAGCAGCTCTCATGGACATGCCCCAGGAGCTCTCATGGATATTGCCCCCAGCAGCTCTCATGGATATTGCCCCAGCAGGTCTCATGGATATTGCCCACAGCAGCTCTCATGGATATGCCCCAGGAGCTCTCATGGATATTGCCCACAGCAGCTCTCATGGATATGCCCCAGGAGCTCTCATGGATATTGCCCCCAGCTCATGGATATGCCCCAGGAGCTCTCATGGATATGCCCCAGCTCCTCTCATGGATATGCCCCAGCTCCTCTTATGGATATTGCCCCAGCTCCTCTCATGGATATTGCCCCAGCAGCTCTCATGGATATTGCCCCAGCAGCTCTCATGGATATTGCCCCCCAAGCAGCTCTCATGGATATTGCCCCCAGCAGCTCTCATGAATATACCCCAGCAGCTCTCATGGACATGCCCCAGGAGCTCTCATGGATATGCCCCAGCTCCTCTCATTGATACTGCCCCAGCTCCTCTCATTGATACTGCCCCAGCTCCTCTCATGGATATTGCCCCAGCTCCTCTCATGGATATTGCCCCAGCTCCTCTCATGGATTTTGCCCCAGCTCCTCTCATTGATACTGCCCCCAGCTCCTCTCATGGATATTGCCCCAGCTCCTCTCATGGATACTGCCCCCAGTTCCTCTCATGGATATTGCCCCAGCTCCTCTCATGGATATTGCCCCAGCAGCTCTCATGGATATTGCCCCAGCAGGTCTCATGGATATTGCCCCCAGCTGCTCTCATGGATATTGCCCCAGCTCATGGATATGCCCCAGCAGCTCTCATGGATATTGCCCCCAGCTCATGGATATGCCCCAGGAGCTCTGATGGATATGCCCCAGCTACTCTCATGGATATTGCCCCAGCAGCTCTCATGGATATTGCCCCAGCTCCTCTCATGGATATTGCCCCAGCTCCTCTCATTAATTTTGCCCCAGCTCCTCATGGATACTGCCCCAGCACCTCTCATGGATACTGCCCCAGCACCTCTCATGGATATTGCCCCAGCTCCTCTCATGGATATTGCCCCAGCTCCTCTCATGGATATTGCCCCAGCTCCTCTCATGGATTTTGCCCCAGTTCCTCTCATTGATACTGCCCCCAGCTCCTCTCATGGATATTGCCCCAGCTCCTCTCATGGATACTGCCCCCAGCTCCTCTCATGGATACTGCCACCAGGCGCCAGCTCACCTCCTGGCTCCTGCCGCCGCGTGTTCGGCTGCCTCTGAGCATCCGGCGGCATGGAGCTTGGCTGCGCGCCGGGGGAGCCACGTGACCAGCCGCGATCTCACGAGAACTCGGCTGGTGACGTGGCTCCCCAGGCGAGCGCCGAAGCTCCATAGCCTCAGACGCTTGCAGGGAGCCGAACACTGCGTCACAGGGTGAGACACCCGCCCTTAGGGCTGGTGTCACCTGGTGCGGGCCGCCCCCCCCGCCCCCACGTTGCAACGCCAGTGCATGCAGCAGATATCCCTGCCGGCTGCATTTACCCCTGGCTCTGCAGGTGTTGACGGAGGATATGGTCACCTTACACTCTAGGGGGTTGGAGACTTGTGGTTTGTTTGTGGTAAAAGAAAAAAGACACAAAAAGCATAGCAGCAAGTTCCTCAGTTATTCTGTGTGCTTCTGCGATCCATGCCAACCTGTCTTCATGATCATGTATGTGCCTAATTAGTTTTGACTCATAGGTTATTTCATTGTTCCTTTGCTGCCTGCATTGACCTCTTAAGCAAAGATTTTGGTTTTAACCCTTGAGTTTTGTTGCCTACTTTTACTATTGTCACATTCGGTGTAAGGGGGCGAAGGTGTGGGCCCAATATGCGGCAAGAAACATGCATGAGGTTCAATTGTTGTTTTTTTATATATATAAACAGGCAATGGAATTGCTATAGGTACTGGTGAAGGGCAAGGCCAGAAAAGGGCTGACTAAGGGAAGAGGTGGGGTGGAAGAACAAAGAAAGGGAGGAACAAGACACAGAGACGCTGAGGGCAACACAGCAGAAACCTCACGGGAGGCACGAAACAAGCGGGACAGGAAAAGGGCTTGCTGAAGACTTGAGTTGCAGGGGCACTGGCAGGAGACCGGAGATATAAGGGAACTGGCAGGAGACTGGAAATATAGGGGCACTGGAAGCAGGGGAGCAGGAAGCAAAGCAGGCTTCTAGCAAGAGTACACCTAGAGTGTGGCAATACACTGTTGAGGCAAGGCTTGATGGGAGCTCCACCCCTAAATAGAGCAAAACATGCAGAGATCGGACACACTTGTGGTTGCTAGCAGTGGAGTCAAGATCAAGTCTGGGGATTAACAATGCAAGAAAGGAGCTGCAGTTTCAGGAACTCAGACAGGGGCAATATCAGATTTAGCCTTCCTGATAAGATATATATATATATATATATATATATAAATATATATATTGTGCTTGGCTCCTAAAGCAACCCTGACAATATGTCAAGAACCCGTGGATTAGATGCCAGTAAACTGTATTTGTTGTTGGTTCATGTGATAGCAGCAGGTTTTCATGGATGATATCTTTGAAATATCTCGTATTTTTGGTGATGTTGCATCTTTTTCTCACTATAGGAACCAGACCATAGAGCTGAACGGTGTGGGAGAGACCAAAACGAATGTGTTGTCCAAAGTAAGATTTTCATCCGCTCTCAATATTCCTCTGGCCAAATGACCTTAAGATCTCATCACCTGGTTCCATTTCCAATTCTGCAGCTCCTGGACCTGCACCACCTTACCAAAAGCAAGATCCGGCTTCGCCATTCAGTTCTGAAAAGTTACACAAAGGCGATGCCGAAGCCGAACTAAAAGACAAGTATGACAACATGAGAAGACAGCACAGGCCAGGCCAAGGAGAATATTCAACTGAAACAAGTGTAAACATACAGTGATAAAGTTATTTTGTTTGTGTGCCTCTTAACCCCTTCACTACTGTGATCGCGTACACACAATAAGTGGTAGCAAACACAACAGGCCAGGATCGTGTTAACACAATCTGGGGCAATGCTGTATGATTGCATATTATATTCATTTTATGAATAATGCCCAAGGCGCCATTAAAATCGGCTAAGGAATGTCCTGCTACATCAGGCTTGCACCAGCGGATGCACGGAGCCATGAGCTGCAGTTCTAACTATTTGGCCACATAGATTATTACAGTAAGGAATACACTGGAAATAATCCCAAATATCTCTTACTGTGTAATTAATTAAACATGATTTTCCAAAAAAAAACGTACTGGTTTCTTGTAGTGGATTTTTGTAAAATTACTTGGTAGTGAAGGGGTTAATCAGATTTCCAATTACAACAGGAAATCATTTGGGCTTTAACATCTGAGGATAAAAATCCTATGTAAATATAGCTTTTTGGCCATCATAGACTCCATTTTATGATTTTTAGTTTGCTTGTAAATTAGTTTAACCCCATTCACTGCCATGATTAAGTTAACACGATCTTCAAAAGTACCTTCAGGTGTCCGAGATCGCGTTAACTCGATCAGATCTTATTCTGGAGGGTTGCAAATGATATTTATTTGAAAACGGGCTCCAGAACTTGTCCCTGAAGTTCCATTACATTGGATGTGACAGCTGATGTAATGGAGTTATTTGAAGTGCTGGGACTTTGCAGCCTCTGAAAGAGACCAGCAGAGGGCACTCTCTACCTGTCAAATAAAGCATACAGGCTGTAAAGCAGGGGTCTCAAACTCTGTCCCCCCAGATGTTGATGCCTATAATAACCCAGAATTCTATGAATGCAATAGATGGCCAGAGAATAATGGGAGTTGTAGTTCAGAAACATCTGGGGGGGGGGCGAGTTTGAGATCCCAGCTGTAAATGCTCTGTAACGATAGAACAACTCTTTTAGAGTGTTTATGGGCTCTAACTTCTTCGCGCAAACGATAACGCGTGCGCAAAAACGCATTAACGTGAGGGGAGAAACCCTTTGCACTGAACGTCATATTACAGTGTCCGCGCAAAAAATGTGCATTGCTGTCTACCGCTGGTGAACCTGCGCGAACCCTTTGCGAGTGTAATGTACGTTGCGCATCCTATACTTAACACTGTGAGCGCAAATGCGTTTGTGCGCTGGTACGTGGATGGTATTACAATCTATGCGCAAATTTTAACGGACTATGTATGCGCGCATAATTTTAACGTCTTTTAAAAGCTGGTGTTAACTGCAAATCTGAACGTCCTGGCCGAACCCAAATACACCAGCCCGAAAAAAAATACAGCAAAGTATAGTTACACATTCTACACATACCCAAACAATAAAATTGAGAGGTTTTGCGTGTTCTTATTATTGCTGCAGCATATATACTCAGATTGATTTTGACAGGCGCAAAAACTTAACAGGAGACAATTGTGTTTCTTAATTCTGTTTGGCTGAATCGCGTGAAAAAAAACAGTCCGCCCACGATTTCTGCGCAGCGTTAATGCGCGCGCGTTTTTCCGCGTCTTTTTTACATGCGTTATTTTTTTTACGGATGAAAAAATGCGGTCGGATTGTAATACCAGCGATAATTTACGCGCGTTAACGCTGGGCGTGCGCTTTTGCACGAAGAAGTTAATAGAGCCCTATGTGTGTAGGTTTGTGTGTGTGTGATCTTGTAACCTGGTTTTTCATAAAACCATTGGTTCCTGTCAGTGCTTTAATGCACAACACCTTGGTAGTGGGGGGTTTAATTCCTTATTTTCAATATTGTATAGCATTTGCGGAAAATGTTGGTGCGATGTGACTGATGAAAAATGGAGGGGACGGGGGAGAAAGCACCAATTGTCTGGCTTTGATTCATTTTTACGATTCTTTGGTCTTTCTATCCCATCTGCAAATCCTCAGCAATCTCCAAAATTCAAAGATAAAGAAAGCATCAAGGGAGGCGCAAAGAAGACAACCCAGGGTGACCCCTCGCACATGATCTCTCCAGAGACAGCTACCGATGAAGGTTTGTAACTTTAATATCCCAGGTTCTCTATTTCTAATATCCTACTATAATATCCCTTTAAATGGGACACTCTGCTCATCCTGACCACTTTAGAGTTTGAAGTGGTCAGGAAGTGAGGAGAGTCCCACCTCACCCCCCTCAATGCAGCCATGATCTGGTGAAATCAAGGGGGTGAAATGGAGGAGTTTCCTATATCCCACTGAATATCACCATCAGCCAGAAGTTTGAATTTCCCGGCTGCCGGTGACCAGATCGGTCTCTAGTGATGTCACACACAGTGAACGACCGACATCACCCTCAGACCAATCCCTGTAGCGAGCGTTCTCAAAGAGACAGCCGATGGATCAGTATAAAATCAACATCTTGCCTTGCACTTGCCTTATTAATGCAGATTAAACCAGCTGTTTTATTTTGACACAATAGTAACACTGACTGGTAGCACAATTCTTGGGTATATACAGCAAATTGAAAAGAGGCAGAGCGACCAGAAGAGCTGAAGTCTAATCTAACGGTACAGGGTGTGACTACCTCAGGTACTGAAGAAACCTTGAAACTGTGGCACCCACCTGTAGATCTAAGCCACTTGAGTGGGGAACAGCAGGAGGTAGTAAGGAAATGGATGTATGAAGAGTCTGCAGCATTTTCTTGTGATAAGAGTGACATGGGTTGCATTCCGAGCCTACAAATCTCAATCAATCTCAAAGACGACATACCAGTGCAGCGGTCATACTCTTCGATACCTATACCTTATTCCAAGAAGTGAAGGACTATATACACGATCTCCTGGCGAAAGAGTGGATTGTGGCGTCCAAGTTTCCCCTATTCTACACCAGTAGTCTGTGTCCGAAAGAAGGATGGCTCACTTCATCTGTGTATAGATTATCGTCTCCTCAATAAAAAAGACTGTACTAGATAGGCACACTCTGCCAAGAATTCAATACTTGCTTGATACATTGGGGGGTTATGCATGGTTCAGTATTCTTGACCAAGGAAAAGCCTGCCATCATGGCGTCATAGCCGAAGGTTCTAGACACATGACAGCTTTCATAATTCCATGGGGACTTTATGAGTGGATAAGAATTCCATTTGGCCTGTCCAAGACACCTACGGCATTCCAGCGCAGTATGGAAGAAATGCTAGATTCCCTCAGAGATGAATGTTGTATACCGTACCTTGATGACGTGTTATGTCATGCTAAATCTTTTGAGGAACATGTGGAAGTGATTCGCAAAGTTCTCCAAGCTCTCCAATGGTGTACGGATTGATCCCAAAGATCTTCAAGCAGTTCTCTCACTCAAAAATCAAACTCCACAGACCATCAGTGAGGTAAGAAGCCTTCTTGGCTTCCTAAGCTAATATTCCTCATTTATTCAAGATTTTCCCAGTGTGGCCAACCCTATCTATGAGCTCCTTCAAACAAAGCCTGGGGTGGCACCAGTTGAGTCCAGTAGAAGAAAGACCAAAGGCCCCCAAATTCCCGAGCTCCTGTGGAGTGGACAAGAGAGCACCAGAAAGCTCTTGAAACCTTGATTGACATGCTGATAAAGGCACCAATTCTAGTCTACCCAGACTTCAATTTACTATTCTAGCTACACACCAATGCATCTGAAAGGGGCCTTGGGGCTATACTCTACCAGCGTCAGGATGGAAAGTTGAGAGACATTGCGTATGGCTCTAGAACACTCACCAGCCGAAAGAAATTACCGACTACATAATGGTAAACTTGAGTTTCTTGCACTTAAATGGGCAGTGTGTGAAAAATTCAGAGACTACCTGTTCTATGCTCCACACAATCCCTTGACCTACATCATGAGCACTGCAAATCTGAATGGGGTTGGCCATCGCTGGGTGGGAGAATTGTCCGACTACCACTTTAATGTCAAATATAGGCCTGGTAAAGTAAATATTGATGCTCACACACTGTCGCGTATCCCCCTTGACATGGAAAAGTAAACCACTGAGTGCACTGAGCAATTGTCATCTGAAGTGGTGTGAGCAGTCTGGGATGGAGCTCGTGCAGCCGAAAAGAAAGATGTGGCCTGGGTTGCAGCACTCAGTATGTCTTCTATGGAAACTGACCCACCATCAAAAGGTTCATTGTTATCAAGAATAAGTAAAGATGAACTCTCCAAAGATCAAAGGGAGGATCCAGTGATATCCAAGATATTGAAGATGAAAGAAGATATCAAGGCACCAGATGAAAGTCTAAAGAAAACTGTGACTGGAGCTGCCAAGAAACTCTTGTATGAATGGAACAAGCTAATTCTAGAGGATGGAGGTCTATGGGCCCTATTACAATCTTCGTGCAAATGTTTGCGCCGGCGCAAAAACGCATTTACGCGAGGGATAAAACCCTTTGAGTGGAATGTCGTATTACAATGTCAGCGCAACAAACGCGCATATTCATCCACCGCAGGTGAATCTGCGCGAGCATACTGTTCTACACGCGTCCTATACTTAACATTGTGAGCGCAAATGCGTTTGTGCGCTGGTAATCGGATGGTATTACAATCTATGCGCAGGATTTAACGCATAGCCGTTGTGTGCATAATTTTAGCAACTCCTAAAAGCTGGTGTTAATGGCAAAAATGAAAAACCTGGCCGAACCCAAATACACCAGCCCAAAAAAATAAATACAGCAAAGTATAGTTACACATTCTACTCATACCAAACCAATAAAATGGAGAGGTTGTGTGTGCATTTATTATTGCTGCAGCATATATGCTCAGATTGACTTTGGCAGGCGCAAAAATTTAACTTGAGATAATTGTGGTTCTTAATTCGGATTGACTGAATCGTGTGAAAAAAACAGTGTGCACACTGATTTCTGCACGCAACGTTACTACACGAGCATTTGTGTGCGTCCGTTTAACGTGCGTTATTGCTCAACAGATGAAAAAATGCGCGAGGATTGTAATTCCAGCGTTCATTTACACATGTTTACTTTTAACGCTTGGTGCACAAATTAATGCGTTGCGCGAGCGTTTTTGCGTAAAGAATGTAATAGGGCCCTATATAGGCAAACAGCCCAAAACAAACAGCTTGTTCTTCCAGCCCAGTATAAGCAACTTTCTTTGGAGTACTTGCATGACAAAATGTGACATCTGCGCACAGAACAGGTACTTCATCTGATGAGACAAAGATTCTACTGGCCATATATGAAAAAGGAAGTAGAAGAGTATATCACACGGAAGTGTCCCTGCATTAAGGAAAAAAAAAACAACAACCCATGTCCGAGCACCCATGGGGAGCATAACATCCAGCTCACCTCTAGAACTTGTTTGCATCGACTACCTGCACTTAGAGCCAAGCCGTAGCGGGCATGAGTATATACTAGTGGTCGTAGATCACTTTACTAGGTTTGCTCAAGCTTATCCTACAAAAAACAAGTCTGGCAGTACAGCAGCTGTCTTTTCAATGATTATATCCGCCGGTTTGGTTACCCTGAAAAGCTACACCATGACCAGGGCAGGGAATTTGAAAATTTAGCTTTTCAGGAGTCCTCGGGAACTTGCTGGAGTACGTCATTCGAGAACATCTCCTTATCACCCTCAAGGTAAACCAGCTGAGAGATTCAACTGGACTCTCTTCCAAATGCTCCGGACCTTGGCTGATAAGGAAAAGATTCGATGGAAAGATCACCTTCCCCAGATCATCCATGCACATATTCCCCATTCTATTTACTGTTTGGACACCACACTTCACCTTCCTGTTGACTTGATATTTGGGCTGACTGTAGAGGATGAGAGAGTAACTCATAAAGGATTTTCTGACCATTGGGCTGGAAAGATGGCTGTAGCATATCAAATAGCAAACGAAAACAGTAGGCAAGCAAGTGCACGGGGCAAGACTCAATATGACTTGAAAGTCAAAGGTGTGATTCTAAAGCCGGAGACAGAGTTCTTGTTAGAAACTTGAGTGAGCGAGGAGACCCAGGAAAACAAAGATCATACTGGGAGAAGATCATCTATGTGGTGAAAGACCAAGTAGCAGACAATCCGGTATGTGGAGAGTTCTGAGAATGGGAACAAAAGAGGAACCAGAACCCTACACTGAAACCTACTGTTGTTGGTGAATGACTTGCCTGTGGAGACACCATCACACTCACTGAAACCCGTGAAACAAACTGTCAGGGGAAGGTACTGGGGTGAGGGGGAATATGAGCCCAGCGTGCAGTGATCTGCACAGGTAAACAGATGGATAAGGGTGAATGAATATGGTGACTAAACAGGTTGTATGCTGAAGGATGGTGGGAATGCAAGTTGAGGTTGTAGGAGCCAGAAATGGATGATCAGGAACTGGTAGCAGATCAGCAACACAAAGTAGTGGTCTCTTTGAGAGCATGAGCTGTAATGAACCAGCAATGGTCAGTATGGGGCAGAGCTCTTTATTGTGTGAGTCACGTGATTTTGTGTTAAATGTAACATTGCTGGATGCTGGTTGTTGAATGCAGGATACAGTGCAGTAGCAGAACCTACCTACCACAGTGACACGACCGATTCAGATGAGGAAAGCTCTGGAAGATACTGGCTGAGAATTCCTGACATTTAGTCAGAGCATAAGAAACAGAATACTTACCGGCAAGGTTCAAAACTGAACCATGAGAACCCTCTTGTCGAAATGCCATCACCATCATCTGAGAGAAGGGTGCAAGAAAGAGACACAGTTTGATCAATAATCACTCACCAGAAGAATTGATCCTGAATCGAACATTCCCATTTGGAGTCAGTGAAGATAGTGAATGTGCCCTGCCTGATGATGAAGTAGAAAGTCTGACATCAGAAAGTTGTGAAGAATAGGGATGAGCTGTTCGGTTTGATCGTTTCGGAGTTCGATTCGAACATTGGCTGTTCGGCGAACATCAAACATTTCCGAGTGTTTGCCCACAATGCACTTTCCCACTGGCCTGAAGCTTGTAATTGGCTACAGCCTTGCACTTGACCACAGGTCAGGTGCAAGACAGGTGACTGACTATGCCAATCAGGGCCAGAGTCCTGACTGGGGAAATTTTGCCCAATCATGGGCTCACAGAGCTAAGTCCTGCAGCACATTATATAAGGGTTCCCCGCAGCCCCAGCACGTGTTTTTTTTGCAAGAGTGAGAGGAGATTGTTCTTTTATGTGTGTCTCAGAGACGTCTAGCAGATTTCTGTGAATTGTAATCTGTGTCTTCTCACTGCCAGCTATCAGGGGGTCCCACATACTTCTAGCAGATATCTGGGAATTGTAATCTGTGTCTTCTCACTGCCAGCTATTGGGGTCTCACTTTCTTCTAGCAGATATCTGGGAATTGTAATCTGTGTCTTCTCACTGCCAGCTATCAGGGGGTCCCACATACCTCTAGCAGATATCTGGGAATTGTAATCTGTGTCTTCTCACTGCCAGCTATGGGGGTCTCACATACTTCTAGCAGATATTTGGGAATTATAATCTGTGTCTTCTCACTGACAGCTATCAGGGGGTCCCACATACTTCTAGCAGATATCTGGGAATTGTAATCTGTGTCTTCTCACTGCCAGCTATCAGGGGGTCCCACATACTTGTAGCAGATATCTGGGAATTGTAATCTGTGTCTTCTCACTGCCAGCTATCAGGGGGTCCCACATACTTCTAGCAGATATCTGGGAATTGTAATCTGTGTCTTCTCACTGCCAGCTATCAGGGGGTCCCACATACTTCTAGCAGATATCTGGGAATTGTAATCTGCGTCTTCTCACTGCCAGCTGCTGCCAGGCTATCAGGCTTTATCACTGATTTATACCAGAGTTGTGTGAATTTGAATCTGTGTGTTGCCACTGCAAAGGCTATCAGGCTGTATCACTGACTTATACCAGAGTTGTGTGAATTTGAATCTGTGTGTTGCCACTGCAAAGGCTATCAGGGTGTATCACTGACTTATAGCATTGTTCTGGAAAATCTGTGTATCTTTAATCTATATATCACTCACCATGTCAGAAAGACCAAAAAGGACAGGCAGATGCCCCCAGACACAGATAAGAGGGCAAGCAGCCTCTGTGTCGGAAGGCTCTGCCCCTGGTCGTCGTAGACGTGGTGCATCCTCTGCAGGGGCATGCTTGTCCTTTCTAACTGGTGCTGGCCGTCTTAAGCAGCAGCAACAGAGGATTTGCAGGATTGGCTAACCAGGCCATCCTCATCCTCTGAGTCCTCTGCCAGCCAGGCTTGTAGTGGTTTACAGTCCACCTCAGCTGCCAAAACATCTAATTCAGCCTCCATGTCCACAGATTCTCCTGCCGTAGCCTCACTATCACACACGGAAGAGTCAGCTGAATTGTTTGACTACAATGACCGTGACATGCTGCTTGAGGATGTGCAGCAACTCCAGTGCTCTGATTCAAACTCTGAGGTTGAGGAAGGGAGTATAATCAGCCTAGAGGGAGGGGGTGCCAGTGACGCACAAAGAACTGGCACTCATGTTCCCCCCAGCAGCTGCAGCATATTGCGAGGTTGGCTCCAGTGACGAAGAGATAGGGGGTGATGACAATGATGATGAGGTCACTGACTCCACCTGGGTGCCTGATCAAACAGAGGAGTCAAGGGAAAAGGAGGAGGCACAACAAAAATGAGGCAGAACGTCCTCTATGAGCAACCGTAGCCAGTCCAAGGCATCAGATGTCAGAGCTGCTCAGGTGCAAAGGCAGTCAGCAGCAAGGTGCACATTACTTTAGACACGTGGTCCAGCAAGCATGGACAGGGCCGTTACATTTCCTTCACGGCACACTGGATAACTCTGTTTGCAGCTGGGTGGGATCCAAGACGGGGCTCTGTGCTGGAGCTTGCTCATCCACCACACCTCCAGAAAGCTGCTTATATGAGGTCTGTGTGCTCCACCACCTCTTCCTCTTCCTCCTCCTCCTTCAATGTCTCTGGCGAAGTGGCAGTTAAACTGACACGTGGCAGGGGCTACGCAATTGCTCAAGCAAAAAGATGCCATACTGTGCTTGAGCTGGTTTGTTTAGGGGATGGGAGCCACACCGGGCCAGAAATTCTGTCAGCTCTGCAGGGGCAGGTGCATAGATGGTTATCACCATGCCAGCTTGAGCTGGGAATGGTCGTCTGTGATAATGGCAGCAACCTTCTCTCCGCCCTATGCCTGGGTAAGTTGACGCATGTACTATGCCTAGCACACGTCCTAAATCTGGTGGTACAGCGTTTCCTAACCAGGTACCCAGGGCTGGAAGAGCTTCTCAGCCACACCAGAAAAGTCTGCAGCCACTTCAGAAGGTCATTCCCAGAAAGTGTTCACCTGGCAGAAATTCAAAGAGAATTCCACCTTCCCACAAACCGTCTGATCTGTGACATGCCCACCAGGTGGAACTCGACATTGGCAATGCTGCAGCGCCTGCGCAAGCAGCAGAGGGCCATCAATGAGTACCTGTGTGAGTATGGCACAAGGACAGGTTCAGGTCACCTTGGTTTCTCCCCCCCGCAGTGGCCAATGATCAAGGATGCATGCACTGTACTGTCACCATTTGAGGAGGCAACGAGGATGGTGAGCAGGGACAGTGTATGCATCAGTGACACAATTCCTTTAGTTTTCCTGCTGGAGCGCACTCTGCGGGAATTATAGATGTGGCACTAGAGGCAGAGCAGCGGGAGGAAGAGGAGGACTTCCCTAGCTCTCAAGGCCCCAGTCTTTACATCGACAGCATTCCTGCGGGTCCTCAGATCAGACAGGAGGAGGAATATTTAAGTTGTGGGGGCATTGAAGGTGGGGATTCCTCAAGGGAGGGCTTTGTGTCCCCAGAAACCCAAGGACTAGTATGTGGCTGGGAGGAGGTAGAGCATGATACGGTCATCCTCAGCAACCAGGAACACTCTTGATCCACGATACAAGGGTAAGGTTGCAGAGCTCACCCTGCCCTCACAGAGGGAGCACAGGATGAAACAACTTGAGGACGCTCTAAAGTGACACTTGTGTAACACCTCTCCAGGCACTGGTAGGTTATCAAGTGGCGACAAAGGTGCTTCTGAGGCTGTGGATGATCAGAGGAAGAGCGGTAAAGGCCGGGGCTGCTTGACTGATGCCTTTTTAAAAAATTTTTAGTCCACGACGCCCAGGGACGTCAAAAGTAGGCACCCATTGCCAGCGTCTTCACCATATGGTGCAGGACTACCTAGGGGCAAGGGCAGACCTGGATACCTTTACAGCAGATGATCCACTGGCTTACTGGGTGTTGACATTGGATCACTGCCCAGAACTTAGCCAATATGCTATGCAGCTACTAGGTTGCCCTTCATCCAGCGTGCTTTCTGAAAGGACAATCAGTGCCGCTGGAGTTTTTGTCACAGACAAAAGAGTGCGTCTGTCCACCGACTCTGAGGACCGGCTGACATTTATAAAAATGAATCAGTCCTGGATCAGCAGCTATCACTCCCCTGATGCTGATGTAACTGAATAGATTGGGGATCTCTTCTGCATTCCCAAAACCTCCACCACTGCACTCTTCCACAATACCTCAGAGGGGTTACGGTGTGAAGGCACTTCCTGTCACCAAAGGCCCAATATTTGGGTGCACTGACGCGTGTACCAGATTCCAATCATTTAAATATTTGAATGCATGCAGAGTCCACGACTGCACTCTTCCACAATACCTCAGAGGGGTTACGGTGTGAAGGCACTTCCTGTCACCAAAGGCACAATATTTGTGTGCACTGCCACTGATGCCTATACCAGATTCCTATAATTTTAATATTGGATCGCAGGGTCCACCACTGCACTCTTCCACAATACCACAGAGGGGTTACGTACGGTGTGAAGGCACTTGCTGCCACCAAAGGCAAAATATTTGGGTGCACTGACGCCAGTACCAGATTCATATTTTAATATTTGACCGCAGGGTCCAACCCTGCAATCTTCCACAATACCACAGAGGGGTTACTTACGGTGTGAAGGCACTTGCTGCCACCAAAGGCAAAATATTTGGGTGCACTGACGCGTGTACCAGATTCCAATCATTTTAATATTTGAATGCATGCAGAGTCCACCCCTGCACTCTTCCACAATACCAAAGAGGGGTTACGGTGCGAAGGCACTTGCTGCCACCAAAGGCAAAATATTTGGGTGCACTGACGCCTATACCAGATTCATATCATTTGAATATTGGACTGCAGGGTCCACCCCTGCACTCTTCCACAATACCACAGAGGGGTTACCTTGTGAAGGCACTTGCTGCTACCAAAGGCAATATATTTGGGTGCACTGACGCCTGTACCAGATTCATATCATTTTAATATTTGACCGCAGGGTCCAACCCTGCACTCTTCCACAATACCACAGAGGGGTTACGGTGTGACGGCACTGTTGCCGACACTAAAGGCCCAATTTTAAAGCACCTATTGTTACTTTCATCCAAAGCCTGTATAAGTTTCACCGTAATTTAGCCCAAAAAATCACTAAACTTGTTCTGCATGTCCTAAAACGTCTCCTCTTTTCATACAGGCTGCCGCCCCAAGCAGTTGTTTATGAATAGATTAAAGGAAAACCATTTACCGTCATTTGAAATTTCATTTTTTTGTTTTTAAATGTTTCTATACATCCTACAAATCCGCCACTTCACGGGCAGTTTATGGGGACCTCCTAGGCACGATATTTGAAGGAATTTTTCATTTTTATTCTTAACCTTTATTTCATGGAAAACTCACTGTTCCTTTAAAAAATTTTTTTTACTTTTTGTCCTTGTTTCCTGTCCCCCAGGGCACTACCCGGACCCCCATACACCTTTAATGGCAAATATCTAGCATATATGCCCTCTTGGAGGGCACACTAAAAATTGAACGTTCGAGTCCCATTGACTTGCATTGAGTTCGGATCCGGTTTGCTTCCGAACTCAAACTTTTGAAATTGTTCGAGTTCGAATGCGAACTGAACACGGGGGTGTTCGGCTCATCCCTAGTGCAGAACCAAGACGATCAGTGAGAGAGAGAAAGCCAAGACAAGTGTTTACATATGAAACACTGGGTCGACCATCACTACAACCACAGACTGTGCTCCACAGTGTAGCAGCATATGCCTTTCCTCACTTACCTGTATTGGCTACACCATATTATATGCCACCAGTCTCATATCACCCATTTCACGACTCACACAATATGGTACCATGCATTCTCACGGGGACAGTACATTAAGTTAAGAAAATGGTGTTTGAAAATAGTAATATTGCGACTGAGTGTACAGTAATCCCCCGAAATTCGCGGGGGTTACGTTCCAACAACCCCTGCAAATTTTGAAAAACCGCGAATTGTGGCTGTGCTAAAAAAAGCACAGCCATGCGGCGTTAGGACCCAGGAGCCGCCGTCCTCCTGCTAGAATGGCTGCTCCTGTGCATCTCCAGACTCAAGATCGCGTCCAGGGTATTCTCCTCTCGGCATCGTTCAGAGAGAGGAGATGCAGAGACTCCTGTACACCCCTGCAAGCGTGGTCCGGGGATCCAGGAGCCTCAGCATCTCCTCTCTCGTAATGATGCCGAGAGAAGGGAATGCCCTGGCCACGATCATGCCCCCGGAGACGCATAGGAGCAGCTTCTCTGCCGGGGTGTTGTGTCATCTATGGTTTCTTATCGAATACTGTTCCAAGGAGCCCTCGGCAAAGATCGAAACTCCACCTCCCCAGGCTCCAACACATCAGGGGGCTGCACAAAGGCGTGTGTTTGGGAGGCGCTGATGTGTTGGAGCCTGGGGAGGTGGAGTTCCATTCTTTGCCGAGGGCTCCTTGGAACAGTATTCGATAAGGAACCATAGATGACACACCGGGATGCTACTACTACGTGGTAAGCGGAAAAAATCCGCGAACCACTGAGTCCGCGGACACAGAACCGCGAATGACCGGGGGATTACTGTATATAATTTTTTGTAGTTGGAGCCATTTTTATTTTGTCAGGGAGAATGGGACACATAGGATATATGTGCACAATTGTTAAAGTATGTAATCTTCATGTTTAATGGGGACATTGAAATATGTGTGCTTAACTTTGCTATGTGATTTATATTGTGCCTGTAATTAGTTACTATGAGAATGCAGCCCTCTGTTGCAGAAACAGGGGCCTCTTATTGTGTAACACAGGGTCTGATGATACTGAAGGATTGTGGGAGATCATGGGTGTGGCATTGATGTGTTCCTGCTTTTACCTCACATAACCACAGAACCTCTGTGGAGAAAGCATCCATCTTGTCTGGCTCCTTTCTTTCCTGTTCTTACAGGTATTTACATCTGTTTGCTGGCCTTCTGAATGGGGTCTGCAACAAAAACAATGGCAAAACAAGCCCCAGCGTTTCCATACCGAATAGCCTACCACACACATGCCTTGGTGTAACAAAGCCTGAGGAAAGGGCAGAGAGATCTGGTTTAAGCCAAATCCTGGGGTGTTGGATGGAAGCATGGTGAAACAAAGGAATCCATTACTTACAGATGAACATATGGAAAACAACACAGTGTATATAGCATTACACTCTACAATAAATACATAAGAGGATAATAATATAACCCAGATATTAGGGGGATGGGGCACAGAAAACACAAACATCCTGTACACAGAATTGTAGGTACATGGTGACTTTAACATAGGAGAGGGCTGGAAAACAACATCAGGCCTGCAACTCTCAAACACATCTCTAGGTCCATGTACCTTAAGTCTCAAGTAACTACCGTCACACATGAATTAAAAAAGTAAAATCACTCAGTAAATGCCATAACATTTAATGTGCAGGAGAAGTACATTTTATGACATGAACAACCGCACAGAGAGCAGAACGTAAATACATTTGATTAGGGTTACTGTTCCTGCTTATTTTATGATTAGCGTTACTGTTTCTGAATGTTTTAAGACTAGGGTTTGGGTTAGGATTAGTTTTAGGTTAGTTATTGCATAGGTGATGATTAGGGTTAGGGTTACAATTTCTGTGTGTTTTATGATTAGGGTTAGGGTTAATGTGAAGGTTAGAGGTTCTGCCTGTTTTATGAATAAGGTTACAGTTTCTGCATGTTTCTTGATTAGGAGTAGGGTTACGGTTTCTACTTTTTAGTTTTGTAAGAAGCCAGCTGACCCCTGCACGCAGTGCAAGAGAACTCTTGAAATACCTGGCTTTCACAATAGTGGCAATAATGACACCCTACGTCAAGTCAAATTACCATTTCTTAGAATGGCTAGGGTTATAAACAACATTACGCTCCAGTCAAGGAGCGTCACACGGACCCTCGGAATGGGGTCTGACAGTTTAGGGTTATGATTAATTTCAGTGACTTTTATTCTGAATTAATCCAAATAGATCTGATTATATTCATATCTGGCCAATTAGAATTGGATCGGACCAATTTGGGATGTTTTTTGTATGGAATCCGGATAAATCTGAATTGCTTTTTATTCAGCTGAATTCTGAACAGAGTCACACATGTGTAGGAGGCGGTGCTACTCTGGAATAGCTTGTTCTTCTCATTCCGGCTGCAAATTAATGGCTCATATACAAAGTATGATAGTTGTTAATTGAAAGAAAGGAGTCGCAATGACCGGGCAAGGTCGAACAGGAACTCCCGCCATTATTTAACCACTGGAGCAAATATGTATAGTGGCTCCAGCCATTAATTTAATAAAGCAGAATAGGGCCCAAACTCACCTATCTATGAAATAATGCTCAGAAAATTCATGAACATATAGGTGTGTTTGTATGTCTACATGAAAACATTTTTGAAATGTTGAAACTGAAGATTTGCCTTTGACAGTTTTGAAGTGGGAAATAGTGATTAATATCAAACAGTTTAAAACGTTGCACAAATTGTTTCATGGATGTGTCCAATGTCTTTATAACGATATTGAGCTCCATTTAAATTTCTGGGTGAATGGATTTGAATTGTAAAGAATATGATAAACATTGCTGAATTCAATGAAATCTTAGTAGGTCATCCTATACAATGAACATAATTCTACTGTTTCTGTCATTGCTTCCTCAGGGGTAAGTGATGCATATATGGACATTGTGTCTCTGCTAAACCTGCATCGCTACAGGAAGACAAAAATCACTCTGCAGGATATCTTGAGTATTGGCAAGAATAACATGAGTGACATTAAACTAAGGACGGAAAAGGACATTCCCTGGTACTTTCTGCAGAAAGTAATGGCTTTGAATGTGAATGCTAGAAACACCACAATCAAACAATGTGCAGAATCCAGAAGTAAAACAGAAACTCTGGATAAATTTCAGATTGATAGTGATGATGAATTGAACATATATGATTGTGTTCACCCCCTGGATGTCCTCTGTGTTCTCCTGCATTGCTCTGATCATTTCCTTCAACAAGGAATTGTATCTAAGATGTCCAGGTGCCAGTTCGCTGTCCCTCTGCTGCTCCCTGCTAGTGATGGCGACAGCTGCACCCTCATGCTATGGGCAATGAGAGATATTGTGAAGAGCTGGAGACCTCTCTCATTGGCAGACAGGAAAGGGTTTATGGAGGACAATTTAGTGAAAATTCGGATGCCGATCTTCTCTTTTGTCAGACTGGGGGAAACCAAATTATCCAAATCTAAGATACTGAATCATGTGCTCTGTCCAGCCCATTCATTCAACAACATTTTTGTCAATCATGAAATGGATTGTGGAACTCGAAGAGTTTCTGATGGGTTAGTAGAGATTTCCTGGTTCCTCCCTTGTAGCTCTGGAAGCTCTGAAAGCTCTGAAAGCTCTGAAACCTTTCCTGAGCCCATTGCTGTCACCAATTTACATGGAAAAGTGGCATCTAAATTGAGAGAATTCACCTTTTTGACACAGATTTCTGCAGTCGTCTTTATATTCGCTGATAGTTTAACAGAGAGAGATTACAATTTGTTATCCCAGTTCACAGACACAGATGCTCTTTATTGTTTTGTTCTCAGCCCAGAAAGAGACACACAGAGAACTTGGATGACAAAACAAACTCTGAAACGATTGTCTGAAATACATAAGGTTTGCAGAATTAATGCCAATGACAGAAATGCGATAAGAAATGCTAAAGATATTCAAGAGATTATCTTAAAATGCATGAATAAACACAATCCATTGAGTGTAGAAGATATGGAAATCATGGCCAGAAAACATGGAATAAAAGTAGATGAGGATTCTGCTGAATGTCAGAAGGCCAAGGACCAAGCCTTCTTAATCACCAGTGAGATAAAGGATGTTTCTCAGTATAAGAAAGCAGCAATGACTCTGCAGGGGGATCCATGGAAACAAATATCTCAGCTGGAAAAGGAAATATGTAGAATGAAGAACAGCGCCATGCATAAAGATAACCTGGTCAAAAAACGGTTTGAATTAGTCAAGACTCAATATAATCATCCAATGCCCAACGCTATGAAGCTGTTTATCACAGCTTTAACACAGCTGACACATGTAGAAACATGTTATTTCATTAAATGGATGAAATTTAACCTTGATTCAAAAGTGAGACAGAATTTATTGAGGTTACAGAATGAGAAGAGAAGAAGTTTTGCTATGTCTGTAGATTCAGCTGAAATGAAACAACTGTCCAACGACATTCTAGAAAGTTCATTGGGGATTGAACACTTCCTGCGTGAGATGGGTCAATACTATGAAGCTGAATGTACTATGATTAAACAGCAAGAAATCAGTTCTAAGCAGAGACAGTTTGGTGAACTGCCAGGAATAGCTGCTGGTCTTCTGCTTGATGGGTTCCCATTGGAGTTGATTGATGGAGATGCTTCTAACATTCCTTTGCAATGGATATCCGCTGTCATGAATGAGCTGCACACCAAGACAGGGGGACGATGCCGGATGAGAGTGATCACTGTGCTGGGAGTTCAGAGCACGGGGAAATCCACCCTTCTAAACACCATGTTTGGTTTGCAGTTCCCGGTGGCCAGTGGTCGATGCACTCGAGGGGCCTTCATGACTCCTATTAGAGTCCAAGATGAAGTCCGAAGAGAAACAGGGTGCGACTTTATTCTGCTGATCGATACTGAAGGTCTAAAAGCTCCTGAATTGGCTTCTCTGGATGACAGCTATGAACATGACAATGAGTTGGCAACGATCGTGGTCGGGCTCAGTGATATCACCATTATTAACATTGCGATGGAAAATGCTGTGGAGATGAAAGACACTTTGCAGATCGTGGCTCATGCTTTCCTGAGGATGAGTGAAGTCGGAAAAAAACCAAACTGTTACCTGGTACATCAAAATGTAGGTAATGTGACAGCCCATGAAAAAAATGAGGCAGGAAGAGTTAAACTTCTGCAAGAACTAAATGATATGGCAAAACTAGCAGCAAAAATGGAAAAAAGGAACGAATCAATTACCTTCTCTGATATCATTGATTTTGATCCTGAAAGTCAGACTTGGTACATTCCTGGATTATGGCATGGAGTCCCACCAATGGCCCCAATAAACCAAGGGTACAGTGAAACTGTCTTTGAACTAAAAAAACAAGTGCTTGATTTCTTGAAAAGGAGGCAATATCCTGGACCTCATGATACCAGTTCATTTATTGAATGGGTTAAGAGTTTATTGAATGCAGTAAAACATGAAACATTTATTTTCAGTTTCAGAAATGTCATGGTGGCAGAAGCTTACGACCAGCTGTCCATGAAATACTCAGAGCTGGAATGGAACTTCCGCAAACAAGTCCATTCTTATTTGGCAGAATCAGAAAGTATCATTAAAAATAATAATTCAGGAGATTTGCAGAAAATAACATCTGACATTCTAGAAAATTATATAAAAAATCTGCTTAACAAAGAAGAGGCAATCATGACCCAGCAGTTGTCACAGTTCTTTGAGCGAGGTTGTCCCAATGTGCATCTGGTGGAAAAATACAAGCAAGAGTTTTTAAATCATGTTAAAAGTCTAAGGAAAGACCTTGAAGTTATGGCTTCAAGCAAATGTTGGGAAGCGGTCCGAATCCAGAATACAAAGCATCAGATGCAAAACATACAAAACAAATTCCAGGACCGTATTGAACACAAGATTCGTGAACATCTGGAGAAACAGACCCCAAGTCAAAGTTCATTGAGTGAGGATGAACTGAATCACAGGTTTAATGAGTTGTGGGAGAGTATGTTAGTAGAAATGAAAGTGTCTCGACTGAAGAAACGTCGCATTGACATTGAAATGTTGGCACAACTGAAAAAGGATCTAAAGAACAGGCCGGGTGCAGTCACCGAGATACTGAATAATGTTACATCCCTGAGAGATTACGGACAAGGAAGATTTAAGATGGAAAATAATTACATGGATATTAAAACTTTCTCATTTAAAGGCATTAAGGAATTTGTTACTAGAGATTGCTATAAAAAGTTAGAACACATTGCACAGAAAGTAGCATATGATTGTCAATATTTTGTTCTGCTCAAAGTGACCATAAAAGAAGATTACAATGAATTGTATGGTCAGGTGTTATTGAGAGTTATAGACAGAAAACTCAACGAAGCAGAAGTTAGGAAACTCCATCCGTCCCCACTGTATGAAGTCAATTTAAAACTTTACGTTTTGGGAAGAGCAGCTCCTGAGTTTCAGAAAATGCACGAGGAGTTTGGCCAAAATAATGACCCAAAACTTCTTATCAATAAACTTAAAGATGAATACTTCTTGATATTTAAAAGTAGACTCCAACGTAAAAACACTTTCAGTAAAAACACAAAGTATTTCTGTGACCAGTGTTTGAAACCAGCAATAAGTGACCACATCTATCGGAATCTCGGACTACAAATTGTTATTGAAATCTTCAGAAGTTCTGATGCAGGAAGGTTCAGAAGTCAGAAGTATTTCCAGTTCACCCTCCTGAGGGAGCTGCTTGAAATAAACCAGTTTAAGTACTACATAGACTACATCACACAGTATGAGCGCTACGTGAAAAGATGGATTTCACACTATATTGCACACATATATGAAAACTCTGAAAGGCTAGAAAATGTGCTGTCACAAATTCTCTCTTCCCTTACTGAGGAGATCCGAGCTGCTCTCACAAACCCAAAGGTCCACAATAGTAAAAACGTTTCTGAATTCCTGCAAAACTTCTCCAACGAGTTAAGTAAACACTTGGTGCTTTCATGGAATGCAGTAAAAGTTACAGGTTTCCAGAATCCATCAAACGTCCACCAGTTCTCTAGAGATATTGAGATTTCGATCAATACAATGATAAATGAAATTAAGTCCAGTATAAAATCTTTGTCTTTTGAATCTCTTCTCCCTAACCTTACATTGAAACCTCACGATGAATTGTTTGACATAGTCATTGGATGTGGAAATAAATGTCCATTCTGTGAAGCTCCCTGTGAAGCTGGGGTAACAAAGCATGCCACCACTCTGTGACTATCCATCGCCCTAAAGGATTAGCCCAGTATACATGGTCAGAATCCAACTTTCTTAGCTGTTCCATGTGTTCCACTGATATCCTTTCCAATGAAAGCTTCATAAACTCAGACACAGAGGGGGAATGGTGTTTATATAAAGAATATCAAAAGATTTATCCAGATTGGATCATACACCCAGACCAAGAACTTAATTCTTCAGATTATTGGAAGTTTGTCTTTAAGGAGTTCAATGAACAATTCGCAGAGCACTACAATGCTGGTCCAGCTGAGATCCCATATGAATGGGAGAAACTGACTCAAGAACAAGCCCTCAGGTCTTTGCAAGAAGTGTATAATGTGAAATAATGACAGTACGAACAAGTAACTTAACAACAGAAGAATAAATCTCTTGTTGATCATTATCAGAGACGTTAAAGTGATGTATTGCAGATTATGCCATAAAAGTCAAGCATATGTTGCACCCAGCAAAAAACTCACCAGTCGGGGTGGACACGCTTCCAATTCCAGAATACTTCAACAATGAATAGTTACCGACTCCTTAATGTGGTAAAATAACGGTGGATTTTATCCCACAGTGAGCAGGAAAACACGTTTTCGACACAGTGGTCTTTGTCAAGTCTGGATAAATGGTGCACAAAGAACATACATTTATATATATATATATATATATACTGTATATATATATATATATATATATATATATACTGTATATATATATGAGACAGAAAAGGGGTGTGTAATCTGTGACACAATTGTTCATTGATAGAAAACCATGTGATACAATTAAATCATAATTAGTAAACTCCCCTCATCTCTCATTCAATCACCTGTTTGGAAGGAGTATTGAAATGTGTACCATTGTTACATATGTAACAAAAAATATAAGCAATTAAAAACAATGAACACCAGAAGTATTGTATTAAACTCTATTCACTATATATTCTTTATTGCTTGTTTATTATTCAAAGATTAACTCTGGTGTACAAAAAATTGCCGATGATAATAAAAGCACTAAAGAGTATCCAACAACTAATCTAATAAGAATATTAGCATAATAAAAATATATGAGCATTATGGTTTTAAGAACAAGAATGTCAATTCAATGATTGTTATTGCCTAAAAATTAGAAAGAAAAATGAATAACACTAGAATTTGCCCATCAGGGCTTACAAAAAGGGAGACACAGGTCAAAATCCCAATATGACCATGTAATGTGTAAAAATAGATAAAAGAAGAAATGCAACATTTACTTTTTTTCCCCTCTGTTCTAAGGCAATGGTATTATGTGCTAAGCTTCTCATTTCCCATGCTGGGACCAAATGTAGAGGTGATGGTGCAAAGCGTTATTACGCATTGGTCCATCTAAAAACACAAGCCGCTTTGCTGCTCCATTCTTTACTCCCCCCAAAGTCATGTTAGGCGTCATTGGACGGGTCAAAGTCTGGCCTTTCTAATGATACCAAGGATGACCATGTAATTTTTTTTTTAAAAAAACACACACGCCAACTTAAAACTAATTTTATTTAATTTTCTTATTCCGAAGCAATGGCATTGTCCAATTGTAACGTATAAAATGAACAATACCACTGCCATTACTCACCTTCTCATTTCCCACGCCGCAATAAAGTTCATTTATTTATACAAAAGGGGTTATTCAGAGAGTGAATTTCCCCATATGGTGCAATTTTGTGGCAGTTTGTCTATTCACAAAGCTGTCTATTCGTCAAATACTAGCGAATTGATCACGAAATACGGTGCAGTTCCCCATTCAGCGGCAGCAAAATTGTGCCATAGAGAAGTAATGGTTAATCTAATCAAAGAACGCCAAACTGCACCGAAATGCCTTACTTTTCTGTGTTTAGTCGATAGGATTCATTGTAAAAAATATAATTTTTATCTTTTTTAATTCAACCATTTATTCTTTTGATTTTCAGCCAAAAGTCTAGTTATTTATTGATTTTTCTGAACATCTTTTTGTACGTTTGGTATTTTTTTAGATAAATTTTTTAATTCTCACTTTTTAATTTTGTTTACACCTAAAATGGTTATGTTTGGTATCATTGGAAAGTCTAAAGGACCCACTATCTCCACTTGGAAGCTAGCGCGTTAACTGCCCAACTGATGTCTCTGCGCATATGGCGGCGACGTCAGTGGGCAGGGGGAGGCCCCGGAGTCTTGGATGACATCCAGAGAGGTGATTATAGGGAAGGAGGGGTTTAGAGGACCATGACGTACATGGTATGTCCTTGGTCTTTAATGGGAGTTTTTCCGAGGACGTACCATGTACGTCATTGGTCCTCAAGGGGTTAAGATGCGCACAAAACTGTCAAAATGAGCTCAGCACACACAGGTGAAATGGCTCAAGAGCGAAAGAGTTAATTGTTTGGAATATCATTTGCGTGTCTTTTAGTTGCCATGCAGGTATTGCCTTCACATTATTGTAGTAATAGATGTAAAATGTAATCACAAAATGACTTTCTATCACAGTTAATGACAGTAGCACACCATAAAATATGTAAAACTAACATGCTTAAAATGCTCAATCTAAAACTTAGCATTTTTTGTCATATAAGGAGTTATTCAGAAAGCACCGAAATTTCAATAACATTTTTCGATTCAGTGCAATACGGTGCAGTTCGGCGAACCATTTTGCCGAGCCTGCGGTGAATTCACTATTCCAAAGGGTCATCGTATTGCACCGAATATGGAGTCACCAAACACCACCGAACGCCAAAGACCGCAGAACTGCAGGTTAAAAAAAAAAATATGTGTCTAAATAATAAAAAAGGTCTTTAAAAAATAATAAAAAAGGTCTGTTACAGAGTAAGAAAAAGCCATTGAAAAATATTGGGAGTCAAAAATTTTGTCTAAAAAAAATAAATACAAAAATATTCAGAAATATAAATAAAAAGACAATTTGTTGAAAAAGAAAATAAACTTTTTATTAAAAAAATAAAAACAAAAATATTTCTTTACATTGAAACCTATAGATTTGCCTGTTTAAACCCATCGAACTGAATCACTGAAAATCAGGGCATTTCACTGACACTTTGGTGCAGTTCAGTAGTTTGTAAATAATTCTCTACGGGACAATTTTGGTGCCACCAAAGATCGCCGAACCACGGTGATCTGCACCGTATTTCGATGTCCATTCACCAGTATTTGGCAAATTGACAGCTTAATGAATAGACGAGCTGCCGCGAAATTGCACCGTATGGCGAAATTCAACATTTGATGTAATTCGAATGCAAGTTCACCGCTTTCTGAATAACCCCTAAAGTGTTCTTACTATCCCCATATTTGAGTCCAATCCACAGTTACTATTACCATTTATTTTAGGGATGTCCCGACTGGTATTTGGCCGCAGATTGGAGTCATGCGGTATTTGGGATTGGCCAATATCAAGTCCCGATCAGACATGCCACAACCTGGACCAGTGGCTCCGTCGTCTAAGTGAGACTGGAGCCTCTGCATCCACACAAAGCATCTCCTCTGCCATCTCTCAAGTCATGCAGCAGGCAGGAAAGATGCTGTTTGTGAATGCAAAGGCACTCTGAGACTCTTAGCATCTTCTCTGCCTCCTCCATGAGTCGCAGGCAAGCAGGGGAGACACTGCAAGTCACTGCCGAGGCTGGCGGACTCCAGTTGGGCACCTGGGAGCTTCACTATCTGCCAGGTCGCACACTTGGCTTGAAAACCCTGTCTCTGAACCAAAAATTGCCTTGATAGGGTCTCGATCTTCATTCTAGGGATCGAATCAGGACATCCCTAGTTAACTTTTATACTCCATATATAGTTTTGGACAGATGGAGGTAGTAATGCCCATTATGAGGCAAACTCAATTCCTAGAATTAGGGGCTTGATTTAATTTTTTCTGTTGATCGTTCAAAAGTCGATCGTTCAAAAGTTCAACTGTTGGATCTGGGCAAGCACCAGCGAAACTTGTATTGCAAAGCCTTATTACATTTTAGAAATTATTTTTATTTGCCTTTTATTTCTGTAAAGCTGCTTTGAGAATAAATACTTTTTTTTAGCACCTCCGTGTCCTGTATTATATTGGCAAAGGAGTGTACATCTGCACAGGAATCCCAGCACCCACTGCACAGCACAAACTTTATTCTACAGTATTTTTTACTGTATTTTATTTACTCATTTTTGAATTTGCCGTCTGGTCCCGCCCCCCTGCGTCGCGTGGCTCGCATGGAGCGGAACCAGGAAGCCACGATCACACTGCGGTGACTGCAGAGACGGCGAGGGAGCGAAGGATGCGGCGAGTATGCATCCAGCCCGAGTGTGGCTTGGGGTTACCGATCGCGGTAGCAAAATTTAACCCCGAGTCACACTCGGGAATACCGCCAGGCAGGTTAAGCTGATAATTGGCCTGAATTTTTAACGGGGATCAGAGTGCCGATATGCCATTAATTAAATCCCCAGGAACAAAAACAGGACAAATTGTAAAGGATTTTACAAGATATCCAAAATAGAAATAATTATAATATGCAATTAAGCCATCTGTCCCAACCTCCCCTGTGCCTGCTAAATACTGCTCTGCTGTATGGGAGACCCAACCCGGCTATACCCGAGGCAAATTCCTTAAAACCTTCTCCCAATGACATATTATTATCACCTTATATGGAAGAAGTGCTACAATCACTTCGTACATATGGCACCCTCGGATTGGTTATGACAACAGCTCCTCCATTTTGTTGTAAGGTTATATATATACTCCTGTTCATGAATACAATTTGAATTTGAAGGACATAGCAGGTTGTCTGTGTCTCATTTTGCACAAGCGCGCATCAATGTCTGGGTACAGCAAATCCTGACCTGGATGGGGGACACACTGAGACTGGAGATGGGAAAGGAGAGCCGTTCAGACCTAACAAATGGTGTCAGTATTAAGTGGGATCACTTGCTCAGGTAAGAGGAGTTTATTTTGTGCTCTATTACCGGTGTACTGTGATCCCGAATTCTATGCCTCCAAACTCTTTATCTAGTTTTAATGCCTCCAAACTCACTCTGTTGCCTCTAACTTCTCTGTCATCTTGTGTTTATCATGGAAAGTGCCTTCTGTGTGGTATATTGGATCATGTGGTATATTTGATCATGTGGTATATTGGATCAGAGCTTAAATTTGCTTTGACGTTAAGAGCCAGTTTTTTCTTATGGTAATAAGTGAGTGATAGTGAGGGATCCAGAGACTGGAGACTGATATTACAGTTTGAAATGTACAAAGCTCTTAGAATCCTCAGAAAGTTATTAGTAGGGTGACCATTCGTACCCAAAGATTAAATAATGGTATCTGTATTTTGTGTTTTGTGTATACAGCGCTCTGTATAAAATGCTCTCTGTATAAGGTGCTCATCACATTTCCATCAATATAACCTGCTTTTCTTAATGCTTTATATACTGTGTTGTGCTCAGGTCTGCATGCTGTGCTCTCTGCACACTCTATACTGCGTCTACACACTGCCTCTGTTCTGTATAAGACACTCTCCACTCTCTGTATTATGTGCTTTATCTAAGGTCAAGACAAAAGCTGAGAGGCATAACTGTGTAAACCTGTGCTGTGCATCTGTAAAGATAAACATCAGGGATAGATAAAAGGATTGCTGCACTTTAAACAAAGAAAAAAAAAGGATATACTCTGGGTCCGCCTGTATGTTTCACAGGGAAGCATTGAGGTTTCTGTGCATAGTATAAAAGGGAGAATTAAATTAAAGCTATACATTGCATATACTTACCCTGCTGGTCCCATGAGGTGGCAATTATACATGGTTTATTTCTTTTATTTTATTGCATAATGGTGAAGGGCGAAATAGAGTGTAAGCTCTGAGATTTAGGTAGGTCTAGTGGCCATGCAAACAGATTTGGAAAGTAACCATTTTAAATGTGTAACTGCCATTAACCCCTAAAATGCCATTTGTCAAGGGAAACCTTGAAATGTATACACTGTAAGGAATGAAGCCTGCCCATTAACCCTTTATATACACAACTAAACCAAGGGGAAAATGAAAGTAATACACAATGTGATATATAGCCTGACTGTTAACCCCTTTAATGCTGAGCCATTTGCTCCGTCTTTTCTATTGCAATGTTACAATGAATATTAGACATGTGCACAGCACAAAATTTCGTTTTGAACTAATGGATTAGTCCTAAAATGCAATTTATTTAGTTGCTAAAGAAATTCGTTTTCAGTTCTTTAGTATGAAAACTAATTTCATTCAGCCGAAAACCAGTGGATACAATTACTATTGTAGTGGCTCCTCAGAGGGCTGAGATCGCTGCTTGTTACAGTATCTCTCACTCTCAGCACAATGTGTCAGACAAAGCTGTTACAGTAACTGACTGCTGCTCATCACAGAGCTCAGAGTTTCAGTAAAACTAGTACATAATATTTTTATATATAAAAAGCTTAGAACAATATTATTTCCTTGTTTTGCTGAAATTCTGAGCGCTGTTACAGTCAGTTACTGTAACAGCTGAGCCTGATATATTGTACTGAGAGATAATATAACAAGCAGCCGATCTCCGCGCTCACAGCCACTAGATTTAAAGGGCTAAAAAAAGGCTCCTCTCTGTATAATGTAGATAACATCCTCCTGCATTAATTAATACCTCTCTCTGTATAATGTAGATAACATCCTCCTGCATTAATTAATACCCCTCTCTGTATAATGTATAGAACATCCACCTGCACTAATTAATACCCCTCTCTGTATAATGTATAGAACATCCTCCTGAATTAATTAATGAACCTCTCTGTATAGAACATCCTCCTCAATTTATACCTTTCTCTGTATAATGTATATAACATCCTTCTGCATTAATACCCCTCTCTGTATAATGTATAGAACATCCTCCTGCATTAATTAATGCCCATCTCTGTATAGAACATCCTACTGCATTGGCATGTGTAGGGTGCAGAACTTTGGAATGCAATGCTTATCCAGCACAGGAGAGGGAACTTTTAGATAAACTTTGTATCTCTGTGGGGGAGACACAGAATTATAAAAGCAGGGGAGAGGGAAAATATTAACATAAATCAGTCTGAAAGCTCAGAGAAGAGATGACTGGTGCAAATTTATTTTTATAATAAAATAAAGCACTATAAATCCAGGGAAAACATTCAAATAAATCACACTGAAGGCTCATAATGACAGAGTAACTGTGAGAGCTGGATACTAAATGTATCAGACGTAAAAAAAAGCTTTATAACAAGCAGCACTGGGAGAGGAGAGGGACTTTATATAAAACGTGTATTATAGATGAGGAAAGGGGGATTATGCTCCTGGATAATATAAAATATATCAGACCTAAGCCCCTATTATGCAGAGTGGGAGGGGAGATAACACACGTTTTATAAAGTCCCTCTCTTCTCCCTGCGCTGCTTGTTATAAAGGGGTTTTTACTATCCAGCCCTCCTCTGTCATTAGCTTTCAGTGTGATTTATTTGAATGTTTTCCTTCTCCAGCTCCTTTTATCATCTTGTCTGCCTCATAAACATGCAAGGGTTAAGTAAAGGTTTCCTCTCCTTTGCTGGCTGTCTGTGCTGTGAGTGAGTATTCTGGAGCTCTATCACTGTCAGATTTTCGGGTAGGGGTCAGGAAGGATTACGCATACAAACCTTCTCTGTAGCTTTGCAATGTTGCGCCACTTCATTGCTGGTCTCCTTCACTCATCAATGTAATATCACAAAAAGGACTGAAACTAAAATGTAGTGCATTTTATTTTAGTTTCTTTCGTTTTTTGTACTAAGCAGTTTCGTATCTCTTGAGTCATACGAAAACTAAATTTTCCCAAAATTCGGACTAAATCGTTTTAGTCCTTAAACTAATGCACATGTCTAATGAATATGGTCATATTGATATCTTTGGAAAGGCCAGGCTCTGCTCTTTCCAATGACACCTTGATCGATCATGTGCAATGCACAGGCACGGAGATGCAGTGTTCCGAATGACCCCTGTATCATCTGGCTGCAGAGAAGCAGGCAGCACAGCCCCCCCCCCTCGCTTCTTGTGGGCACACTGATCCAGCAACTCCCATCACTGGGCCTGGCAGGGTGCAACTGCTAGTGGCCAAGGTGAGGAGCTGTTGGGGGACAGGGGGAACTATTGGGGTTAGAAGGGAACAGAGAACGACTATGCCCCTCTGTACATGCTGATGGGCGGGGCCTCCCCCCACAGACATAACACAGGCAGTCAGCAGAAAGTGCAGGGAGAAAAGTGGGGTGGGGCAATTGACAGCATGTGGCCAAAACCCCCAGAGCTGCTGGGCAGACGCTGTACAGAACTGCATGTCCAGGGTGTCGGCACAGACATTCGAAATTCCTATTGCCAACAGTAAATGGGCTGACAAAAGCCCAGATGCCAGGCACAATTTCTAGTTGATTCCAAAAAACAATCGTGGTCACAATTGTCACTAAATATCACTGTTGGAAATAAAATGTAACTTTTATTGTACTGCATGTAAAACTATTTCTAAAAGGCCACCCTCTGGTGGTACAAATTCACACAAAAAACATAAATCGCAGGTAGGTATTGGTTCAAAATATTGCCTTAATATTCAATTTTTCTGACAATAATCTTCCCCTATTTTTGTTCTCAATTTCTTCAAAAGTAAGAAGACCAGCCTTCGTGGGTTGGTAGGTACAGAACAGTAGAGAAGAATATCAAAATAAAGATCAACAAGATGAAGTACCAACAAGAGGAGCGCTCAAAACTAGGGGAAGTTTATTGTCAGAAAAATTTAATATTAAGGCAATATTTTGAACCAATACCTACCTGCAATTTATGTTTTTTTGTGTGAATTTGTACCACCAGAGGGTGGCCTTTTAGAAATGGTTTATATGCAGTACAATTAAAGTTAAATTTTATTTCCGACAGTGATATTTAGTGACAATTGTGACCACGATTGTTTTTTGGAATCAATGTGATTTTGGGTTACCCCCTGCTACTTTGATAATGTGGTCTGTTTAATTACATCCTTGGTAGTTTCACAATACACATATCAACCTACCGTGATTGGATCATATATAAAGTATTTGCAATTTCTAGTTGCCATGGTGACCTGGTGCCTGGGATTTGTCAAGCCCTGCATTAGATGTATGAATGAGTTATACCAGAAGCTTCACTGTTCTGTGTTTGTGTGTAACATGTATGTATGTATGTTTGTTATTCTGTCTCTCCCATTCTGCAGCGCTACGGAACTTGTCATCTGAAACATAAGCCAGGAAACTGGATAAAGTGAAAACACCATCACACACATTATTGCCTCTCTATATCATTTTGCTTATTCTATTAGACTTAGTGCTATGGGAGCACAAGTCAGGACGGGTCAGGAACAGTCCTTGTTCTAGGGCAGCAAAGAACTGAGGCCAGGTTAGGAATAGTCCTTGTGCTAGGGCAGCAGAGGAGTAAGAATAAAGAAAAGACAACCTGTAGGGATCAGTAAGGGTCCAAGGAGGTCTCTGCATTGCAAGATGATAAGATCCTCCAGATACAGAGTACATTGCTAGGATTGCACGTCTCGTGGTGTCTGGGCATCTGTATTACAGTCATACTATCTAGATATGCGTTTGGTGTTGTGTGTGATTTCAGAGACATATGGAAACATAGAAGTGTGTTTTTGTTTTATTATTTTTTTTTATTTTACAGGACGAAAAGAGAAAATCCAATAGATCAAGAAATTAATAAGGTGCATAATTGTGTATACAGTCCCTTACCAAGGCTGATCTCTTCGGAAATCTAATGGTTTGGAAAAAGATTCCTTTGGTCTCTTTTTCCAAAGGAGGGATATTGTGTGCCTACCGAAATCAGCTGCATTATCTTCCCCTTACCGCTCCGAGAAAGAGAGGAGGGGGATTGATGCTTCCTCGTATTTGCAGTCAAGGTTTGTGAAAGTTTTGAAAAGTGAAAGTTTTTGTAAAAGTTGATAGAAGGCAATATGTGTCTGGCTGTGAGTGGCGAACTGTCACGTTCCATGCTGGCATACCTGTCTTCCTGCCCTCTGTATTTGTATATTGTGTTTTTTCCCTTGTGTTTCTGTTGCTGCCAATTCCTGGGTGGCCTCCCAGGGGTTAATTGGTGTTCTGTGTGCTGCTCACCTGTTTACCCTTGCCTTGATTCCCCTGACTATATTAGAGCAATGTACCTATAGGACATTGCTGGGTCATTTTTACTTTGCCTGGTCTTCTTGCAACTTGTGTCCTGAGAGCTCCTTGCTGTGTTCCTGTTATCCTCCGTTTGTTCATCCTTGTTTAGTTTTTGCCTCTGTTATTTCTGTTCCAGTTTATGTCAGTTCCTTTTGTGTATTTAGTTCTGTCTATTGCTGTATTTTGGTTTGCTGTTTATGTTCCATTCTGATTCCCCGGTTACCGATTTTGGCTTGGCTGACTTCCCTTCTGGTTCCTATTCCTGTATCCTGTATGACGTACTCTCTCTGGTTATGACCTTTTGGCTTTCCTCTATATGACTACTCTATAGTATTTTCCTTGTCTGTACCGTTTCCAGGTAACCCTGTCATTTGCATACAACAAAAGACTCTGTACGGCTTCAAGGTAATACTTTCCTTTAGATTAGATCCAGCTATCCTAAAGACCGGCCTTTCAGTGCAGGGAATCTTTGGTATTGCCGTACAGAGGTCTTTTGTTAACCCTGTGTTGCTTTCATCTGTCCTTGCAGTTTACACTGCATCTCTGCATATAGGGGCTTCCCTCAGGAACCAGGGCCTCACCTTGCTGCGAGTTATATTCATAGGGATATATATACAGACCGACCACTTCCAAGGATCGGAGGGCAAGGATAGGGTGGTGCGTGCCTGGTGGTACTGCCACCGTGACACGAACATGAAGGCAGCCAGTGATAGAAAGTGATGGAAGTTGATTGAAGGTGAATGGAAAGTGATTAGTCAAGAAAGTCGTTTTTTGCTATGTTCGACTTTTGTTTCATCCTGCTTGTCTAGTTTCTCCTTTGTCTATTGTATGTCATTCTTAGAGAGATATTGGTACACTATGGAAGTGCCTTTGCTGAACGTTACAAGTTTAAATACATGTTTTTCTTTACAGCCATAACCATGTAAGTTTTAAACCCTGACAGGTTATTAAAAAAAATTTCAAGTCTCTTTAATTTAGATGAAAATTGCCCGGTTAACGCATGCCAACGCACATTGCAGCTGATGCTGATCAAGCTAGATGGAAGATCATTCATTTGATACCAATATCGATATAGCTATTGAAATTGAAGGAAATTTACTCAAACACACATCATTTCACATTGCAATGTTACGTTTCCTTTGGTGGATACCAAGATCAATAACAGAGTTATCAGATGCCGGGCAATAAAACATTCTAACAAAAGGAGTTGTATTTCATCTTAAATTAATATGAAAGAAGAAAAAACACAGAACTTTGCGTCTTTATATTTGGAAGAATGATCACTGTGCTGTTCTCGTAAGGATAGTCTACGCCAGATACCTGAACGTTTGTTCTAAGTGATGAATACTTCGTATAGTATATTCTACTATTTCGTATGGTATATTCTTATTATGTGATCACAATTCTTATTTTTCAGTAGTAAGTAAATGCCCTGATATATTTATGATACTGCAGGTCACATTCAATTAAAACTGGAATTAGAGTATTTTTAATAACGTACTCAGGAAATCATAACGGTCTTTTAATTTAGCTGTCCAGCATAGAATACAATATATTATTAACCAGGTGGTTAAACTAGTCCCATTACTGTGAATAAAATATAAATAATGTTTTAATATGTCTAATGGTAATCTCAGAAATAATGAATAGCTTTAACTTAATGTTACACCTAAACTGTCTAAATTCTTTATATAAACCAGGTGTAAAGGAAGGAATTGCGGGAAGATTTAATTTTGTTTTATTGAAAATTATTTGGTTGCTGATTATATTTACCATATATTTAGATAAAATTTTATTTTTACTGGAAATGTTTTGCTTAATTGACCACTAAACAAGAACAGAAGTGTATAGAAATATTTTGTTACTAAATGGGTGTAGGGTGCACGGTGGCTGGTCTTCGGGTTAGAGTTGCGCATATACTTTTTCTATAATGAACGGAGTCAGATGTAGTATGACCCTGTGTGTTATATACAAAAGAGGCTGCATGAGGTCCATATCCTGAGGGGGGTTTGGGTTTTTATTTTATTGGCCTCATTGGGAAATTATTAGTGTATAGTTGTCACGCCTTACCCCCAGCCGCATCTGTCCTCGTCCCTTGCCGGCTCTCCCCCTAGTGCTGACAGGTCATCGGGGTCCTCTCACTCCGCACCGTCGGGGCCTCCGGTCCTCTGAACCCCGCGTCCTGGGTGGCAGACCCTCCCGGCTACATATGGTCTCCTGCCTGGTGCGGCGACCAGCGGCTGGTGCCACAGTCCGCTGCCGTGCAGGACGCTGCACACGGGGATCTAGCCAAGATGGCGCCCGGGGGCTGGATGACCTTTTGATAGGTCTGATGGACGGAAGCAGAGCAGACCCAAACCCAGCATGGCCCAGGGCGGAGTTACTGACCTCCAACCCAATGGAGGAAGGAGGGGTGGATGCTGAGCTGGAGGTGTGTCCACCTCCTATAAAAGACCAGAGACTGCTCTCTGGTATTGCTTCAGTATTGTGCTGTTAGTCCATTGAACTAGTGCTTATTCCTATTCTCCTCTTATCTGTGTTTGACCCTTTGCTCTCCGCCACGTTTTCGAAGTCTGCTGCTGCCCGGACCTTTTTGCTTTCATTGACCACTGCCTACGGATCATCCTCTTGTACTGCGATATATATTTACAACTCCTGTGACCACTTGCATACTGGGTTCCAGCCACCCCTTGAATGAGCGTGACAGATACTGAAGCCACAATGGAACTCGCAGAAGTCACAGAAGTTCTTACTACTCTGTCCAGACAAGTTACGTCGCTGACCCATTCCTTCCAGGACTTACAACTCGAGCATAGAAACCTTCAGACCCAGATACATGCCCCTGTGGCACCACCTCCCTATTCTCAACCTAATGCTCCTCAACATCCACACCACGACCAGGATGATGACCTTCCTCGTGTGGAACCTATGGTCCCACTACCTGACCAGTTCACAGGTGACCGAGCCAAGTTTGATGCTTTCCTTTTGGACTGTCATTTGTTGTTCACACTGAAACCCCGTACCTATGCATCAGATTACGTCAAGGTACGCACAGTGATTACTCTTCTGGGAGGTGAACCAAAGAAATGGGCCCATACCCTTCTTCGTATACAAGACCCAGTGTTGGAGTCATGGGCAACGTTTGCAGAAGCCCTGGAAACGATGTATAAAGACCCGAATCGGCAAGCCACAGCTCAACATGCCATCCGTGCTTTGAGACAGGGTCGCAGACCAGTGGAAGAATATATAACGGACTTTCGCCATCATGCACATGACACCTGCTGGAATGAGACAGCTCTTATTGATCAATTCCGTCTGGGCCTATCAGAACCTCTGAAGGATGAATTAGCCCAAGTAGGCGTTCCTCCTACTCTGGAAGGGCTTACAAGGTTTTGTGTGGAGGTGGATCGTCGTCTACGAGAAAGACCCCTTGAGCGAGCTAATACCGTATTTCCCCCACGCTCTTCTACTCCCACAGCACTGGTTCCTGTCTCTTCCAGAGCCTTGGTCCCTGTAACCAATCCGGCTGTACCAGCTGAACCTATGCAGATAGGCCTCATTGACGGGCGTCTACCCCCGGCCGAATTGGATCGTCGTCGTAGACTGCGCCTCTGTACCTACTGTGGAGAACCAAATCACCAGGCTCGTACTTGCCCAACCAAGCAATCAAGAGGTACTTGTCTTCATCTAATTTTTCCTCTCACACCCAGAACACTGCTCTCTATTACTTGTGTCTGTCTTATTACAGTGGCAGCAGAAAGAGATTCCGTTACAGGCCATGGTGGATTCCGGGGCTAGTGGGTGTTTTATGGACGCTGAAATAGCCTCATGTATAGGAATGCCTTTAGTAAATAAAAATACCCCTATTGCAATTCAGATGGTGGATGGCTCATCATTGAAATCCGGTCCTATCAAGTATGAAATCTCGGTACATACACATGTCCATAGGAACAGGTCATAGAGAACCTCTTGTGTTAGACATAGTCACTTCACCCACTTTTCCTGTAATCCTTGGGTTGCCATGGTTACGAACCCATGATCCTCATATTCAGTGGTCGACAGGACAGCTGACCTTCTCCTCTCCTCATTGCAACACCTTCTGCTGTCAAAAAATGCATGCCATTAATTCCGTACTGGATACCCACATGGTACATCTTAACGTACAATTACCCAAGGTCTACCTTCCTTTTGCAGATGTCTTTGATGAAAAAAAGGCTGAATCATTACCTCCTAGACGAGCATACGATTGTCCCATTGACCTATTGCCTGGTGCTACGATTCCGTATGGTCGTCTTTATCCTCTATCCGGGCCCGAACTGAAGGTGCTAAAAGAATATATCGAAGAAAACCTCCAGAAAGGATTCCTACGCTCCTCTACCTCTCCGGCCGGAGCCGGGATATTCTTCGTCAGTAAGAAGGATGGAGCTGACGTCCATGTATAGATTACAGGGACCTCAACAAAGTCACTGTAAAGAATCGATATCCTCTACCACTCATCTCAGAACTACTAGAGAGACTAAAGACCGCCCAGATCTACTCCAAGCTTGATCTTCGTGGTGCATACAATCTGATACGAATACGTGAGGGCGATGAATGGAAGACAGCGTTCAGATCTAGATACGGACATTATGAATATACCGTTATGCCCTATGGGCTCTGTAATGCCCCGGCTACGTTTCAGCATTTTGTGAACGACGTCTTCCGAGATCTGCTTGATCAGTTCGTAGTCGTATATCTGGATGACATACTTGTCTTTTCCCCCTCTCTAGCCGAACACCGCAAACACATGACTTTGGTTTTGCAACGTCTCCGGGACAATCACCTTTGCCTAAACTTGACAAATGTGTCTTTGAGGTCACTACAGTCTCCTTTTTAGGATTCATACTGTCCCCAGGACAGGTAGAAATGGACCCGCAGAAGATAGAGGCTATTACTGCTTGGCCCATTCCAAAAACAAAAAAAGACGTCCAGAGATTTATCGGCTTTGCCAATTTCTACCGGCGATTTTCAATCATTTTTCCAATATCATACAACCCTTGACATGCCTCACAAAACAACGACCCGATTTGAATGGACTCCTGCGGCTCAGAAAGCTTTTGATACGTTGCGTACCTGCTTCTCCACGGCTCCCCTTCTCCGATTACCGGAACCTCAAGCACCGTACTTCGTCGAAGTTGACGCTTCCGAATACGCCACAGGAGCAATATTATCACAACGGTCCAAAGAAGGCTATTGCATCCCGTGGCCTTTCATTCCAAGAAACTAGGCCCCTCTGAGCAGAACTACGATATAGGAGACAGAGAACTCCTAGCTATAAAAAGGGCCTTCGAGGAGTGGCGTCACTTATTGGAAGGAGCTGTGTACCCTATAACAGTCTTTACGGACCACCGAAACCTTGAGTATTTGCAATCAGCCAAACGATTACGACCACGACAGGCACGTTGGGCCCTGTTTTTTGACCGCTTTTCTTTTCATATCACTTATAGACCAGGTTCCCATAATGGCAAAGCAGATGCCCTCTCCAGAATTGGTGAAGGGGTTCCATCTTCTGCTAACACCTCGCATACCATATTGAAAAAAGAGCATTTCATCGGTGTAAGCATATCACTCCAGGAACAGAGCAAACGTCTCACAGCCGCTTTACCCCTGTCAGTCACCTCTGAAGGTGTCCATAGGGTACGAGGCCGTATCTTCGTCCCAGAAGGCGCAAGAACAGAGGTCTTACGTCACTGCCATGACTCTTTGGTATCCGGACACCCAGGAGTGAAGAAAACCTTGAACAGAATCAGTCGTCAGTTCTGGTGGCCATCATTGCCACATACGGTGGAACAATATGTCAAGTCATGTACCATATGTCAACGGAACAAACTACCCAATATAAAGCCTATGGGACTGCTACATCCTTTGCCCGTTCCAACACGTCCGTGGGCCCACATATCCACCGACTTTATCGTTGAACTACCCATGTCACAACGCTGTACTACCATTATGGTGGTAGTCGACCAATTCACAAAGATGGCACATTTTATTCCCTGTACAGGAGTACCCACAGCTAAAGAAACGGCGTCTCTGTTTTTCTACATGTTTTCCGGCTTCACGGTCTTCCAGAGTTCCATTACATCAGATCGTGGATCCCAGTTTACCTCAAAGTTTTGGAAGGCTTTTTGCTCCTTCTTCATATCACAGGCAATCTGACATCGGCCTATCATCCTCAATCTAATGGACAAACAGAGCGAACCAACCAAACATTGGAACACTATCTACGATGTTACACGACCCATTTACAGGACGACTGGGTGGACCTCCTTCCTACGGCTGAATTCACCTATAATTCACAACAACATGAAACAACGAAAGAATCCCCCTTCTTTATCTCCTACGGTTTCCATCCTACTTCTATTCCAAATCTACCAGAACCTTCATCAGTTCCTGATGTCTCCCTCCATGTAACCAGTCTACAGAGAGGTTTTGATCTTGCCAAAAGAACTTACTGCAAGCGCAATCAAGATACAAAAAGGCAGCCGATCTACGGAGGCATCCTGCTCCTGATTACCATATCGGGGATCTCGTCCTTCTATTAACCAAACATCTTCACCTTTCCTGCCCATCCAAGAAACTCGCTCCACGTTACATAGGCCCCTTTCGTGTCGCTTCCATTGTTAATCCAGTTGCGGTTAAGTTAGTGCTACCTCCTTCCCTTCAGGTTCACCCAGTGTTCCATGTTTCCCTCCTGAAACCTTGGACCCCTGATCCTTTTCCCACCAGAACTCCCTCTCCCCCTTCACCTATTATAGTTAACAATACACTGGAGTACGAAGTGGAGAAGATTCTTGATTCTCGAATCCGTAGAGGCAAACTGTACTATCTTATTCACGGGAAGGGGTATGGCCCGGAGGAACAATCGTGGGAACCGGCCTCTCAGGTCCATGCTCCCGTCTGTCTTCGTGCCTTCCATCGTTCTCACCCTGAGAGGCCTGGCCCTGTTCGCACCTGGAGGTTGCTCCTTTGGCGGGGGGTTCTGTCACGCCTTACCCCCGGCCGCATCTGTCCTCGTCCCTTGCCGGCTCTGCCCCTGGTGCTGACAGGTCATCGGGGTCCTCTCACTCCGCGCCGTCGGGGCCTCCGGTCCTCTGAACCCCGTGTCCTGGGTGGCCGACCCTCCCGGCTACATATGGTCTCCTGCCTGGTGCGGCGACCAGCGGCTGGTGCCGCAGTCCGCTGCCGTGCAGGTCGCCGCACACGGGGATCTAGCCAAGATGGCGCCCGGGGGCTGGATGACCTTTTGATAGGTCCGATGGACAGAAGCAGAGCAGACCCAAACCCAGCATGGCCCAGGGCAGAGTTACCGACCTCCAACCCAATGGAGGAAGGAGGGGTGGATGCTGAACTGGAGGCGTGTCCACCTCCTATAAAAGACCAGAGACTGCTCTCTGGTATTGCTTCAGTATTGTGCTGTTAGTCCATTGAACTAGTGCTTATTCCTATTCTCCCTTATCTGTGTTTGACCCTTTGCTCTCCGCCACGTTTTCGAAGTCTGCTGCCGGCCTCGACCTTTTGCTTTCATTGACCACTGCCTACGGATCATCCTCTTGTACTGCGATATATATTTACAACTCCTGTGACCACTTGCATACTGGGTTCCAGCCACCCCTTGAATGAGCGTGACAGATACTGAAGCCACAATGGAACTCGCAGAAGTCACAGAAGTTCTTACTACTCTGTCCAGACAAGTTACGTTGCTGACCCATTCCTTCCAGGACTTACAACTCGAGCATAGAAACCTTCAGACCCAGATACATGCCCCTGTGGCACCACCTCCCTATTCTCAACCTAATGCTCCTCAACATCCACACCACGACCAGGATGATGACCTTCCTCGTGTGGAACCTATGGTCCCACTACCTGACCAGTTCACAGGTGACCGAGCCAAGTTTGATACTTTCCTTTTGGACTGTCATTTGTTGTTCACACTGAAACCCCGTACCTATGCATCAGATTACGTCAAGGTACGCACAGTGATTACTCTTCTGGGAGGTGAACCAAAGAAATGGGCCATACCCTTCTTCGTATACAAGACCCAGTGTTGGAGTCATGGGCAACGTTTGCAGAAGCCCTGGAAACGATGTATAAAGACCCGAATCGGCAAGCCACAGCTCAACATGCCATCCGTGCTTTGAGACAGGGTCGCAGACCAGTGGAAGAATATATAACAGACTTTCGCCATCATGCACATGACACCTGCTGGCATGAGACAGCTCTTATTGATCAATTCCGTCTGGGCCTATCAGAACCACTGAAGGATGAATTAGCCCAAGTAGGCGTTCCTCCTACTCTGGAAGGGCTTACAAGGTTTTGTGTGGAGGTGGATCGTCATCTACGAGAAAGACGCCTTGAGCGAGCTAATACCGTATTTCCCCTACGCTCTTCTACTCAAACAGCACTGGTTCCTGTCTCTTCCAGAGCCTTGGTCCCTGTAACCAATCCGGCTGTACCAGCTGAACCTATGCAGATAGGCCTCATTGACGGGCGTCTACCCCTGGCCGAATTGGATCGTCATCGTAGACTGCGCCTCTGTACCTACTGTGGAGAACCAAATCACCAGGCTCGTACTTGCCCAGCCAAGCAATCAAGAGGTACTTGTCTTCATCTTATTTCTCCTCTCACACCCAGAACACTGCTCACCTCGCTATTACTTGTGTCTGTCTTATTACAGTGGCAGCAGAAAGAGATTCCGTTACAGGCCATGGTGGATTCCGGGGCTAGTGGGTGTTTTCTGGATGCTGAAATAGCCTCATGTATAGGAATGCCTTTAGTAAATAAAAATACCCCTATTGCAATTCAGATGGTGGATGGCTCATCATTGAAATCCGGTCCTATCAAGTATGAAACCATCTCGGTACACATGTCCATAGGAACAGGTCATAGAGAACCTCTTGTGTTAGACATAGTCTCTTCACCCACTTTTCCTGTAATCCTTGGGTTGCCATGGTTACGAACCCATGATCCTCATATTCAGTGGTCGACAGGACAGCTGACCTTCTCCTCTCCTCATTGCAACACCTTCTGCTGTCAAAAAATGCATGCCATTAATTCCGTACTGGATACCCACATGGTACATCTTAACGTACAATTACCCAAGGTCTACCTTCCTTTTGCAGATGTCTTTGATGAAAAAAAGGCTGAATCATTACCTCCTAGACGAGCATGCGATTGTCCCATTGACCTATTGCCTGGTGCTATGATTCCGTATGGTCGTCTTTATTCTCTATCCGGGCCCGAACTGAAGGTGCTAAAAGAATATATTGAAGAAAACCTCCAGAAAGGATTTCTATGCTCCTCTACCTCTCCGGCCGGAGCCGGGATAGTCTTCGTCAGTAAGAAGGATGGAGGACTACATCCATGTATAGATTACAGGGACCTCAACAAAGTCACTGTAAAGAATCGATATCCTCTACCACTCATCCCAGAACTACTAGAGAGACTAAAGACCGCCCAGATCTACTCCAAGCTTGATCTTTGTGGTGCATACAATCTGATACGAATACGTGAGGGCGATGAATGGAAGACAGCGTTCAGATCTAGATATGGACATTATGAATATACCGTTATGCCCTATGGGCTCTGTAATGCCCCGGCTACGTTTCAGAATTTTGTGAATGACGTCTTCCGAGATCTGCTTGATCAGTTCGTAGTCGTATATCTGGATGACATACTTGTCTTTTCCCCCTCTCTAGCCGAACACCGCAAACACTTGGTTTTGCATCGTCTCCGGGACAATCACCTTTATGCTAAACTTGACAAATGTGTCTTTGAGGTCACTACAGTCTCCTTTTTAGGATTCATACTGTCCCCAGGACAGGTAGAAATGGACCCGCAGAAGATAGAGGCTATTAATGCTTGGCCCATTCCAAAAACAAAAAAAAACGTCCAGAGATTCATCGGCTTTGCCAATTTCTACCGGCGATTTATCAATCACTTTACCAATATCATACAACCCTTGACATGCCTCACAAAACAAACAACCCGATTTGAATGGACTACTGCGGCTCAGAAAGCTTTTGATACGTTGCGTACCTGCTTCTCCACGGCTCCCCTTCTCCGATTACCGGAACGTCAAGCACCGTACTTCGTCGAAGTTGACGCTTCCGAATACGACACAGGAGCAATATTATCACAACGGTCCAAAGAAGGCCTATTGCATCCCGTGGCCTTTCATTCCAAGAAACTAGGCCCCTCTGAGCAGAACTACGATATAGGAGACAGAGAACTCCTAGCTATAAAAAGGGCCTTCGAGGAGTGGCGTCACTTATTGGAAGGAGCGGTGTACCCTATAACAGTCTTTACGGACCACCGAAACCTTGAGTATTTGCAATCAGCCAAACGATTACGACCACGACAGGCACGTTGGGCCCTGTTTTTTGACCGCTTTTCTTTTCATATCACTTATAGACCAGGTTCCCATAATGGCAAAGCAGATGCCCTCTCCAGAATTGGTGAAGGGGTTCCATCTTCTGCTAACACCTCGCATACCATATTGAAAAAAGAGCATTTCATCGGTGTAAGCATATCACTCCAGGAACAGAGCAAACGTCTCACAGCCGCTTTACCCCTGTCAGTCACCTCTGAAGGTGTCCATAGGTTACGAGGCCGTATCTTCGTCCCAGAAGGCGCAAGAACAGAGGTCTTACGTCACTGCCATGACTCTTTGGTATCCGGACACCCAGGAGTGAAGAAAACCTTGAACAGAATCAGACGTCAGTTCTGGTGGCCATCATTGCCACATACGGTGGAACAATATGTCAACGGAACAAAATACCCAATATAAAGCCTATGGGACTGCTACATCCTTTGCCCGTTCCAACAGGTCCGTGGGCCCACATATCCACCGACTATATCGTCGAACTACCCATGTCACAACGCTGTACTACCATTATGGTGGTAGTCGACCAATTCACAAAGATGGCACATTTTATTCCCTGTACAGGAGTACCCACAGCTAAAGAAACGGTGTCTCTGTTTTTCTTACATGTTTTCCGGCTTCACGGTCTTCCAGAGTCCATTACATCGGATCGTGGATCCCAGTTTACCTCAAAGTTTTGGAAGGCTTTTTACTCCCTTCTTCATATCACAGGCAATCTGACATCGGCCTATCATCCTCAATCTAATGGACAAACAGAGCGAACCAACCAAACATTGGAACACTATCTACGATGTTACACGACCCATTTACAGGACGACTGGGTGGACCTCCTTCCTACGGCTGAATTCACCTATAATTCACAACAACGTGAAACAACGAAAGAATCCCCCTTCTTTATCTCCTACGGTTTCCATCCTACTTCTATTCCGAATCTACCAGAACCTTCATCAGTTCCTGATGTCTCCCTCCATGTAACCTGTCTACAGAGAGGTTTTGATCTTGCCAAAAGAACTTACTGCAATAGCAATCAAGAAACAAAAAAGGCAGCCGATCTACGGAGGCATCCTGCTCCTGATTACCATATCGGGGATCTCGTCCTTCTATCAACCAAACATCTTCACCTTTCCTGCCCATCCAAGAAACTCGCTCCACGTTACATAGGCCCCTTTCGTGTTGCTTCCATTGTTAATCCAGTTGCGGTTAAGTCAGTGCTACCTCCTTCCCTTCAGGTTCACCCAGTGTTCCATGTTTTCCTCCTGAAACCTTGGACCCCTGATCCTTTTCCCACCAGAACTCCCTCTCCCCCTTCACCTATTATAGTTAACGATACACTGGAGTACGAAGTGGAGAAGATTCTTGATTCTCGAATCCGTAGAGGCAAACTGTACTATCTTATTCACTGGAAGGGGTATGGCCCGGAGGAACGATCGTGGGAACTGGCCTCTCAGGTCCATGCTCCCGTCTGTCTTCGTGCTTTCCATTGGGCACACCCTGAGAGGCCTGGCCCTGTTCGCACCTGGAGGTTGCTCCTTCGGTGGGGGGTTCTGTCACGCCTTACCCCCGGCCGCATCTGTCCTCGTCCCTTGCCGGCTCTCCCCCTGGTGCTGACAGGTCATCGGGGTCCTCTCACTCCGCGCCGTCGGGGCCTCCGGTCCTCTGAACCCCGCATCCTGGGTGGCCGACCCTCCCGGCGACATATGGTCTCCTGCCTGGTGCGGCGACCAGCGGCTGGTGCGGCAGTCCACTGCCGTGCAGGATGCCGCACACGGGGATCTGGCCAAGATGGCGCCCGGGGGCTGGATGACCTTTTGATAGGTCTGATGGACGGAGGCAGAGCAGGCCCAAACCCAGCATGGCCCAGGGCGGAGTTACCGACCTCCAACCCAATGGAGGAAGGAGGGGTGGATGCTGAGCTGGAGGCGTGTCCACCTCCTATAAAAGACCAGAGACTGCTCTCTGGTATTGCTTCAGTATTGTGCTGTTAGTCCATTGAACTAGTGCTTATTCCTATTCTCCCTTATCTGTGTTTGACCCTTTGCTCTCTGCCAAAGTTTTCGAAGTCTGCTGCCGGCCCCGACCTTTTGCTTTCATTGACCACTGCCTACGGATCATCCTCTTGTACTGCGATATATATTTACAACTCCTGTGACCACTTGCATACTGGGTTCCAGCCACCCCTTGAATGAGCGTGACAATAGTTTCTGTGTTTCTTTTTGGTACACTAACATGCTCATCGCTGTTGCAGTTGTGTGTTTGTCTGCAAGATGAATGACAGTAAGTTAGTCCGGAGGTTTGTCTCAGTGTGGTCACTGCACCGGCCTCCCAGAGATGCTGGCGCAGCGACGATGCTACAGGACATGCAAACCTCATTCACAGTTGGCTTGCTGGCCGCCTGACTTGGCCAGCCTGCAGACTGGGGCTTGCCTAGCTGATCCCCAGGTGGCCGGCCAATCTAGGTAGGCCCAGCCAGGTGGCTGGCTCACTGAGCCATCGGCCCACCTGGATCCTCCCGGTAGTCGAGATGGTCTGTACATACCTGCATTGTGCTATGAAAAGCAGAAGGATTGCAGAAAGTCCATGACTGGGGATGAAAAGACTTGATACTGGGCAGCTCCTTCCATGTTTTCTCCATCTGCATCCCCTAGGGAGTCCTGCACACCTCCAAGCCTAGGTTTCTGGCTATCCCACCTAGGGTTGCACCGATACTAGTATCGATATCGGTGCTGATACGGGGTACTGCAGGAGTACTTGGTACTCGTGCAGTACCCCCGAAATTTCCCCCGATACCAGAAGCCGGCATTGAGCCGGCTTGCCGGCATCCGAGGGTCTGGGGCAGCTTTTCGAATGCTCTATCGGCATTCGGACAGCCGCCCCTGAAGCTCTCCGTGGCATACTTATCTTCCTGAGCGACGCCGGGAAAGTTTCTGCGCTTCCACACATTGAAGGACCCCAGCCGCGATCACGTGGGAGTCCCACGTGATCGCGGCTGGGGTCCTTCAACGAGCGCACCCGCGAAGACTTTGTCGGCGTCGCTCAGGAAGGTAAGTATGTCACGGAGAGCTCCAGGGGCGGCAGTCCGAACGCCGATAGAGCATTCGAACAGCCGCCCCATGTCTGGTCTGGGGTCTGAGCTTGGAGGGCAATATTCATGAGCTGGGGGGCATATATCCATGAGAGCTTGGGGGCATTATCCATGAGCTGGGTGGGATAAATATCCATGAGCTGGGGGGGCAAATATCTATGAGCTGGGGGCATATCCATGAGCTGGGGGCATATCCATGAGCTGGGGGGCATATCCATGTGCTGGGGCAATATCTATGAGCTGGGGGGCATATCCATGAGCTGGGGCAATATCCATAAACTGGGGCAATATCCATGAGCTGGGGCAATATCCGTGGGCTGGGGCAATATCCATGAGCTGGGAGGTATATATCCATGAGAGCTGGGGGGCAATATCCATGAGCTGGCGTGCATATATCCATGAGCTGGGGCATATCCATGAGCTGGGGACATATCCAGGAGCTGTGCACATGTCGAAAGGATAGGGACCAATCTCCCCATTTATAAATGAACATTTCTTGTTTACATTACAACCATCTGAATTTTTTTTATCTGTTGTAGACTATTTAGGGATATCTTGGATACATAGAGAAGCCTCAATCCAGACATGAGAGAAATATCTAAATCATTTTATTATGAAGAAAAATGCCTTCTCACCCCAATTAACTTCTTTATGCCTGTATGGCTTTATTGGTTCGTTTCTGAGTTGAACTCTATAAACCTCAAGCTAGTAAGAAAAAATTATATTGCAAGTTACATATTAAAAGATCTTGTTAACCCCTTCAGCACTGAGACATTTCACACCCTTAACACAGAGCTGTATTTAGTCATTATATAAAGTTAGTCATCTCTGAGTTATCTGCGCAAAATATACCTAGTTTTCTTCATCAGGCCCTCAAATTTTACACAAACTTTAAACAATTGCTGAAGTACAGAAAACGCTCACCATGTTATCGACAAAGAAAGTGACATTTTGGGGTCTTTCTGACAGCATGTACCCAAAACAATAGCGTAGGAGTCATATTGTAGTAGATATTTCATATATATATATATATATATATTTATATACAGGGCCGACCCAAGCCACTGTGCTGCCTGGAGCAGTGGATGAAATGCTGCCCCCAAAAGAAAAACTTGCTACATGTATGAGTGTATCAGAGCTCCACAGTAATGTGCAGTGTGTATGAGCGTATCACAGAATCCACAGCAATAAAACTCACAGTAATGTGCACGGTGTATGAACATATCACAGAATCCACAGCAATAAAACTCAGTGATGTGCGGTGTGTATGAGTGTATCACAGAGCTCCACATATACAACATATATACAACCTCATTCTGTATATAAATACAGTGGCAAGAAAAAGTATGTGAACCCTTTGGGATTTGGGATTACGTGGAGCTTTGCATGAATTGGTCATAAAATGTGCTCTGATCTTCATCTAAGTCACAACAATTTGAAAAACACAGTCTGCTTAAAATAATACAACATAAACATTATATGTTTTCATGTGTTTATTGAACATAACATGTAAACATTCACAGTGCAGGGTGGAAAAAGTATGTGAACCCCTAGCTTAATGACTTTTCCAAGAGCCAATTGGAGCCAGGAGTGAGCCAACCTTGAGTCCAATCAGTGTGATATTATTGGATGTGTTGCTGAAAGCTGTCCTGCCCTTTAAAGACACACACCAGTTTTGGGTTTACTGGTTTCAAGAAGCACTGCCTGATGTGAACAATGCCTCGCAGAAAAGAGCTCTCAGAAGACCTACGATCAAGAATTGTTGACTTGCATGAAGCTGGAAAGGGTTACAAAAGTATCTCCAAAAGCCTTGCTGTTCATGAGTCCACGGTAAGACAGACTGTCTACAAATGGAGAAAGTTCAGCACTGTTGCTACTCTCCCTAGGTGTGGTCGTCCTGTAAATATGACTGCAAGAGCACAGCGCAGAATGCTTAATGAGGTAAAGAAGAATCCTAGAGTGTCAGCTAAAGACTTACAGAAATCTCTGGCACATGCTAACATTTTTGTTGACACATCTACAATAAGGAAAACATTAAACAAGAATGGAGTACATGGGAGGACACCACGGAGGAAGCCATTGCTGTCCAAAAAGAATATTGCAGCACGTTTCAAGTTTGCAAAAGAGCACCTGGATGTTCCACAGCACTACTGGCAAAATATTCTGTGGACAGATGAAACCAAAATTGAGTTGTTTGGAAAAAACACACAACACTATGTGTGGAGAAAAAAAGGCACAGCACACCAACATCAAAACCTCATCCCCACTGTAAAACATGGCGGAGGGAGCATCATGGTTTGGGGCTGCTTTGCTGCCTCAGGGCCTGGACGGATTGTTGTCATTGATGGAAAAATGAATTCCAGAGTTTATCAAGACATTTTGCAGGAAAACGGAAGACCATCTGTCCGCCAAATGAAGCTCCGCAGAGGATGGGTGATGCAACAGGACACTGACCCAAAGCATACAAGTAATTCCACAAAAGAATGGCTTCAACAAAACAAAATACGCCTTCTGGAGCGGCCCAATCAGAGTCCTGACCTCAATCCGATTGAAATGCTGTGGCATGACCTTAAGAGTGCGATTCACACCAGACATCCCAAGAATATTGCTACACTGAAACAGTTTTGTGAAGAGGAGTGGTCCAAAATTACTCCAGAAGGTTGTGCAGGTCTGATCTGCAACTACAGGAAACGTTTGGTTGAGGTTATTGCTGCCAAAGGAGGGACAACCAGTTATTAAGTCCAAAGGTTCACATACAGGGTTATCCAAAGAGATTCGAAAAGTCACCGCACGTTCGGTGACTTTTCGTTCTCTTCAATTCGGTTCCTTTTGCCGATTGCATTTCGGTGACCCTGCGGTGTATTCAGCGAGCACCACAGGGTCCCCGAATTGCAGGGAAAAGCTGCCGCAAACCTGACGAACACTAACCGAATGCACGCTGAAAACAAGCAAAAACATCTGGATTAACCTTCGAAGAAGCCGAACAGGAGCCGAACATGAGCCGAAAAGGAGCCGAATCACACAGAGCCGAAGCAGCTGTGACGTAGAGGAGGCAGTGAATAAATTAGAAAAACCATTTGTATGAATCTGGGAAAAAGAAACGCTGTTTGCAAAGAAACTACTGAGCGAAAATGTCTGAAATTTTCACAGGAGGTCCAGGGAATGATAATAAAGAGGGCTGTTACAAAAAAAATAAGTAAACTGAAAAAAAAAAAAAAAAAAATCGGACTTTTAATTTTTTTTTTAAAAATTCAGAAAAATGCTTAAAGTATCCTAAAAAATCTATAAATAAAGAGACTTTTTGCTGCAGAATTTTATAATGAACGGTTTATTAGATATTGAATTAAAACAGGAATATTTTTAACATTGAAGCCTATGGGATTCTCCTGAATTAACTTGCCGAATTAAACCACCGAATGGCAGGGCATTAGGGGAACCTTTCACTGCTGGTTTGTGTTCTCTGAATAGCCGAAGCAGTGCTTTTTATGGGGATTTCACTGCCCTCGAACAGGGACCGAACAGGCACCGTATGTGCAGGCAATTCGACAGGATTTGGCGAATTGCCTGCTCTCTGGATAACCGAATGGTCAGGAAAGGTAACCGAACGCTGATTTTCAGCATTCGGTTACCTTTCTCAAGCAATTCGAATCTCTTTGGATAACCCTGATACTTTTTCCACCCTGCATTGTGAATGTTTACATGTTCTGTTCAATAAAAACATGAAAACATATACAGGGTTATCCAAAGAGATCCGAATTGCTTGAGAAAGGTAACCGAATGCTGAAAATCAGCGTTCGGTTACGTTTCCTGGCCATTCGGCTATCCAGAGAGCAGGCAATTCGCCAAATCCTGACGAATTCCTGCACATACGGTGCCTGTTCGGTGCCTGTTCGAGGGCAGTGAAATCCCCATAGAGAAGCACTGCTTCGTCTATTCAGAGAACACAAACCAGCAGTGAAAGGTTCCCCTAATGCTCTGCCATTCGGTGGTTTAATTCGGCAAATTTATTCAGAATCCCATAGACTTCAATGTTAAAAATATTCCCCTTTTAATTCAATATCTAATAAACCGTTCATTATAAAATTCTGCAGCAAAAAGTCTCTTTATTTATAGATTTTTTAGGATACTTTAAGCATTTTTCTGAATTTTTTAAAAAAAATTAAAAGTCCGATTTTTTTTTATTTTTTTTTTCAGTTTACTTATTTTTTTTGTAACAGCCCTCTTTATTATCATTCCCTGGACCTCCTGTGAAAATTTCAGACATTTTCGCTCAGTAGTTTCTTTGCAAACAGCGTTTCCTTTTCCCAGATTCATACAAATGGTTTTTCTAATTTATTCACTGCCTCCTCTACGTCACAGCTGCTTCGGCTCTGTGTGATTCGGCTCCTTTTCGGCTCCTGTTCGGCTCCTGTTCGGCTCCTGTTCGGGTTTTTCGAAGGTTAATCCAGATGTTTTTGCTTGTTTTCAGCATGCATTCGGTTAGGTTTCGTCAGGTTTACGGCAGCTTTTCCCTGCAATTCGGGGACCCTGTGCTGTTTGCTGAATACACCGCAGGGTCACCGAAATGCAATCGGCAAAAGGAACCGAATTGAAGAGAACGAAAAGGCACTGAACGTGCGGTGACTTTTCGAATCTCTTTGGATAACCCTGATAATGTTTGTGTTGTATTATTTTAAGCAGACTGTGTTTTTCAAATTGTTGTGACTTAGATGAAGATCAGAGCACATTTTATGACCAATTCATGCAAAACTCCACATAATCCCAAAGGGTTCACATACTTTTTCTTGCCACTGTACACAGACCCCAGATACCTGTACACAGTATATCCAGAGAGACCCCAGATAAGGTACCTGGTCTGGTCCTGGGGAGACTGATGACGCGGTTGGTCAGAAGGAGCCAAGAGGGACGAGCACTTGCTGCTCCTCCAGTTATCTTCCCAGTTGGAGCACCAGGCCGGTGCAGTGACTGCCAATCACGCCACACACATGCAGTCAGGTGACATGTATTCAGAAAATAACTGTCCAGTCCACCAAACCCAAACATGTTCTGCCTCTTCAAGCGCCCAAAGACGAGACTTTGCAAAAAAAAGATGAAATTCAAAATAGCAGAAAACAAAATCAATAAAGAAATTGAAAGATTTTTAGTTACTAAAAGAGCCTGTCTGGAATTGATTTGCACATGGCGGAAATACGCTATGAAAAGTACGCACAAATTTATTCAATATCCATAAACAGAAATTTCTGGTGACCTTTTCATCAGCAGCTCTGAACAGAAGAAACAAACAGGGTTATCCAAAGAGATTCGAAAAGTCACTGCACGTTCGGTGACTTTTCGTTCTCTTCAATTTGGTTCCTTTTGCCGATTGCATTTCGGTGACCCTGCGGTGTATTCAGCAAGCACCACAGGGTCCCCGAAGTGCAGGGAAAAGCTGCCGCAAACCCGACGAAAACTAACCGAATGCACGGTGAAAACAAGCAAAAACATCTGGATTAACCTTCGAAAAAGCCGAACAGGAGCCGAACATGAGCCGAATCACATAGAGCCGAAGCAGCTGTGACGTAGAGGAGGCAGTGAATAAATTAGAAAAACCATTTGTATGAATCTGGGAAAATGAAACGCTGTTTGCAAAGAAACTACTGAGCGAAAATGTCTGAAATTTTCACAGGAGGTCCAGGGAATGATAATAAAGAGGGCTGTTACAAAAAAATAAGTAAACTGAAAAAAAATCAAAAAAAAAAATCGGACTTTTAAAAAAAAAAAAAAAAAAATCAGAAAAATGCTTAAAGTATCCTAAAAAATCTATAAATAAAGAGACTTTTTGCTGCAGAATTTTATAATGAACGGTTTATTAGATATTGAATTAAATCGAGAATATTTTTAACATTGAAGCCTATGGGATTCTCCTGAATAAATTTGCCGAATTAAACCCCCGAATGGCAGGGCATTAGGGGAACCTTTCACTGCTGGTTTGTGTTCTCTGAATAGCCGAAGCAGTGATTTTTTATGGGTATTTCACTGTCCTCGAACAGGCACCGAACAGGCACCGTTTGTTCAGGCAATTCGCCAGGATTTGGCGAATTGCCTGCTCTCTGGATAGCCGAATGGTCAGGAAAGGTAACCGAACGCTGATTTTCAGCGTTCGGTTACCTTTCTCAAGCAATTCGGATCTCTTTGGATAACCCTGATAGTCATCCCTGGAGATGGGGGCGTTTGCTGTTCAGCAATAAACATCTCCGCAACAGTAAAAATAAATAATTCACCATATAGGGAGATCTCATTGGTAGGAACACTCAAAAAACGAGTAAATATATATTTAGTCGAGGAGTGCAGTGCTTAAGCATCATTGAACCTTAAGTTAAATGTCGTTTTACTCAAAGGGCATTGCTAATTGATATCTAGGAAAAGTACAGTTTGACGCCTCTGTCTTTTTTGTCAGTCTTCTTAATTGCTTAAAATCGAAAAAACAAACAAACAAGGAATCGTCACAGCTCCTCTTGGCATTGAAGCTTCTTGCTGAAAAATAGATGCATGTTAAGCCTAATAAATGGGGGTTTGAATTGCTACAAAAAAATAAATACTTACTGGCCCCAGCAGGAGCGTGACCAACAAAGACAAGTTGTTGTGGCTGCCGCCTGTGCCTGTGAGGATCCATCATCCACCACGCGTCTTGATCCTGCGCGCCAGTGTGGATGCGACGCCTGCATGTGGGGTGGGCGCGGTCAGCGATGGCGATACTCAATGTATCCATGCGCCGCCACCGGCCGCACAATTTCGGTGCTGGCACTGACAAAAAATAGTGCAGCAGCCCGGCGTCGGCGGCAATTTGCTGCTGTCAAATTTGTGCCGCCTGGAGCAAGTGGTCCACACTGCTCCATGGTCAGGCCGGCCCTGGGTGGCATTCTCTGGGGGAAGCGTCCCATCATCCACCATCAGTCCTCCACGTAAGTATGCACAAAGTCACAAACTGCAGGAAGAACACAATCCTAAATCAATCCTACAGACTTTACGGAATTATAACTTTGCCTGTTTCCTGTCTCCTATTACACAGATGAACAGCCTTGTCCACTTCAGGATACCTTGGAGAACGGGCGGATCCAGACGCAGGTTTCAGGGGGGGCATTCTACCAGTTTTGGCTACGAGCTGGTGTTGGGTTCGCAGTGACAGGCAGAGACGCGCCTAATCACAAGCTGTGCTCATTACACTCACTCTCCCCAGAACATTGCACAGGGTCTGTCCTCATGTGGCTCATGGGCCCTGCAAACACTTTCCATACGAGGGGCCCAGGGTACCCCCTCCCAGCACATACCCCTTGAAGCAATGCAGTGTAGGGTAACCCAGGTGTGGGCTGCTCAGTGTACCCATTCCATGCTCACAGGACACACGTGGCACCCCATCTACGCAGCCCTGCAAACCTGTGCTGTACCATGGGCCCAGGGTACCCCCCAGCTCACATGTAATATGAGGGATCTTGGGCCCATAATAAAACGACAGAGATAAGATCATACAACCTAGAATAAAAAAAGGAAAAATAAGGCTGAAAGAGTGAAGGCTGAAAGAGTGAAGGCTGAAAGAGACATGGAAAAAAAAAAGGGAAGGAAACCAAGAAAAAACAAAACATCAGCCAGAATTTAGAATGTTATGTGACGTTATGATAATGGGTTAAAACCCAGAATCGACAGTGAGTCCAGCATTTATAGTGTTAAAATATGTGATCATTTTCATATGTTTTGCGTTCACGGTGGTCTTGAAAAATGTCCTTTGAGGATTTTAATTTTGAGGTTTTGGATGGAGTGGCCTGTTAGATTGAAGTGATGTCCCACTGGGGTACAATATGTATTTTCCTGGTGGTTCTTGATGGAGTGTCTGTGCTGGTTCATCCTGAGATTTAGTATAAGGCTGGTTTCACCAATATAGCAGCCCTTATCACACACCGTGCACTGGATCATGTATACAACATTGGTAGACGTGCAAAGGTACAAGACCTTGATGTTGTGTGTGGCATTGTTGTGTTGTGCAGTGCTGCTGTCACATATGTGTTGGCACAGATTGCAGCAGGATTTGTTGCAGAATTTGGTCCCGTTCTGTATGTCATCCTGTTCCTGGGTGAGTTTGCTGCGGATAGGTTCTTGCCTCAGGTTGGGGGGTTGCTTGAATGCCAGTAAGTGGGGCTGTGGGAATATTTCTTTGAGTGCAGGGTCCTCTGTGACCAGTGGCTGCAGATCTTTGATGATTTTGTAAATTCCCTCTAGAGTTGGGTTGTACGAAATAACTAGCGGGATCTGTGTGGTGTTTTTCTTTTCTTTGTAGCACAACAGCTGTTCACGTGGTGTTTTTTTCTTGGTTTCCTTCTCTTTTCTTTTTTTTTTCCTTCCATGTCTCTTTCAGCCTTCATTGTTTTGTGTTTTTTTTTTTTCTTCTTTTTCCTTTTTTCATTCTAGGTTGTATGATCTTATCTCTGTTATTTTATTATGGGCCCAAGATCCCTCATGTGTTTATTTGCCCATTTTGAACATATCATTTTACTTTTTACGACATCTAATACCCCCACCCATGTGACCCTTAATGGCTGGCTGGTGTATAGAACTCCAGGCGAGCAGCAGATATTAATGTTGGGGGGGGGCATGCAATCAAAGGGTTGGCCCCAGGCATCAAAAGCCCTCTGCACGCCACTGGGGGGGTAAATTAAATGAAGAGTGGGGGTTAAATTAAATGAAAAGAGTGGGGGGGTAGAAATTAAATGATGAGTGGGGGTTAAATTAAATGAAAAGAGTGGGGTAGATATTAAATGAAAAGAGTGGGGGTTGGGGGTTAAATTAAATGAAAAGAGTGGGGGTTAGGAATAGAAAAGAGGGGGCTAAACTAAATGAAAAGACTGGGGGTGTGTGAAATGAAATGTGTGGGTGGTTTAAATGAAATGAAAAGAGGTGGGGGTTAATGAAATGAAAAGAGTGGGGGCGTTTGGAATGAAATGAGTTTTATTGCTGTGCAGCTCTGATATACGCTCATAGACAGTGCACGATTCTGTGGGTCTTATTGCTGTGCGGCTCTGTGATATGCTCATACACAGTGCATGTTTCTGTGGGTTTTATTGCTCTGCAGCTCTGTTACGCTCATACACAGTGCATGTTTCTGTGGGTTTTATTGCTGTGCAGCTCTGTGATACGCTCAAAGTGCACGTTTCTGTGTATTTTATTGTTTAACCAATTAGAGCGGCTGTGATCCAGTATACTTGACATGCATGGCTGATCTTTGTAAAAATGGTTGAATTTTTAAACATTTTATAATTTTATTTGATTACCGTTTCAAATGTTGTTTCTATTGAGATAAACAAAGCACTTGGCACTTGGTATCCACTTTTAATATCAAGAGAGGAAAAGGCGGAGCTCTAAGAGGAAAAGGTGGAGCCTAAAGAGGAAGGGTGGAGTTTAACCAGGAAGAGGTGTGACCTTGACAGGAAGGGGTGTGAAAAATTTAAATTGGGGGGTGCACGAGTTTAATCAGGCCTAGGGCAGCACAAAACCTAAATACACCACTCTGTGGGTCTACTCTTCAACACAAACTTTGAAAAATCTATCTATAAAAAAAAAACACTGGGAAAAAAACCCAACAGGGGTTTAATGAACTAACTTTAAACTTGTGTGCTTGAATTTTTAGATCGAATCAAAACTTAGTGGCGGGTATCACAGCTTCCGCAAGTTCACCTTCAGAAACGTCATTTGCTCTAAGGCTAGGGTCAGACGAAAGCATTTTTCCCCGCGAACGTGAAAAAGTGCGTCCGAACGCATTGACGTATTTTTTCACGGAATGAGCAAAAACGGTCATACGATGTGCATTTTCGGCGTGATTTTGTACGGATCGTCAATAAAACTCTATTTGCGTCTGGACGTTATGTAGGCTGGACATTAGTAGCGTCTGACATCTCCTAATCACGCAAACACGCCGCTATGCCGCAGCTGCGCACTCAGTACGTCAGTACTAGCGGTTCAGCGTTCTCAGAAAAATGCATTCAAATTCCACTTGCGTTGCACGGCCGGACTTTTGTGCGGCCGTACATCGTATATTGGCCGTCATTGCCCGTCATCTGCTGCTAGTGCGGCCGTAATTATGTGCGCCAGAACGCACGTTAAAAGTGCGCTGGTCTGACCCCAGCCTAAGAGCTGGGGGAATAATTGGGAGAGCTGTGGGCACAGAATATTCCCCGTAATGGAGAAAATCCGCTCATTCTGGACAGTGGTTGGTGGACAAGAAAGGAGCTACCTATGCAAAAGTAGGCCACACACCTCTCTTGTCCTCCCAAAATTTAAAAGGGTCTGTATCAGGTTCCAAAGGAGCCTCGGCAAGGTATGCCGTAACAAACGTCTTCGAATTTTCTGTTGGAGGCTGCTTTATTCTACATCTGTCTCCTCCCCCATAATTACTGTAACATTTGCTAAAAAAGCCAGATTTTGTAACGCTGGTCTGAGCAGCACTGGTACTCTCACGGTCATCATCCTCATCAACGCCAGACTCCTCCAACGTCTCCTCTGTCTCCTCTTCTCTTTCGAACTGTTTAGTGTTTTTACGTTCCCTCTCACGTATTCGCTCTATCAATTTTTGCTTCCAGGCAATGAGGGAATCGTTGAGGAGTGGCGTCTTGCCTTTAAATCTGGGGTCAAAAATTGTGGCATGCATATACTCGGGACAAGGGTCCATGTGATTTTTTTTATTCTGCGCTCCAGTTGGTCTTTCAGTCTCGTCATAAGGACAGTGACATCGTCATGTGGAGGATTACTGCCAGGCAATTTTTCTCTGTTTGACAGAAAGTCATCCATTGAGTCACGGAGTTGAGAGAATAGGGGTAAGACTTCAGACAGGCTCACACTTGCTCTGCTCAAGTGTTCAGTAACAAATCGGAAAGGCTTCAGGACTGCCACTACCTGTTCCATCACGGCCAAGTCATCCCTGCCTAGTGGGTTGCTAATGCCAATGGTATGGGGGGTATGCCATTGCATGGATTGCTTTTGCTGTTCTAAAATCCTTTCCAACATGTTTAATGTGGAGTTCCACCTTGTCGCCTCATCTTGTTTTAACCGGTGTTCTGGGAGTCCTGCCTTTCTCTGCTCCTGCCTAAGAAGATGGGTATCTCTTGCGCTGTGGTGGAAATGACCAGCAATTTTTCCGCACAATTCAATAAGTGGCCCCAACCATCCTCCAGTAATACTCTCATTGAGTGCCTGCTTCACCACTAAATACAGGATGTGAGCTGAGCACCGCACACCCACAAGTCTTCTATCCCAGAGAGCCTTTGTCATATTAGCTCCACCATCAGTTACGACAAAACCCATTTGAGCTTGTGTACCAGACTGCTCCCCTAGCCACTGTGCCATCATGGTTTTCAGTGCATGTAAGGCTAAAGTCAGAAGAGCGCACTCTGCGTGCATGCACAATGGACGGACGTACTGACGGAAGATACTGCAGACACCACACGGTCGGTCCGTTTTTCTTTTCTTTTTTTATTTGTAAATGTTTATTATAGTACTTGATACATTTAGTAATATCGACAAGCTTTTAACATCTCATGTAATTTTACATACTCAAGTCTCCAATGTCATACAATCTCAATTTAAAACCAATAGTACTTTTCTTATAACATAACAACAAGTAACAAGACAATAAGCGATAGAGGAAAGAAGAGAGAGAAAAAAAAAATTATATTAATCTCCCTCCGATGAACTCCTTTTATAAATACACATTTAGAGAATTGTACCCGAGGATCTAAAGGACTTCCATCCCGACCACCTATTTTGATTCAAACAGAATTGAAAAGTCACCGCACATTTGGTGACTTTTCGTTCTCTTCAATTAGGTGCGATTTGGCGATCCCATTTCGGTGAATTCAGCAAGCACCACAGGGCCGTCGTAGTGCAGGGAAAAGCCGCCGCAAACCCGACGAACACTCACTGCAAATCAAAAAATCATCAGGATTAACCCCGCCGAACACGCCGGAGAAACCCGGGCAGCCGCTGATCACAGCGCAGAGCAGCTGCTGGAAAAACCCAACAAGCAGATGAATGGAGTGAAAAAAAATAAACAGTTTGCTTGAATGTTTGAAAAGTAAAACGCTGTTTGCAAAGAAACTACTGAACGAAAATGTCTGGAATTTACATATAAAATCCAATGAATGATAATAAAAAGGGCTGTTACAGAAAAACGATTTGAAAAACAAACGGAAAATTTTTTGCAAGAAATCCTCAAAAAATGCCTAGAAGATCCTAAAAAAATCTATAAATAAAGAGACTTTTTACTGCAGAATATTATAATCAACGGTTTATTAGATATTGGATTAAAACGGGAATATTTTTTATCATTGAAGCCTATGGGATTTTGTTGAATAAACCTGTCGAATGAAACCAACGAACAGCAGGGAAATTCGGCAACTTTTCACTGCTGTTTTGTGTTCTCTGAATAGACGAAGCTATGGGTATTTCACTGCCCTCGAACAGGCACTGTATGTGCAGGCAATTCGCCAACATTTGGCGAACTGCCTGCTCTCTGAATAGCCGAATGGCAAGGAAAGGTAACCGTACGCAGAATTTCACTGTCCGGTTACCTTTCGCCAGCAATTCGGATCTCTTTGAATAAACCTGTTGGTCTCTCTCCAGTTCCAGGCTCCAGGAGTAAAGGCATGCTCCTACAGTGCTGTCTTTTCTTATCTCAGCAAAAAAACAATAAGGTACACCCAAGAGGAATGCACTATTTATGCACTGCAGTCACATGCAGTGACAGTGTGTGTCTGTGCCAGCCTTCAGCAGAAAAGGAAGCAGCTGATTGGACTATGCACGCAGTAATCCAACCCCCAAAGATGATTCTAGAACTCACATCACAAAAAACACACCCAAAACGAAAATAACAAAAAAGAAATGATCCGAAATGGACTCAAAACAATATGAAATTACAAAATAAGCAATGGAACCAAAACGGTCCGGAAACGATACGAAAATACACAATCAGAAATTAACCAAAACAGACCCGAAATCACGAATGGAACAAAAATGACTTGCAATTTTACAATTTTAATGTCTAGACGAAAAAACTAAATTGTTTCATTTTCGTATCGACATCTATTTTGTATAGTGTGTATTTCGTTGCCGTTCCGGTTCGTTGATTCGGACGTAAGCGAAGCAACGAATCAGGTCGTTTTGTGCGAAAATAAATTCGGAACGAAACGCACATCCCTAGAGCGTATCATAGAGCTTCACAGCAATACAACTCACACTACTGTGCAGTGCGTATGACCGTGAGTTTTATTGCTGTGCAGCTCTGTGATACGCTCATACACACCGCACATTACTGTGAGTTTTATTACTGTGGAGCTCTGTGATACAGTAATGTGCGGTGTGTATAAGCGTATCAGAGAGTTCGACATCAATAAAACTCACAGTAATGTGCGGTGTGTGTGTGTGAGACTAATATAGTTGTAAAAGCTATTAATTATAAGATCATATGATTTGTCTGTTTTAAACTATCAGGGTTATTCAAAGAGAATCGAAAAAGTCAACGCACGTTCGGTGACTTTTCGTTCTCTTCAATTCGGGGCGGTGTATTCAGCAAGCACCACAGGGCCGTCGAAGTGCAGGGAAAAGCTGCCGCAAACCCGATGAAAACTCACTGCAAAAACCCGGCGAATGCACACCGAAACTCGCAAAAAATCCGGATTAACCCGTTGAAAATACCCGAGCAGTAGCCGATCACACGCAGCACAGCCGCCGGAAAAAGCCGACACCGCAGACGAATGCAGTGAATAAATTAGAAAAACAGTTTGCTTGAATGTTTGAAAAGTGAAATGCTGTTTGCAAACAAACTACTTAGCGAAAATGTCTGAAATTTACATATGAGGTCCAGGGAATGATAATAAAAAGGGCTGTTACAGAAAAAATAAGTAAACTTAACCACTTCACTGCGGAGGACGCGCTGAGCGCGTCCTCCCACAGGAAACGTTGGCAGCGAAGGACACGCTGAGCGCATCCTCCCTTTGCAGTCAGCGATCGGCCGGATTCCGGCCGATCGCTGTGCCCCCCGGTGCGGGCTGACATCAAGGATGTCAGCCCGGCACTCCGGGACCGCCGCGGGCACAATAGATGTCATTGCGGTGGCGCAATGACATCTATTTCAGGCGCCCCCCCGCGTGTGCGGAGGAGGCGCCTGAAAGGGAGGGGGCCCCGGACCTCTCTCCCTTCCAATCGCCGAGGGCCTGAGCCCTTCCAAACGGTCTGCCCTTGCAAACGGTACCTGGCATTAACCCCATGGGGGCCGGATCACGATTCGGCGACGAAAAGCGCCGGTTCGTGATCCTTTCCCGGAGCTGGCCGACATCTTGGATGTCGGCCAACCCTCCGGGAACTCCCCCTGAGGACTGGCGTCATCGTGCATAGCACGATGACGCCAGTCCTGGAGTTAACCCCTAACTGCCACCAATGGTGGAGATAGGTGGTTCATTGGAACCCCTATCTCCCGATCCGTGGCAGCTAGGGGTTAATATTTGGTAGTGTTGGATCGGTCAGAGCATGGCCTTTCCAACGATACCAAACATGACCATGTAAAAAGTTTTGTAAAAAAAATAATAATAAAAAAAATAAACAAGTTTTTTATTTTTTATTTGTTCTCTAACGCACCAATATTGTTCCCATTTAATTTATAATGTGAACAATGATGCTGCACTAACGATTTTTGTATGGGGTGCGTTTGTTAAAATAGCAAAATTTTCCCCAAAAAAAAATGTAACGAGTCCCCATTTCTAATTTTTTTAACAAGCGCACCCCATACAAAATATAACCGCAAACGATCGCATGTTAAAATGTGAAAAAAAACACTTTACACGTTGTAAATTATTGAAAATTCATATTTTATTGCATATTTTGTTATAATATACAGACAGGACATAACGTATACATATAATAATGACATATTATGAATCTGCCGAGTCTGACGGAAAGAACGATATATAATATGTCTGAGTTATATAATAAAATAAGGCTTCAAAACGCAGTTAAACATGATGAGCAAAATCGGTAAAAATGACTTCAGCACAGAGGCGGGAAATGCCTCAGCAGCGAAAGGGTTAAGAAAATAATAATAATAAAAAAAAAATCCCGAAAAATGCTTAAAATATCCTAAAAAATGTATAAATAAAGAGACTCTCTACTGCAGAATATTATAATGAACGGTTTATTAGATATTGAATTAAAACGGAAATATTTTTAACATTGAAGCCTATGGGATTCGCCTGAATAAACCTGCCGAATTAAACCACCGAATGACAGGGCATTTAGGGAACCTTTCACTGCTGGTTTGTGTTCTCTGATTAGCCAAAGCATTGCTTCTCTATGGGGATTTCACTGCCCTCGAACAGGCACCATATGTGCAGGCAATTCGCCAAGATTTGGAAAAAACCTGCTCTCTGGATAGCCGAACGGATATCCATTTGGCAGCCATTCTGATCTCTTTGAATAACCCTGTATGCAATTTATACAGTTAATTTTGTATTGCTTGTATTTTTTCCATTGTGGGTGTCACCTCATGTTTGCATTTCGCTTAAGGTCTCACAAAGCCAAGAGCTGCCTCTGCATCAAAGTCTAACTTTCAAATGAGCAATAACAACAGATACACCCTAACTATGTAGAAGGTTTCTTGTAAACCTCCTAAAAGAAAGCATATTCACCATTTATTGAAATCCAGGAAACCTCATAACTAAGGCAATGAGTTACTTATGGTATGTGTTATCACTCAAGAGATCAAAGTTTAACTTCCAAAAAAACAATTACAACATACACCCTAAATATTCCTGGTAAGTCACCTGGAAGGAAGCATTTTCACCACCTATTCAAATCCAGAAGCACAGCATACAGCGCAAGACGGCAATGCAGTGAGGGGCTCTTACACAGGTCAGTGATTCAGATGGCAATACAGTGAGAGCAGTGGCGACTCTAGGAACAATATTTAGGGGGGGCACATAGGATACCACAGTCAAAACTGGGGGGGGCACTAATAATTTTCACCCCTAAATCATACCACTGAATAAAACTAAGGGCCCTATCACCTGGTGTGAGCTAAAACACCATCGCTAAAGGAAACATTTAGCGCGCGTCGCTAAACGTAGTGCCTGACGACCTACTAACAGATCACCTTGTCCACGGGAGACCATGAACAAGGTCAATTAACGCACGCTAGGGAAACTAATGCGGCTGTGTACAGAATAGAACTGTGTTTTTTCCAGTGCAGAGTGCCGGGCCATACCTATCCCCCGCCCTCACAAGCTTGAATAGGAACACATCCAGTGGATAACCTCTCACCCCTACATTATTAAAATCCTCCACGGTGGTCGTATCATCCATGTTTTGATGCACACATATATTAAGGCTGATGGGCATTGCATGATAAATGCCACCCAACAGCATGTAGAATCATTAGACGGCATTTAATAGATCCAAAAGGAAGGCCAGGTGAGCGACACAAATTTCCCTGCTGCAGCGTATAAAGAATAGATGTTTCAGGGCAAGACTTATTCATGTGTCCCTTTAAACATGGTCCACACAGTCACCCTAATAATCAACCGCTTACATACTATGAATAACCCCAGCATAAAATGTTTAAAATTAGGCAATATATTAGAATTAGGATATATGTGGATAAAGGATACATTTATAATAGAGCCTAATGCAACAGCAATGACATTGCTGACCAGATCCATTATTATGGTGTATGGGGCCAAGAGAAAACCTGTGCTGCATTCCTTTCAATTCCCTGTTAATTTTGGGCGAGTACCTGTTTTTTCTGTCTTTTTGGAGTTAGCCCCAGTGTTGAGCAGTAGGTAAAATGTTGCAAACAGTGCCCCTCAAAAAATTAGCGCTGGCACCAAGTGATCTGTTAGCTGCAAAAGCGCTAGAGATCTCTAGTGCTCCCCATGTTAAGTAAAGGATGCAGAAAGTACAGTAAGCTCGCGGTACAAATAGCTAATAGCAACGCGCTAAGTGATTTTTCCCGTTTGAAGCGAGAGGCAAACGATCTGTTGGTCCGGCGCTAGACTCAATTAACCTGGCGCTAACGCAAAACCATGCGGACACAAGGGTTAGCTCACACCAGGTAATAGTGCCCTAAATAAGTATATATAAATAATATTGCAAAACCCCAGAGTAATGTGACACAATGAGTAATGTGATGCAATGATACCTTTCTATAGTACTAACCTGATACTTAAATTGAATATTTTATTTGCTGCGATTCGTCAGTTTTCGCTGAATGTCTGATATTTGCTAAAAGTGGAGTCGCTGAAGCAGCTTACAGTGACCATTCGCTAAATAGGGAATTCACCTTATTTTCGGCTAAATAAATTCCCCGAAATGTGACAAAAAGCAGAGGATCTAAAGATCATTAGACCCTTTAGATTCTAACTTCCATAATAACCCCTAAAATGCCATAAACCTGGGAAATACAATAAAATTAATAAACAATGTGGCATTTGGCCTACCCCTTAACCCCTAATATGCAATTGATCAAGGGAAGACATGAAATGAATACACTGTGAGGCATGTAGCCAACCCATTAACCCCTAAAATGCCATTAATCAAGGAAAAAATAAAACGTATACTGTGAGGGATGAAGCCTACCCATTAACCCTTAATATACAACTAAACCAAGGCAAAAACTAACGTAATACACAATGTAATGTATAGTCTGAACATTAACCACTTCACTGCTGAGTCATTTCAACCCTGTGAAAATGTTTACGTTTAAGTGCACGTTTCTATTTAATGTTTTATGACTTTTACTTTACACCAAATATGGTCATGTTGGGTATCATTGGAAAGGCCAGAATCTGCCCTTGCGGTCCGAAAAGTGTGGGAAGCTGGATGCTGATTTTTGGTGGGGGGCACATGGGGGGGCAAGGAATAACCTAGGGGGGTTATTGCCTCCCTGTAGAGACGCCTATTAGTGAGAGGCTCTTACACAGGTCAGTGAGCCAGACGGCAATGCAGTGAGCAGCTCTTACACAGGTCAGTGATCCAGACGGCAATGCAGTGAGCAGCTCTTACACAGGTCAGTGAGCCCATTGGGTAAAAGGCAAGGCGCAGCTAGTGATAGTGGGTTTAGCATCTCCAATACATAACATTAGCCATTATTGGTAGAATTCTTAGTGTAGCATTATGATGTTAGTAGAGCCCCAATATGTATACTGATACAAAAAGGAAAAAAGTTTTTCTAAACACTATAACATAAATTAGGGGTGTTCTAAAATTATCCCTGGGATCAGGGCCCAGATCAGATCGGAACTCGGTACTGGCCAATCTCAAATACCACACAACCCTGTTCGGATCAAGGATATGAAAATCGCAATCATGACATCCATGAGTTAGGCTAGGGTCAGACTGAGGCAGTGCGAACGCGCGTTCTGGCGCACTTAATCACGGCCGCACTAGCAGCAGATGCCGGGCAATGACGGCCAATATACGAAGTACGGTCGCACAAAAGTCCGGCTGCGCAACGCAAGTGGAAAATGAACGCATTTTTTCGAGAACGTGAAACCGCAGGTACTGACGTACAGAGTGCGCTGCGTCTGCTAGCGGCGTGTGTGCGTGATTAGGAGACGTCAGACGCTGCTAATGTCCGGCCAACATAACGTCCAGACGCAAAAAGGGTTTTATTGATGATCCGTACAAAATCACGGACGAAAATGCGCATAGTATGACCACTATCGCGTATTCTGTGAAAAAATGCGTCCATTCGTTCGAACGCACTTTTTCACAGACAACATAAAAATGCGTTCGTCTGACCCTAGCCAAAAATAGCCTAGATCTTGCAGATTACAATTTTTTTAATGGTTTCATTATACTTAAAACTTCCCTAAAGACAGGGGGCCAGAGCTGACTTTCAGTGGGTGCAGTCGCACTTTGGAGAGCCCTCCAGCTTTTTTTACTTTATCTGTGGCACACAGCGATTCACCCACGGGAGAACTACCTTTGTCCCAGGGATCCACGGGAGAACAACCTTTGTCCCAGACTACAGTCTGTGAGTCTTTGGAGCCGTTGCGGGGAAATTTGTGGATCGCGGCCTGGTTTTGCGGCCTACGACTGGTGGCCATCTTTGAGGCGCTACTACAGCCTCTCGGAGCGCTCCACTTTGCCGTGCTGCTTGAGACCACCCGAATCTATGGGTAGAAAATCTGGCAAGAAGTCCCAGTTACCGGAGAGCCCCCGGCAGAGGGACATATGTGACTCTATGGGAGAGAGCCGACAGAAGCGGCAAATGACGCCTGAAACATACCTCTCCCCCATGGTGAGCTCCTCTGATGGCGAGGATCTGTATTGGTCAGAGGCCTCCGTGGTTGCCCGAGGATCGCCCCGAGACCTGGGGAATACGAGATGTTTGAAGGACAATCCCCATACCTCGACATTGGTGGAAGCAGGTAGACTGGCTGAGTCGTTAGGTGTCTCTCAGGATGCTACGCCCCTCACAGAAGGTGCTATGCAACGCTTACTGGGAGATACGATGGAAGAGATGAGGGCGATGTGAATGGCCGACTTTGCGGCTATGTAGACGGAAATGGTGACCGTTAAAGGATGACTGTCGGTGGTTGAGACGCGCGTGGAGGAGGCTACGGCAACGCAGGTCCTTCTTATGCCACAGGTGGAGGCCTTGCAGAACCAGATGGCGCTGCTTACCGGAGCGGTGGAGGCTGCAGAGACTCGGCACCGCCAGAAGAATGTTCGGATCAGGGGGATTCCGGAGTCGATTGCTGCCGACGCTCTGCCGGCCTACGTTAATAAATTTGCTTTGCATGTTCTGGGGATTCCAGCAGAGACTACCCAACTCTTCCGGCACGCTACAGAAGGCGGCGACGGCCCCAGTGGAGTCCCCACGCGATGTGCTTGCGATAGCCGTGGAGGAAGCGGATAAACGCAGGCAGATGTCGAACCCGATCGTCCAAGCCCCAATTCTATAGGAGGACCTTTCATTGACACTTATTAATGACCTCCCATTTTTGATGCTTATTGCCCGGAGGCAATTCCAAGAGGTGTCTGCTTTTTTGAGTAGTGGGGTTCGTTACCATTGGGGGGTGATTGCGATTTCGATGTACATCTGCCATGACAATCTGTCGCATTTAGTGTCCAATCCAGCGGTGGTCTGGCACTTGTTGCACTCCTTGGGTCTCTCCTCTCCCCGGGCGTCGCCTGCTCTTGCTTGTGGGGACCCCTCGTCTGTACCGTTGGACCCGGACTAGGTTACTCGAGTGTTATACAGATCACTTTTGTCTCTACCCGTAGGATGAGGGTTTCTCTATCCTTGGCCTCCCTACCGTTTCATTTCAATTTCTTTTTGCGAGACGTTAGCTATTTTCTCGTTTTCCTTTTATATTTTTCTGTTTTTATTTTTTATTATTTTTATGACTTTTACTCTGGTACCGATTTGACGTTGGCCGTTCGGTTTCTGACTTTTGCTCTGTCAACTACTGTGACATGAAAAACCTTAAAATAAAGAATTTAAAACAAAAAAAACTTCCCTAAAGACAAACCGTGTTATTCAAAGAGCACCGAAATTCCACTGGAAATCTGCACTTTGAGGAATCAAATCCCCTAATCCCCTGGTGAATTTAGCATTCACTGCAGGGTGCCCAAAGTGCAGGGAAAATCCGGACAACTGCTGAATTGAACAAAAAAAACGCTGCAAAACCGCCGAAAAACATTGGATCTACATTGGATCCGATCCAATAAGCTGCCGCAAAACAGCCAAACACATCAGAAAAAAGCCGACGATCCGCCGAACAGAGTGCCGACCAGCCACTTGAAAAAGGAGACAAGGAGGCGACGAACAGGGTAAAATAAATTAAAAAAAACACGGCAACTTTTAAAAGCTTTTTGCAAAAAAACTACTGCACAAAAATGCCTGGAATTAATCATATAAGGTCTTATAAATAATATAAAAAAAGTCTGCTACTAAAAACAAATACGAACAAATACTAAAAAAATAATTATTCTTTTAATCTGCAGCAAAAAGTCTCAATGGTTGAATAAATTTTTATGAACAACAGGGAATTTTTTTACACTGAAACCTCTGGGATTCGCCTGGTTAAACCTGTCGAATGAAATGAACGAAAATCAGTGCATTTCACTGACATTTCGGTGCTGTTAAATGTTCTCTGAATCGATTAACCATTACATCTGTAAGGGGGGATTTCACTGTCGCCAAAGGTCACCGTATTTCATCAGCAATTAGCCAATTTATGGCAAATCACCAGGTTTTTTTAACAGCCAAATGGCCACGAAATTGCACCGTACGGGGACATTCACCGTTCGGTGCAATTCGGTGCCTAAATTGGTGCTCTTAGAATAATCCCTCGTCTTGACTTTCATGTCTAGTTTGTTTTGGTTATTTTTGGATAGTTACTTGATTTTACTAGACAGATGAGTGCCTCTTGGTCCTGATTCTCTATCAGGTCTATTCAGTAAAGGTGAAATTCAGGAGAACTGACAGGAGAAGAAAACAATCTGGACCAAATATTCGATTTGGAAAGTGAGATAAATGGGAGAATTTTTGTGGTTTGCCTATTTTGACCTAGAATTTTCACTTCTGCCAGCTCTTGTGAGTTTCACCTTTAGTGAATAGACCTGTATGTTTTATCAACATTTGTACTATTTTATATACAGTCAGGTCCAGAAATATTGGGACATCGACACAATTCTAACGTCTTTGGCTCTATACACCACCACAATGGAGTTGGAATGAAACAAACACAATGTGCTTTAACTGCAGACTGTCAGCTTTAATTTGAGGGTATGTACATCCAACTCAGGTGAGCGGTGTAGGACTTACAGCAGTTTGCAGATGTGCCTCCCACTTGTTAAGGGACCAAAGGTAATGGGACAATTGGCTTCTCAGCTGTTCCATGGCCAGGTGTGTGATATTTCCTCATTACCCCAATTACAATGTGCAGATAAAAGGCCCAGAGTTCATTTCAAGTGTGCTATTTGCATTTGGAATCTGTTGCTGTCAACTCTCAAGATGAGATCCAAAGAGCTGTCACTATCAGTGAAGCAAGCCATCATTAGGCTGAAGAAACAAAATAAACCCATCAGAGAGATAGGAAGAACATTAGGCGTGGCCAAAACAACTGTTTGGAACATTCTCAAAAAGAAGGAACGCACCGGTGAGCTCAGCAACACCAAAAGACCCTGGAGACCACGGAAAACAACTGTGGTGGATGACCGAAGAATTCTTTCCCTGGTGAAGAAAACACCCTTCACAATAGTTGGCCAGATCAAGAACACTCTCCAGGAGGTAGGTGTATGTGTGTCAAAGTCAACAGTCAAGAGAAGACTTCACCAGAGTGAATACAGAGGGTTCACCACAAGATGTAAACCATTGGTGAGCCTCAAAAATAGGAAGGCCAGATTAGAGTTTGCCAAACAACACCTAACAAAGCCTTCACAGTTCTGGAACAAGACTCTGGAACCTATGGAGAGATGAGACCAAGATCAACTTGTACCAGAGTGATGGGAAGAGAAGAGTATGGAGAAGGAAAGGAACTTCTCATGATCCTAAGCATACCACCTCATCAGTGAAGCATGGTGGTGGTAGTGTCATGGCGTGGGCATGTATGGCTGCCAATGGAACTGGTTCTCTTGTATATATTGATGATGTGATTGCTGACAAAAGCAGCAGAATGAATTCTGAAGTGTTTCGGGCAATATTATCTGCTCACATTCAGCCAAATGCTGCAGAACTCATTGGACGGCGCTTCACAGTGCAGATGAACAATGACCCAAAGCATACTGCAAAAGCAACCAAAGAGTCCTATTACCTTTGGTCCCTTAACAAGTGGGAGGCACATCTGCAAACTGCTGTAAGTCCTACACCGTTCACCTGAGTTGGATGTACATACCCTCAAATTAAAGCTGACAGACTGCAGTTAAAGCACATTGTGTTTGTTTCATTCCAACTCCATTGTGGTGGTGTATAGAGCCAAAGATGTTACAATTGTGTCCATGTCCCAACATTTCTGGACCTGACTGTATGTGATATATATTAAAACTAAGTTATATTTTCCTGCCTTTTCACCAAGTTCAGTATCTACTATTCCGTATTCATGTTGCAGGGTTACCCCCATTAATGTGTAAGTTACTGAATGTCTCGTTACATTGTGGTATTGGGTGCCGGACAAAATCCCTACAGCCAGGTTCCCTAATGCCAACATCCCGACGGCCAACTTCCAGACAGAACAAGTGCCGGACATCCCAACTTCCCTACACGGTCAACTTCCAGACATCCATAATCACAGCGGCTAACCCTAATACTAACAACCTAACCCTAGGTTTAGGGGGGTTAGGGCTAGGGTTAGGTTTAGGGGGGTTAGGGCTAGATTTAGGGGGGTTAGGGTTAAGGCTAGGTTTAGGGGGTTAGATTTAAGGGGGTTAGGACTATGGCTAGATTTAGGGAGGTTAGGACTAGGTTTAAGGGGGTTAGGGCTAGATTTAGGGAGGTTAGGACTAGGTTTAAGGGGGTTAGGGCTAGATTTAGGGGGTTCGGGTTAGGGCTAGGTTAAGGGGGTTAGGGCTAGGTCTAGGGGGGTTAGGGAGTAGGGTTAGGGTTAGTGTTAGCTGCTGGGATTTTGGATGTCTGGAAGTTGGCCGTCAGGGAGTTGTCTGTGTAGGGAAGTTGGCCGTGTAGGGAAGTTGGCCGTCGGGATTTTGGCATTAGGGAACTTGGTTGTAGGGATTTTGACCCAAATCCTGTGGTATTATTAGTGCTATAGCTACTTTCCATCCGCAGTGCACAGCCATATCGTTTTTCAATCCCCCATTTACATTATAACGCTCACTTTACCATCTAGTCAGCCTTTTATATTATAACGCTCACTTTACAGCAGGGCTCTAAAGTTTCATTTGCCCTCTTGTAATTTGCGAGTAGAAATTGGGAGACGGCGAGTGAAAATTGAGCTGTAATTAGAATGCTAGCGTCAGCATGGAGTCGACACTGGCATTCCCTTTCAGGTGCTAACGTCATCTTCATGCACTAGCACTACCCAGGGCTTTCTTTTTGCTGGTATGCACTGGTACTCAGTACCGGCACCTACCGGCAGGTCAGACGCTCCTTCGCTAGGATGTGGAGGACGTCTGCAGCAAATGGTGGAAGTTCTGCTGATCGACACCAGCTTGGCGCCGATCGCAGACATCTCCCACAGGGGAGCGGACATCTTGGATGTCAGCCGCACCTGCAAGATCTATCGCCCCCACTGACGTCATCACGAGTGGACGTGATGATGTCAGATGTAGGTGTTCCCCTCCTGCCGGGCAGAGAATGCCCTATTCCCTATGGAGTAGATATAGGGGTCATTTGGACCCCTATGTGTCTGGACCCATAGCAGCTAAAGGGCCAGGTGGAGTGTCATTGGAAAGGCCAGAGCATGGCATTTCCAATGATACCAAACATGCCAAGGGTTCATGTAACAGTAACTAAATAGATATAAAATCCTTTTTTTTTCGAATTTCTTTTTTACTTTCCTAATACAGCGCTATTGTTCACTTTTTCATTATAAAGTGAACAATGATGCTGCACCGTGTAGCACTGTGATACCCTCATACACACCGCACATTACTGTGAGTTTTATTACTGTGGAGCTCTGTGATTCGCTCATACACACTGCCCATTACTGGGAGTTTTATTGCTGTGGATTCTGTGATACACTCCTACACACTTCACATTACTGTGAGTTTTACTGCTTTGGGGCTCAGTGATACACTGATACGCTCATACACACCGCACATTACTGGGAGTTTTATTGCTTTTGATTCTGTGATACACTAATACACACCGCACAATACTGTGAGTTTTATTGCTGTGCAGCTCTGTGATACACTGTAGAGTGTACAGTGGACTCTGATACGCTCATACACACCACACATTACTGTGAGTTTTATTGCTGTGGAGCTGTGATACAGTAATGTGCAGTGTGTATGAACGTATCACAGAGCTTCACAGTAATAAATCTCTCCGTAATGTGCGGTGTGTTTGAGCGCATCACAGAATCCACAGCAATAATACTCACAGTAATGTGCGGTGTATATGAGCATATCAGTATCACAGATACATGACCGTAAGTTTTATTGCTGTGCAGCTCTGTGATACACTGATGCGCTCATACACACCGCACATTGCTGTGCGTTTTATGGCTGTGGATTCTGTGATTCGCTCATACACTCGACACATTACTGAGAGTTTTACTACTGTGCAGCTCTGTGCTATGCTCATACACACCGCACATTGCTGTGAGTTTTATTTCTGTGGAGCTCTGTGATACGCTCATACAAACCGCACATTACTGTGAATTTTATTGCTGCGGATTCTGTGATACGCTCATACACACCGCACATTACTGTGTTTTATTGCTGTGGATTCAGTGATGCACTCATACACACGACACATTACTGAGAGTTTTATTACTGTGCAGCTCTGTGCTATACACACCTCACATTGCTGTGAGTTTTATTTCTGTGGAGCTCTGTGCGATACACTCATACACACCGCACTTTACTGTGAATTTTATTGCTGTGGATTCTGTGATACGCTCATACACACCGCACATTACTGTGAATTTTATTGCTGTGGATTCTGTGATACGCTCATACACACCGCACATTGCTGTGAGTTCTATTGCTGTGGAGCTCTGTGATGCGCTCATGCACACTGCACATTGCTGTGAGTTTTATTGCTGTGGATTCTGTGATACACTCATACACAACGCACATTGCTGAGTATTATTTCTGTGGAGCTCTATGATACGCTCATACACACTGCACATTACTGTGAGTTTTATTGCTGTGGAGCTCTGGTATATGCGTGGGTGTGTACTGTGGGACTAGTTTGAGGGGGGGCAGCATTTCATCTTTGGACCTAGGCAACACAATGTCATGGCCTGGCTCTGGCTGTATACATTAGCTGCACCCCGGCGTCCGCCTTCCATTTATTAGTTCTGCCATAGAAAATAATGTAACCGACATGGCTACCCCGTATCAGATAAGCAGCGCAAGGGCTTACGGGGTGTAGAATGGTCTCATTCTACACCTCGCCACACATAGGCAGGTGCAAGAGCCCTTGCACTGTCGTAAGTCCAGGGCTTAGTGATGCAGAGAGCATCAATCAGCCCTGGACCGTGTGAAAAACCCTGCAGGCTTCACATACATGAAGCCTGCAGGGCTATCTGTAATGATTAAACCCTTCACATCCATTCTGGATGCTGAGGGGTTAATAATCAGAATCAGAGGGAGTCTCCAATATAGACCCCCTCTGTACTGAAACAAACATCCCTTCAGTGCCATATATACTTTACATAGAGCGGTGACCCTATCACTGCAAGGTAAATGGCGAGAATAGAACTGGGTTAGGTAGGTTACCTTACAAGGCCTGGCTAGTAGCTTAGTACCTGAAATTTTGAGTATATAAGTTTACAGTATAGTCCACTTTTAACATTACAACTCGCATTTTACAGTTTAGTCCACCTTTTATATTCTAACATGCATTGTACAGTACAGTCTGTTTTTCACATTATAATGCTCACTTTACAATATAATCCACCTTTTATAGTATAAATCATTTTATAGTGTAGTCTGCCTTTTCCATTATAACACACATTTTACAGTATAGTCCCCTTTTATAAAGCTCACTTTACAGTATAGCCCGCCTTTTATATTGTAACGCACGTTATAGTAAACTCGCATTTTTATTTTAAACACGTAACTCATATTACTGCATTCGTATTTACACTCGGATTTGATTTATTGGTTGCTATATTGCTTTGAAGTGTTTTAATGGGGATTGCTTTTGATTCTACTATATTTTTAGATCGAATTTTCACTTCTCCAGTCATTCTCCTGAGTGTTACCTCCCTTTGAATAGACTTTTATGTATGCCAAGCATTGTTCATTCTTCATATTTAACAGGTTTGGCACTAGGGCCTGAAATCTGAGATTCAGAGGAAATGTCAGCCCCCCGGCATCCTAACCGTCCTCCATATTCTCCAGCCCAACAGACAAACCCTGTTTGTGAAAAAGTACCGGATACCGATTCACAAGTAAGAAATGATAGATATATTTGCTGGATATTGAAACATTAAGTACTTTGCTTTCAACCCCTTATGTAAATGATCTTTCATTAACCCTCATCCATCTTTATGTAAGCACAACATCTGTAATGTTTAATTCCGTGTGTCTCACGAGCTACGATATTTTATCAATACGCTTCTCTTCCCTTTGTGATGTGATATTCAAAGAATATTAATATGATGAACTCGTCCAGAAACGAGAGCTGTCTTCATTCACAACACACAGGAACAGGCTAGGGCCGAAAACTGGCCTGATGAGGAGTGTAGGCAGTGATGGGACCGAGGTAGCAGGCCCCATCTATATAGTATTTATATGTAATTGTGGGTATGTTTGAGGGGTTCGAGACTCCACTGCAGCAGCTTCTTAATCCATGCAGCTTCAGTTAGATAAATCTTTTGATCTCTCTGCCAGCTGCATTTGGCTGGCTCAACAGGTGTTGACTGGGGGATATGGTCACCCTACACTCCAGGGGGTTGGAGAATTGTGGTAAAATAAAAAACACAAAAGCATAGCAAGTTCCTCAGTTATCCTGTGTGCTTCTGCAATCCATGCCAATCTGTTTTCATTTCATGATCAGGTACGTCACGTGTCTTCTTGGTTTTGACTCATGGCTTATTTCATTGTATATTGCTCCATTGCAACCTGCGCTGACCTCTTAGGCTAAGTGTGCGAGTACTGATCCACCTCCCGATGTTCGTTAGCAGCATTGTGACGTTTTGACGAGGCGGGCCACACAGTGTAGTGTTCACACTAGTCGAACCTGCTACACTGGACATGCTGAAACCCTCCCGGTTGAAAAGCTACAATGCACGTTCAACGGGGCTACAAAGTGCGATCCTCCATAGGAGGATCGAGCTTTGTAGCGCTGAGCACACTAACTGCACTCAGCAAGGTGGCCACACGGGCGCCAGAGTGGAAGGAATGTCCACTCTCACAAATGTTCCTTCAGCGCTCAAGTGCGCTCATATGACACCGACCTTAAGAACAAATTTTGGTTTTAACCCTTGAGCTTTGTTGCCTACTTTACACACTATGGTGTAAGGAGGGGGGGGCGAAGGTGTGAGCCCTACATGCAGTGAGAAATGTGCAAAGGCAACAAAATGAGGTTCAATAGGGGTTTATCTATTTGAAAATGGGCTCCGAAACGTGCCCGTACAGTTACGTTACGTTGTACATAACAACTGATGTACTGGAGATATTTGAAGTGTTGTGACTTTGCAGCCTCTGACAGAGACCAGCAGAGGGCACTCTCTACCTGTCAAACAATGCATACAGCCTGTAAAGCGGGTGTCTCAAACTCTGCCCCCAGATGTTGATGCCTGCAATATCCCAGAATTATATTAATGCAATAGCTGGCCAGAAAATCATGGGAGTTGTAGCTCAGAAACATCTGAGGGGGCAGAGTTTGAGATCCCTGCTGTAAATGTTTTGTAAAGATATAACAACCCTTTTAGCGTGTGTATATGTGTAGGTTTGTGTGTGCGATAGTGTAAATTGTTTTTTCATAAAACCATTGGGGACTGCCTGTACTATTATGGACAACCCCTTGGAAGTGAACGGGTTAATTCCTCATTTTCTATATTGTAAAGCATTGCAGAAAATGTTGGCGCAATGTGACTGATGAAAAATGGTGGGGGAGGGGAGAATGCACCAATTGTCTGCCTTTGATTAATTTGTACTATTCATTGGTCTTTCTATCCCATCTGCAAATCCTCAGCAATCCCCAAAGTCGATAGAAGATGAAGAAAGCATTAAGAGAGGCGCAAAGAAGAAAACCCCAGGTGACCCCTCGCACATGAAACCTCCAGGGACAGATACCAAAAAAGGTTTGTAACTTTAACATCCCGGGTTCTCTCTTTTTAATTTCCGATAGTGCCCCTTTAAAGGGACGCTCTACTGATCCTGAACACTTTATAGATTGAAGTGGTCAGGATTTGTTGAGTGCCCCCCTTCTCCCAGCTTCCCCTGTTCTGGATAAATCATGGAGTGAAGTGGAGGAGTTTCCTCCACACCATCCACTTCGGTGTAAGGGGGGGCGAAGGTGTGAGCCCAATATGCAGTGAGAAATGTGCAAAGGCAACAAAATGAGGTTCAATAGGGGTTTATCCATCATTCTGGGGGGATGCAAATGACTGTGTCATTCTCTGAAGTTTTGCCTGTGCATAACATTCAAGATAGGCAGATGCGCAATAGGGAATTCAATTTGTGGCTTCGGGAATGGTGTCGGGAGCAAGGATTTGGCTTTGTGTCCCATGATAGCTCTAATTGGAGCAGAAAGGAACTGTATAAAAAAGATGGTTTGCATCTTACTCATAGGGGAACATATGTTCTCAGTGAGAAGTTCAAAGGTTTCGCAAAGAAATATTTAAACTAGGAGGGGGGGACAAAAGGGTAAAAAACAATCTGCCCGATTGTCCCCCAAAACTAAATCGGAGGGTGCAAGCAACATGCGAGGTAAAAAATGAACAAGCTCAGAGTCGTGTCTACAAATGCTCGCAGTTTAGTCAATAAAATCAATGAACTAGAGGCAATGATGGCAGCTGAAAAAGTAGATTTAGTGGCGGTTACTGAGACATGGTTCAGTGAGAAAAATAACTGGGACATAACAATACCGGGGTACTCTTTATATAGAAAAGACAGAGAAGGTAGGAAAGGAGGAGGAGTGGCCCTGTATGTGAAAAACAACATAAAAACAAACCAAATTAAAGTGAGCGAGGTGAACATAGAGTCAGTTTGGGTTACGCTAACATTTGGCAATCATACAGTAGCTCGTGTAGGTGTGATCTATAGACCCCCTGGACAAGCAGAAGAACTAGATAATCTGCTGGTTGAGGAAATAGCCTAAATGGCAATGAAGGGGGAGGTTATTATCATGGGGGACTTTAATCTTCCTGATGTGAACTGGAAAACCAAAACAGCTGGGTGCACCAGGAGTACCAATATTCTAAACTCCCTAGTGGGATTATCTCTAACACAAGTAGTTGAGGAGCCGACCCGTAAAGAGGCCATATTGGATTTAATACTCACAAATGGAGGTTTGGTATCGGACGTTGTTGTAGGTGAAAATTTGGGATCTAGTGATCACCAGTCAGTATGGTTTAATATAACAACAGGGATGGAGCCGCACCACACAAGAACGAAAGTTTTAGACTTTAAAAAAACAGATTTTTCTAAAATGAGATTTTGTGTGAAGGAGTCATTATCAGACTGGAGGAGTTTAAAGGGAGTCCAGGAGAAATGGGATTATTTAAAGGAAGCATTATTGAAGGCCACAGGAAATTGCATTCAGCTTGTTAGCAAAAACAAAAAAGGGAAGAAACCACTGTGGTACTCTGCAGAAGTGGCCAAAATAGTGAAGAACAAAAAGATAGCATTCAATAATTATAAAGAAACTCAGAGTGAAGAAGATAGGCAAACCTATAAAATTAGGCACAAAGAGGCAAAGCAATTTATAAGAGCTTCCAAAGCACACGCAGAAGAGAAAATAGCTCAGTCAGTAAAAAAGGGGGACAAAACATTTTTTAGATACATAAACGAGAAAAGAAAAGTAAAACAAGGATTAGTTAGATTAAAAACAAAGGAAGGAAGGTATGTAGAAGAGGATAAAAGTCTCGCTGACTGCCTCAATGAATATTTTTGTTCAGTCTTTGCAGAAGAAAAGGAAGGAAAGGGACCTCCGTTAGGAGAGAACACTAAAGAGACATTTACATATCAGTTTACAGAGGAGGAGGTTCTAAAGCAGCTGTCTAAAGTAAAGACAAATAAGTCAATGGGGCCTGATGGGATCCACCCTAAATTATTAAAAGAGCTCAGTGATGAAATAGCAAAACCATTAACAGATTTATTTAACCAATCCTTGTTAACGGGAGTCGTCCCAGAAGACTGGAAATTAGCAAATGTTGTGCCCATTTACAAGAAGGGTAGTAGGGAGGAATCGGGGAACTAAAGGCCAGTTAGTCTTACGTCAGTAGTGGGGAAATTAATGGAAACCATGTTAAAGGAAAGGATTGTTGAACATCTAAAAACACATAGATTACAGGATCAGAAACAACATGGGTTTACCTCAGGGAGATCATGCCAAACTAATCTTATTGATTTTTTTGATTGGGTAACAAAAATAATAGACACAGGTGGTGCAGTAGACATTGCTTATTTAGATTTCAGTAAGGCTTTTGATACTGTTCCGCATAGAAGGCTTATCAATAAATTGCAATCTTTGAGCTTGGATTCCAATATTGTTGACTGGATTAGGCAGTGGCTGAGTGACAGACAACAGAGGGTTGTGGTAAATGGAGTTTATTCGGCGCAAGGTCTTGTTACCAGTGGGGTACCTCAGGGGTCAGTACTTGGACCCATTCTCTTTAATATTTTTATTAGTGATATTGCAGAAGGTATTAATGGAAAAGTATGTCTTTTTGCTGATGACACAAAGATTTGCAACAGGGTTGACGTTCCTGGAGGGATCAGCCAAATGACAAATGATTTAGGTAAACTAAAAAAATGGTCGGAGTTGTGGCAATTGAGTTTTAATGTGGATAAGTGCAAGATAATGCACCTGGGACGTAAAAACCCAAGGGCTGAATATAGAATATTTGATACAGTCCTAACCTCAACATCTGAGGAAAGGGATTTAGGGGTCATTATTTCAGAGGATCTAAGGGTAAGTAGTCAATGTAATAGAGCAGCAGGAAATGCTAGCAGAATGCTTGGTTGTGTAGGGAGAGGTATTAGCAGTAGGAAAAGGGAAGTGCTCATGCCACCGTACAGAGCACTGGTGAGACCTCACTTGGAGTACTGTGTGCAGTACTGGAGACCGTATCTCCAGAAGGATATAGACATCTTAGAGAGAGTTCAGAGAAGGGCTACTAAAATGGTGTACGGCTTGAAGGAGAAAAGTTACCAGGAAAGGCTTAATGATCTTAACATGTACAGCTTGGAAAAAAGACGAGACAGAGGAGATATGATAGAAACATTTAAATACGTAAAGGGAATCCACAAGGTAGAGGAAGGGAGTATATTTAAAAGGAAACAAAATAGCAAAACAAGAGGACATAGTCTTAGATTAGAGGGGCAAAGGTTTAAAAGTAACATCAGGAAGCATTATTTTACTGAGAGGGTGGTGGATACATGGAACAGGCTTCCAGTAGAAGTGGTAGAGGCCAAAACAGTAATTGAATTTAAGCAAGCATGGGATAGGCATAAGGCTATCCTAAACAAAAGATAAATCCAGGTAAAGTATCCATGTAATTGGGCAGACTAGATGGGCCGAAAGGTTCTTATCTGCCGACATTTTTCTATGTTTCTATGTTTCTATATTAATTTGAAAATGGGCTCCGGAACGTGCCCTTACATTTACGTTACGTTGTACATAACAACTGATGTATTGGAGATGTTTGAAGTCTTGTGACTTTCCAGCCTCTGACAGAGACCAGCAGAGGGCACTCTCTACCTGTCAAACAATGCATACAGCCTGTAAAGTGGGGGTCTCAAACTCTGCCCCCAGATGTTGAAATTTTTTAATTTGTTTTTTAATTTCCCGGTTTCTGGTCACAAGTGATGTCACATACAGACAGAGGCTGACATCACCCACTAAGACCAATCGCTGTAGTGAGTGGCCTCCAAGAGGCAGCCAGTGGATCAGATCTGTGCATACGCGTGTAGCTCCGATGTGATATGCAGGTTGCTAGCGGTCACGGGTCAGGCTCGTGGGCGGACACGGCATGATTACCCGGCAGTCGCCGAGTTTAAAACCACTTGGCTGAGATATGCTCGTTGCCCTGACATGGTTTTCACCTTCTCTCAGAGCTCAGTCGTTATTTTGCTGTTTACTTGTGATTGACCCTTCATTGTCTGACTACTTTTCTGGCTCTTAACCCCTTGGCTCTTATTCTGACTGCCCGCTCTGGCATATGACTCTTGACTTGTTCTGATAACCCACTCTGGCATACGACCCCAGCTATTCTGACTAGTACTACCTGCTCTGGCATAAGACCCGTGGCATTCCTCTGGCGATCCGATTGTATTAGGTAGATGTACCTGTAACAGGAACGCACAGGGTTCTGTCCAAACGTCCAGGACCAGAACCAGCCTGTTATTTGTCCATCCCTTCTCTGTCCCAGAACCACGCCACGAGACGCACAGTCACCTTCCGGACTACCCAACTCATAGCCCTCACATTACAGATAGATTCCCTATTGAAGCCAAGATTCCCCACACATGACCAGGGAGACGTGATCCTTTGTAGTGCGGGCAATGCTGTGAGTGCCTGCACCAGCCAGGCTCTGACACCTGTAATCAAAGTTCCTCAAAAAGGTGGCTGTCACGGTTCACGCCGTCGCCGCCGTGGCAAGAAGGCCAAAGGTGGTACTGCACCCTCCTGAATGGATCTACACAGCATTTCTCTGGCTACGCCACTTTGCACTTTCTCTCAGGCTGTGTGAACTTCAGGTGCTACCACTAATAGACCTGTCATTCCCTTTATAAGGGTGGAGCACCCATGATCCAGTGCTGCATTGTCTCACTTATTCCCTGGTAGCCTTCCTTCTAGACCTGGTCCCATCCTCTGATATTATAGACTACCCGTGTACCGACTTCTTGCCTTGAATATTGACCACGTTTGCCAGCCGCCTGCCTCGACCTATTGCATGGACTATATGACCCACGTATACTGCCTACTGCTACCGAACATCCAGTGCCCACTGCTACTGAGCATCCAGTGCCCGCTGCTACTGAGCATCCAGTGCCCGCTGCTACTGAGCATCCAGTGCCCGCTGCTACCGAGCATCCAGTGCCCGCTGCTACCGAGCATCCAGTGCCCGCTGCTACCGAGCATCCAGTGCCCGCTGCTACCGAGCATCCAGTGCCCGCTGCTACTGAGCATCCAGTGCCCGCTGCTACTGAGCATCCAGTGCCCACTGCTACTGAGCATCCAGTGCCCACTGCTACTGAGCATCCAGTGCCCACTGCTACTGAGCATCCAGTGCCCACTGCTACTGAGCATCCAGTGCCCACTGCTACTGAGCATCCAGTGCCCACTGCTACTGAGCATCCAGTGCCCACTGCTACTGAGCATCCAGTGCCCACTGCTACTGAGCATCCAGTGCCCACTGCTACTGAGCATCCAGTGCCTGCTGACAAGCATCCAGTGCCTGCTGACAAGCATCCAGTGCCTGCTGACAAGCATCCAGTGCCTGCTGACAAGCATCCAGTGCCTGCTGACAAGCATCCAGTGCCCACTGCTACCAAGCATCCAGTGCCCACTGCTACCAAGCATCCAGTGCCCACTGCTACCAAGCATCCTGTGCCCTCTGCTTCCAAACCTCCAGAGCCCTCTGTTTCCTGTCTCGTGTTGTATGTAAGTCTCCTGCTGTGTTTTCCCTCAGTGTCTCCCTGTATCTGGTTCCTCCCTGCATTGCATCCCCAGACATCTCCATTCCTGCATTGCCCATATTGTTGTATATTGACAATAAACCCCCTTTTTACTTTATCTACGTGACTCAGCTTGTTTATCACCGCACACCGGGCTCATACCCTATTCCCCTCTGCCAGGGCCGTGACAGTGGCAGAGGCTTCTGTCACATTACCGACCATTCGAAGGATCAGAAGTGTAGGCTAGTAGTGCTGCGTACAGGGATCACATACATATATATACACAACTGTTGTGGTGGAGGACAAAAAGTGAGATAAAAAGCCTCCACGCTATAATGGTTACGTTTATTATTGCAGAAGCCATCTGCACATCACAGCAATTTGAAGAACTGCATCCCAGAGCCCCCGTGATGCATTGTCCATATGCAGCAAGGAACTCTGGGTAGGATATGCAAATGACCTCTGTCTCACTTTTAAAGCCCATCTCCTCTTTATTTGCTGAACCTTTGCCTTCTAACCCTCCAAATCTATATATTTTGCCATAAACGTATTATTGTTTTCTGCTCTTTTTGAGATAAACGGATCCCAGAGACACTCAAACGTGGCCAATTATACCTACAAGAGTTAAAGGTCCACATGCTCAGAAAATACATTACAGGGTACCCTTCGCCACTATATATGGTGCTATGCACACTTTGGACTACTTCTATGCAACATTTTTTATAGGCTTTAGCTGTCTTTTATATATATCACCAAATATGTGTTATATGCAATCCTGTTTCAAGAAATTTTCCACAAAGTGAGATCAATAACACCCACTGTTCTGTTTGTAGATAGACAACTACCCTACCTTATAGGTACCCGTTTGCGCTTTAATGTGCTTTTTTCCTCCCATTTGGTTTGTTGAAGCTTGTTTGGAAACAGCTTAGGAGAAAGAACAACAATGAAAAGGCAAAGCTGTCATGCCAGCTCTAGGAGCCTGCCTGTATACATGAAGCTTGCTGTTGCTCCCTTACCTGCATTCCTCTCGGGGGTTAATTCCTGTGCCCATTCCTGAGTGTTTGCATATAACCTGATCACGCCCTCCTAGCCTCGCTCTTCCATTTTGGTTAATTTCCCTTCCTATTCAGAGGTCCTGAGAGCCCCCTCTTGTTATTGTATGTCTCCTGATATATCTGCTCTGCCAGTATATTCCATCCTAGCTGTGTTTGCATTACCTGGTTCCTGCTTGCTGGACTATCCACTGTGTGGCCCACTATCCAGTGGGTCCAGAGACTCTCAGGTGGTGTGACATCCTGCGCCCCCTCTGGTTGAAGTGAACATTCATGTTCTGGACTTTGAGTGCATCTGGCGCCACCTCTGGCTTCATTAAACCATGCAATCTTGCTCTGGGTATTTAGATCAGGGAAATTCACCTGGACTCTATTGGTTCGCTTAGACCATTCTGTATAAATAGAGACTACTCCCTTAGAAGGGAGCAGTCTCATTCTGAGTACAAGCTCATTTCTAGTTTGCCCTGGTCTAGGTCAGTCCTGTTTTTGATATCCTGCCTGTACCTGCTCTCCTGCAGGACTTCTGTGTCTAGGTTCCCATGCCCAGTCGTTACAGGTGGCTTCTAGCCCTCAAACTCTCTCCAAGGAGGTTAACCTTCAATCAGGTACTGTTGCCAAAGGCTCCTGCTTCTCCTCAAGTGGATCTAGAGAGAGACTACGTGGCCCACCATCCTCTTGCCTGTGTTTTTGTGTTACAACCTGCATTGTGTTAAGACTGTTTGCTGTGAACCATATCTACAATACAAGCTTTATTGTGCATATACAGTCTCCATTGTCTTTCTGCCTGCTCACCCCCAGCGCTTTTGAATATAACATCACACAGAGGCTGTGCCATGGCTCCTTCCTGGCACGAACCTGACAAAAGCACTATCGGTGCTTTGCCCTTTTGTAGGGAAGTGCTGGCTTCAATTATGAGCACCTGTATCCCTTGCAGGTTATATGGAAACCAGAGCTGGGCATGTTCCAGGATACGGTTTAAAATACTGATGCTCATGTTCAAGTCACTCAGTATCTCAACTCCTCCCTACATGTCTTCGTTACTCCGCAAGCACTTCCCAGCTAGACAACTCCGGTCAGCAGGTGATCTCCACCTCTCATCGGTCTACACACGCACGGCCAACTCTCGCCTCCAAGACTTCTCAAGGGCAGCACCAGTCCTGTGGAATGAATTGCCTCACCCTATCAAACTCTCCCCTGACCTTCAGGCCTTCAAGAAATCCCTCAAAACCCATCTCTTCAGATTATTGTACCACATCACTGATGCAACTCATCCCTCTGCTCACCTACTCACACATGATTGAAGCTGTTTCTATGGCCCCACCATTCCCAAACCACTGGCACTAATGATCCTGCTATCTAGTAAAATTCCCCTTGTCTTCCTCAACCCCCAATCCCTCTAGACTGTAAGCTCCTATGAGCAGGGCCCTCTGCACCTAGTGGTTCCATCCTATGTCCGTTTATATGTATTTCGTACCCTTTGGTTATTGTAAAGCGCTGCGAAAACTGTTGGCGCCACATAAATGATGATGATAATAATAATAATAGATGAGGAGGTGGATCTAGGCCTTTAGAGATGATGCAGTACCGGTTTTGGCCTTCTTGGACCGACGGCGGCATGGAACCTTACAGTTACAGCTGGAGCACAAAGTCATACAGAGCCAGGGATCAGAGCAAGAAGGGTACTGACACAAAGCCAGGAGTCGGTACACAAATGGAGCTGAGAGCCAAAGGGTTATTACAATGGAATAGTCAGTAAGCATAAGCCAGGGGTCATACACATAAACCACTTAGAATATACAAGGAATGCATTGAAGGGAGAACCACGACAGTGCGCTCAACTCACTGCCCTGCCCGCGTCACCAATCCTTGGCCGCAATTGATGGCTATTTCACTTGACGGTCGACCAGCGAGCAGCGAGGATGTTGCTGCTGGCCGACGGGTACCAGGGAGCATGAAGCGGTGACATCACTGTTGGATAAGAGGTGAATATTGGATTTATTGGGGGATTTTAGGGAGTGTTAAATGATTTTGCAAAAGTGGAAGCATTTAGCACCAGCTTTTAGGTGGCGGTAAAAATCAGTTTAACCCATCGCTACAGTAGTTAGCGCTAGCACTTTGTAATTCCTTACTTATCTTAATGCTAATTACTGATTGCTATTCTATACTTAACATTTTGAGCGCAAAGTACAGTAAGCTCACGGAAGCTAGCGCAATCACCGATGCGCTACTCATCAGAACGCTAATGTTAGTGTTCACTACAGAATAGTGCCCCAAGTGTCCTCATTTAATAGGGTTAGTCCCTAGTTTGGTAAAATCTCACATAAGGAATTGGTTGGTGTATAGCACCAACATTTAAAGGGCCACTCAACTGAAAATGACCCCCTTTTCATCCCTTTAAAAATTTGGGAAGATCCTGCTGACAACATCTGCCCAACATTTTTTTTAATGTATTATTTTAATTGAGGTATGAATTAGGGATAGATCAATCATCGGCATTGACGATTATCGGTGGCCGATATTCAGCAAATTACTGATATTGGTATCTGCCTTTTATTTGCTGATATTTGGACAGATTTGGGCCTTCAACCACATCAGGCTGAAAACTAGGCTGACAACTCTTGCTGTAGGACTTCGCCTGCTCACTGATGTCATCACGCTCATATGCAATACCAACAGAAATGGGGCTTCCCTCCCGTCTGGGAATTCATATTCAGGAGATACAGGGTCTATTGGTCCCCTGTATTTTTGGTACATATACCCTACAGCAGGGGTCAGCAACCTTGACCCTCCAGATGCTGTGGAACTACATTTCCAATGAGACGCAAAGAACCTAATGAGTAGATGAACATCACGGCAGATGTAGTTCCAAAACATCTGAAGAGCCAAGGTTGCTGAGGGTCGTATAATTGGTCATTGCAAAGGCCGGAGTCTGGACATGACCCTGTTGTTTGTAAAAATAAAAGGGACATGCATGCTTTGCTAGTGTGCTTTTAAAAACATGCTATGCTTTTTGAATGAGTCAGTAGTGTCACTTGGCAGGTATTAAAAGCAAGTAAATATGATATTTTCTTCATATTTACATGCTTTTCTTTCTTGGTGTTTAAGCTAACCAATCAGTGTGCATACCTAGGTATAGATAATAAAAAAACGCACTGAGCATGTGCGTCTGAGCTGCTCCTCCTCCCTCCTGCACTGTGAGCTGTGGGGAGGCGGGGCTGAACGTTCACCCCCAGCTACTGCAGAGACGGAAGGGAAAATCCATACACACAGGGAGAAAAAGAGACAGCAGAGAGGGACAACAAAGAAAAGCACAGAGACACAGCAAGAAACGGTAAAGAGAGACAGCAAGATAAAGCAGAGAGATCACAAGAAACAGTGCAGTGAGAGAGAGCGTGCACAAGAGACAGCAAAAGAAAAAGTATGAGAGGGAGTGACTGTGTGAGGGAGTTTGAGTGAGACAGGGAGTAGCGCCATGAAAGAGCGCAAGCGAAAGTGTCAGTCGGTGAGCGAGTCTGTGCGTACGTTTGTGAGCAAGTCAGCGGGTTAGTGTGTGAGCGAGTGAGGGGGCGAGTGTGTGAGCGAGTCAGCGGGCGCGTGTGTGAGGGAATCAACAGGTGAGTGTGTGAGGGAGTCAGCGGGTGAGTGTATGAGCGAGTCAGCGGGTGTGTGTGAGCGAGTCAGCGGGTGAGTGCGTTTTGCTTTCACAGTTACAGAGATGTTAATATTCAGTTCCTCGGTTTCCCCAGTCTGGGATCCTGAGCTGCACAGCTTGTGTTACTTCATACAGACACAGGTATTTATAAAGCGCTAGCAAGTTCTTTAGCGCTGTACAATGGGAGAGGCAGAATAACAAATGTCCATACAAGTTAAACACACAGAACAGTAGGAGAGAGGACCCTGCCCAAGAGCTTACAATCTAAAAGGAGAGGGGTGACACACTAGGTAAGGGTAATAGCGGAGTATGGTTTCACAATGGTGACAATAAGTATACTGTATCCAAGGCTGGATTATATGTTTTAGCATATCTTGGTTTATAACGGGATCACAGTCCATTCAAGCAGCATCACAGTATGGGACCCCTGGAACATGTAGGCCTGACAAATTACGATTTCTTTCAATTACCTTTTAATATTTTGAATTCATCTAGATAGATCTAATTAGATTCAGATCTGGCCGATTATAAATCGGACCATGTCAGTCAAATTAGGATACTTTGTTTTCGTAATCCGTATACATCTGAATTGTTAAAATGCTGTTTATTCGGCTGAATTCTGAACTGAATCACACATGTCTAGGAGATGGTGCTACTCTGGAATAGCATGTTCTTCTCATTCCAGCTGCAAATTAATGGCTCATATACAAAGTATAATAGTCGCTAATTGACAGTAAGGCCGAGGTTAGACAAGCGATTTCAGAGCAGAAGGAACGTCCGAGAGAGTGGCCACTCCTTCCATTCTGACGCCCATCTGGCCACCTCACTGAGCGCAGTTAGTCCTCTGTAATGCGCACAATTTGTGCGCGTGCTACAGCGTGTGGTTGGCCCCAAAGTGTCACAATGCTGCGATGGACGGTGGGAGGCACGTCAGTACGGGCGCACGCCGCACATAGTGAGATGGTCTGACCCCAGCTAAGGAGTTGCAATAACCGGGCAAGGCCGAATATTAACTCCCACCATTAACTTAACTACTGGAGCAATTATGTATAACGGCTCCAGCCATTAATTTAACGGCTAGTGTGGAATAGGGCCCAATGCCATCAGCATTATTTCAAAGTCAAACGGATGCTTCTATTAAAAATTCAATGAAAATACAGGTATGCTTGTATGTATAAATGAAAATGTTTTAAAATGTTGAAATTGCCTTTGACAATTTTGGAGTGGAAAATACTGATTAATATCAAACAATTTAAAAAGTTGCAATAATTGTTTCATGGACGTGTCCGATGTCTTTATATCAATATTAAGTTCCATTTAAATTGCTGAGTGAATTGATTTGAATTACACACAATATGACAAACATTGCTGAATTCAATGAAATCTAAATTAATATGTCATCCTATACAATGAAAATAATTCTACTGTCTCTGTCATTGCTTCCTCAGGGGTAAGTGATGCATATACGGACATCATGTCTCAGCTAAACCTGCAACGCTACATTAAGACAAAGATCACTCTGCAGGATATTCTAAATATTGCCAAGAAAACCATGAGTGACATTGAACTAAGGAGTGAAAAGGACGTTCCCTGGTACTTTCTGCAGAAAGTAATGGCTTTGAATGTGAATGCTAGAAACACCACAATAAAACAACGTGCGGAAACCAAAAGTAAACAGAAAACTCTGAGTAAATTTCAGGTTGATAGCGATGATGAACCGGACACAAATGGATCTGTCCACCCACTGGATGTCCTCTGTGTTCTCCTGCAATGCTCTGATCATTTCTTACAACAGGAAATTGTATCTAAGATGTCCAGGTGCCAGTTCGCTGTCCCTCTGCTGCTCCCTGCTAGTGATGGCGGCAGCTGCACCCTCATGCTATGGGCAATGAGAGATATTGAGAAGAACTGGAGACCTCTCTCGTTAGCAGACAGGAAAGGGTTTATGGAGGACAATTTAGTGAAAATTCGGATGCTGACCTTCTCTTTCGTCAGACTGGGGGAAACTAAATTATCCAAATCGAAGATACTGAATCATGTGCTCTGTCCAGCCCATTCATTCAGCAACATTTTCGTGAATCAGGAAATGGACTGTGGGACTCGGAGAGTTTCTGATGGGTTAGTGGAGATATCCTGGTTCTTTCCCTGTAGCTCTGGAAGCTCTGAAACGTTCTCTGAACCCATTGCCGTCACCAATTTACGTGGAGACCTGGCATCTAAATTGAGAGAATTCACATTTTTGACACAGATTTCTGCAGTCGTCTTTGTATTCGTTGACAGTTTAACAGAGAGAGATTACAACTTCTTTTCCCAGTTCACTGAAACAGATGCTCATTATTGTTTTGTTCTGAGCTCAAACAGCGATGCACAGAGAACTCAGACGACAAAACAAACTCTGAAACGCTTGTCTAAAACACTAAAGGTTTTCAGATTTGCTGCCAATGAGAGAAATTCCGTACAAACTGCTAATGGTATTCAAGAAATTATCTCAGAATGCATGCATGAACACAATCCAATAAGTGTAGAAGATATGGTAACCGTGGCCAGAAAACATGGAATAAAAGTAGATGAGGAATCTGTTGAATGTCAGAAGGCCAAGGACCAAGCCTTCTTAATCACCAGTGAGATAAAGGATGTTTCTCAGTATAAGAAAGCAGCAATGAGTCTGCAGGGGGATCCATGGAAACAAATATCTCAGCTGGAAAAGGAAATGTGTAGAATGAAGAATCAAGAGAATTCTAACAGCACCATTCATAAAAATAACCTGGTAAAAAAACGTTTTGAATTAATCAAGACTCAATATAATCATCCAGTGCCCAACACTATGAAGCTGTTTATCACGGCTTTAACGCAGATGACACGGGAAGAAACATGTTATTTCATGAAATGGATGAAATATAACCTTGATTCAAAAGTGAGAGATAATTTATTGATGTTACAGAATGAGAAGAGAAAAAGTGTTGCCATGTCTCCAAACTCAGCTGAGCTGAAACTACTGTCCGACAGCATGCAAGAAAACTCACTGGGGATTGAACACTTCCTGCGTGAGATGGGTCAATACTATGAAGCTGAATTTTATATGATTAAACAGGAAGAAATCCGTCCTAACCAGAGACAACACAGTGAACTGCCAGGAATAGCTGCTGGTCTTCTACTTGAAGGGTTCCCATTGGAGCTGATTGATGGAGATGCTTCTAACATTCCTTTGCATTGGATAACCGCTGTCATGAATGAGCTTCACAACAAGACAGGGGGACAATGCAGGATGAGAGTGATCACTGTGCTGGGAGTTCAGAGTACGGGAAAATCCACCCTTCTAAACACCATGTTTGGTTTGCAGTTCCCGGTGGCTAGTGGTCGATGCACTCGAGGGGCCCTCATGACTTTAATTAGAGTCCAAAATGATGTTCAAAGAGAGATAGGGTGTGACTTTATTCTGGTGATCGATACTGAAGGTCTGAAAGCTCCTGAATTGGCATCTCTGGATGACAGCTATGAACATGACAATGAATTGGCAACAATCCTGGTTGGGCTGAGTGATATCACCATTATTAACATAGCTATGGAAAATGCTGCTGAAATGAAAGACACTTTGCAGATCGTGGCTCATGCTTTCCTGAGAATGAGTGAAGTCGGAAAGAAACCAAACTGTTACCTGGTGCATCAAAATGCAGGTAATGTGACAGCCCCTGAAAAAAATGCGGCAGGAAGAGTTAAACTTCTGCAAGAACTGAATGATATGGCAAAACTAGCAGCAAAAATGGAAAAAAAGAACGAATCTATTACCTTCTCTGATATCATTGATTTTGATCCAGAAGAGCAGACTTGGTACATTCCTGGATTATGGCAAGGAGTCCCACCGATGGCCCCAATAAACCAAGGGTACAGTGAAAATGTATTTGAATTAAAAAAACAAGTGCTTGATTTCTTGAAAAGGAGGCAATATCCTGGACCTCATGATACCAGTTCATTTATTGAATGGGTTAAGAGTTTATTGAATGCAGTAAAACATGAAACCTTTATTTTCAGTTTTAGAAATGTCTTGGTGGCAGAAGCTTACGATCAGCTGTCCATGAAATACTCAGAGCTGGAATGGAACTTCCGCAAACAAGTCCATTCTTATTTGGCAGAATCAGAAAGTATCATTAAAAATAATTTTTCAGGAGATTTGGAGAAAATAACATCTAATATTCTGGAAAATGACATAAACAATGTACTTGACAAAGAAGAGGCAATAATGATCCAGCAGTTGTCACAGTTCTTTGAGAGAGGTTGTTCCAGTGTGCATCTGGTGGAAAAATACAAGCAAGAGTTTTTAATTCATGTTAAAAGCCTTAGGAAAGACCTTGAAGTTATGGCTTCAAACAAATGTTGGGAAGCGGTCCGAATCCAAAACGCGAAGTATGAGATACAAAACATACAAAACAAATTCCAGGAACGCATTGAACACAAGATTCATGAACATCTGAAGAAACAGACCACAAGTCAAAGTTCATTGAATGAGGATGAACTGAATCTCCAGTTTAATGAGTTGTGGGAGAGTATGTTAGTAGAAATGAACGTGTCTCGATTGAAGAAACTTCGAATTGACATTGAAATGTTGGCACAACTGAAAAAGGATCTAAAGAACAGGCCGGGTGCAGTCACCAAGATACTGAATAGTGTTACATCTCTAAGAGATTACGGACAAGGAAGCTTTACGATGAAAAAGACCTACATTGACATTAAGACTGTCTCATTGAAAGGCTTTAAGGAATTGTTTACTAAAGATTTCTATAAAAAGTTAGAAAACATTGCAGAGGAAGTAGCATATGATTGTCAAGATTTTGTTCTGCAGAAAGTGAACACAAATGAAGATTACAATGAATTGTATTGCCAGAGGTTACTGAACACTATAGACAGAAAACTCGAAGAAGTAGAAGTTAGGAAACTCCATCCCACCCCACTGTATGAAGTCAATCTAAAACTTCATGTTTTCGGAAGAGCAGCTCCTCACTTTCAGAAGATGCACAATGACTTTGGCCAAAATAATGACCCAAAACTTCTTATCGATAAACTTAAACCTCAATACTGCTCGACATTTAAAAGTAAACTCCAACAAAAGGACATTTTCAGAAAACACACAAATCATTTCTGTGAGCAGTGTTTGAAACCAGCAATAAGTGACCACATCTACCGGAATCTCGGACAACAAATTGTTAGTGAAATTTTGAGAAGTTCTGATGCAGCAATGTTCAGAAGTCAGAAGTATTTCCAGTTCACCCTCCTGAAGGAGCTGCTTGAAATTAAACAGTTTAAGGACTACATGGACTATATCACACACCATGACCGTTATGTAAAAAGATGGATTTCAGACTATATTGCTAAGAAATATAAAAACTCTGAAATGTTACAAAATGTGCTGTCACAAACTCTCTCTTCCCTTACTGAGGAGATCCGAGCTGCTCTCACAAACCCAAAGGTACACGATAGTAAAAATGTATCTGAATTCCTGCAAAACTTCTCCAATGAGTTAAGTAAACACTTGGTGCTTCCATGGAATGCAGTGAAAGTTACAGGTTTCCAGAATCCATCAAACGTCCACCAGTTCTCTAGAGATATTGAGAGTTCAATCAATACAATGATAAATGAAATAAAGTCCAGTATAAAATCTTTGCATTTTAAATCTCTTCTCCCTAATCTGACATTGAAACCTCATGATGAATTGTTTGAGAGAGTCATTGGATGTGGAAAGAAATGTCCATTCTGTGAAGCTCCCTGTGAAGCTGGAGGAACAAAGCACGTCCACCACTCTGTGACTATCCATCGCCCTAAAGGATTAGCCCAGTATACATGGTCAGAATCCAGTGTTCTTTCCTATTCCATGTGTTCCACTGATATCCTTTCCAAAACCAGCTTCATAAACTCAGACACAGAGGGGAAATGGTGTTTATATAAACAATATCGAAACATTTATCCAGATTGGATCATAAACCCAGACCCAGACCTTAATTCCTCAGATTACTGGAAGTTTGTCTTCAAGGAGTTCAATAAACAATTTGCTGAACAATACGATGCTAGACCAGCTGAGGTTCCATATGAATGGGAGAAACTGACTCAAGAACAAGCTCTCCGGTCTTTGCAGGAAGTGTATAATATGAAATAATGACAGTACGAACAAGTGATTGAACAACAGCAGAATAATTCACTTGTTGGTGAACAAGAGATGTTGAAAAAGTAAAATTTGTCTTATGCCCTCAGCAAGGAATTCATAAGATATACATGTTGCAATTCAAGCTGGCAACATTTCTCCAGGTTTCCGTCTGTTAAAGTTGCCAGTATTATCCCAAATGGAATAGACAATAACACGGAAGATTTAAATGTCCTATTCGATCAAGTAATTGTGCAAATTACAGGTTATTCAGATAACTCACGACTTTTTTCAAACAGACAAAATATCTTTGAAATGGAAGAAGGAGGTCCTCTCGGAGTCAGTGTAAATCTGTGGTCTCTTCGTATCCCATAGATAATGGTTTTATCTGAATCTTGTGCCAGGAGAAGAAGCCGCCACACAAAGTATAAAAGTAAAAAATTAATTGTGCTAATAAAATTCTTTTAAAAGATATATAAGCCCAACGCGTCTCGTCCGGAAGCACAAGACTTCCTCAGGGGCAGTGTGCAAATCAAATAAAAAATGAATTATAAAATACAATGCTTATAACAGAGTTTAAATACTTCCCCCCCCCGTTGTTGATTGGTTGAGGTCATTGTGATGGCGTTCTCCATATATGGTAAGGTATGGTGTTATGCACAAGTTGAGACCAATAGGACCATTCCATTTCCTTCGTCCAAATCGAGAAGTTCCTTCTTTACACCATAAACACGGCTAGAGCGTCCTTTCCTCTAAAGTTCCGATACATCATTTCCTCTATTCGCTGCACCAATTGAAATAGTTCTTTCACTTCCGTTAAAGCCTCGCCTCCTCCAGAGTCCCAGTACGTCAGTTCCTCCATTTCCTGTATGGGGAGCGGTTCTTTCGCTTTCGTTTTCATCTTTTGTTTGTGGAGCATCCTTTCCATCGCAATTTCGTTACATCATATCCGTTGGATCCCAGAACTCAAGATGTTATCTGGGCTCAATCAATCGCGATCTTATCTCTACATTCCCCTAGTTTTCTTTTCTATGTTCAGTGGTTCTCTTTCTCAGTATAAGTCTCTTGTAACCATATGATCATTTGATGGTTTCATAAAGAAAGAGGGAGACAAGGGATTATGTTAGAGAATACCGTTCTTATCGTTTTTTCCCCTTTTTTATATCATTTAAATACAGCCACTTATAAAAATATGAAAAACTCATATAAAAGTGACTCGTTAACCCTTAATCATACATAAATATGTCAGATTAGATAAAAGCAATTTAGTTGAAACACACCAAATCTAGTTCCTCATTCAGCCCCCCAGGGGACAAGGTTTTTAATTTATAAATCCAGTAGGATTCCTTCTGTAATCATTTTTTGTCCCTATTCCCCCCCTCCAATGGGGAGTAACATGTTCAATGCCTACAAAGTTAAAAGACATAGGGTTATATGTAGCACAATTGTTGCAATGGGTAGGAACTGAGTGTTTTTCAAACTTCTTTCTTATTTTGTTTCGATGTTCCAGGATTCTATCTATTAATTTGCGTCTGGTTTTTCCTATGTATTGACTGCCACAGCTACATGTTAACAAATACACCACATAAGTGGTTTCACATGTAATTATTTGTTTAATTTTATATAGCTCTTTCGTCACAGTACTTTCAAAATTGACGATTTTATTTTGCTTTAAAAATCTACACTCTTTACACCTAAAAAAAACACATTTTTCATTAATTTCGTTATGATCACGGGCATTTGTCGCACTTGGGGCTATTAACGATTTTAAATTAGAGCAGATGTGGTATTCAGAAAAGCTACTATCTGGGATGATATTCCCTATATAAGGGTCCCTTTTTAGAATGAACCAATTTTTTTGTATGATGTTTTTTATTTGTTGTGATGCATGTTATACTTTGTGCAGAAAGTGAATTGAAAGTCTTTTTTTTGTTTATTCTTTTTTGGGCCTTTTTGTCCCAAAATTTGATCTCTATCCATAGTTGCCACATCCATGCACACTCTCTCTAGTTTGTTCTTATTATAATTTTTTGCTGTCAATTTATCTCCAATGACCTTAAATTGCTCGATAGTCTTTCAAGTCTGTACAATTACGACTTATTCTTAGACTTGGCTACAGGGGATCCCTTTCAACCAAGGTTTATGGTGGCTACTTGATGAGTGAATGTATCCATTTCAGTCTGTAGGTTTAAAAAAAACACTTGATTTTAATTTGACGTTCAGAACAAAAAAAGGTGATGTCCAGAATGTCTATCATTGAATGATGCAGTAAAAAAGAGGCCATAATCATTTTCATTAAGATCCTTTATGAAATCTTCAAACTCTTCTTTTGTACCCTTCCAAATGACAATAACGTCGTCTATATATCGCCTCCAGAGCACCAAGTTTGCCCCCCAAATGAAAAAAATTTGAAAAAAATCGTGAGTTATCTGAATAACCTGTAATTTGCACAATTAAATGATCAAATAGGACATTTAAATCTTCCGTGTTATTGTCTATTACATTATTGAAGGAGAGTTTGAACCACCTCCTGGAAGAGTGTCCTAATGCTCTAAAGCTAAGTATTTGTATACATCTTCTTTTCTTTGTTATCCCAAATGGACACGGATTTTCTTATTTTTGGACACTTTATCAGCCGAGTCCTTTCCAAACATTGAAATCATCTAGCACCAATTTTATAGTGTGAAAGACACTGTGAGCAGCACAGACACCATGCTTAACTGTTTGGAATATGATTTGCGTTTCTTTCCGTTGTCATGTAGCAGGTATTGCCTTTACATTATGGAGTAATAGATGTAAAACTTAAATCACAAAATAAATTTCTTTCACAGTTAATGATGGTTGCACAGCGTAAAATATGTTAAACTAACAGATTTAAAATGCTTAATCTAAAACATAAGGAGTTATTCAATATTTGCCAAATATTGGCGAATTGCCAATGAAATACGGTGCCTGTTCGAGGGCAGTGAAATCCCCCATAGAGAATGGCTAATCTATTCAGAGACACCAAATAACAGAGAAATGTCAACGAAATGCCCTGCTGTTCGATACTTTAAGGCTAGGGTCAGACGAAAGCAGTTTTAACGTGCGTTTAGACGCACGAAATCACGGCTCTGCTAGCAGCAAATGACGTCCAATGCCGGGGAACACACGAAGTACGACCGCAAGAAAGTTCGTCCGCGCAACGCAAGTGGCAAACGAACGCATTTTTTCTAGAACGTGAAACCGCTAGTACGGACATACAGAGTGCGCTGCGTCCGCTAGAGGCGTGTGTGCGTGATTGTGAGACATCAGACGCTGCTAATGTCCGGCCAACATAACGTCCAGACACAAAAAGTGTTTTATTGATGATCCGTACAAAATCACGGACGAAAAGGCGCATCGTATGACCGCTATCGCGTATTCCGTGAAAAAATGCGTCCATTCGTTCGAACGCACTTTTTCACAGACAACGCGAAAAATGCGTTAGTCTGACCCTAGCCTTATTCGGCAGGTTTAGTCAGGCGAATCCCGTAGGTTTTGATGTAAAAAATATTGCTGTTTTTATTAAATATTTTTTAAACCATTTATTATTTTAGTATGCAGCAAAAAGTCTCTTTTGTTAGGATTTTATAGACATTTTGAAACTTTTTGGTGTGATTTCTTTTCCGTTTTTTTTTATTTCAATAGCGGGGTTTTTTCTTTAAAATACCATTTCATTATTGTTCATAGGACCTTAAGTGTAATTTTCAAGCATTTTCGCCCAGTAGTTTTTTGCAGTTTTTATAAGTTGTGGCGTTGTTTTTTTTATTTTTACCCCACTTGGTGGCTTGTCAACATTTTCCAGCGGCTGGTCAGCGCTCTGTTAGGCTGGTCATCGATTTTTATCAGATGTGTTCGTGGTTTTGCGGCGGATTGTTGGGTGCTTTCACCCTTTTTTTCAGCGGCTTATAGGAGTGATCCTATAGTTTTCGGTGACTTTGCCTATTGACTCAGCGTTTTTTCAGCCGCATTCGGTGGCTTGTTCCCTGCACTTCAGCGAACTTGCAGTGAATGCTGAATTTACCGCAGGGTCAGGGAATTTCATTTCCTGAAATGCATGGAATGAAAGAGCACCGAAATTCCACTCTTTGAATAACCCCTTTAGTGTTTTTAGGACAGGTCAAAGTAAGAGGACAGCATGAAACACAGCTTGATAATGTAGCAGAAACAAAATATTGTAAGGGTGGCACCTGGTTTGAGCTGTGGTGGGGCCCCCAGGACTTGAAATAAGGGCCCGGAGTCATATGCAGGTTGATCATGGTCACAGGTCAAGCTTGCGGCGGGTCACAACGTGATGACGTGGCACCAGCCAGGTTTAAAACCAGACACTTGAGACATGTTCCTTGCCCTGACTTGGTTATTCACTCCCCTCAGTGCTTGTTACTTATACTGATATTTTATATTGAATCCGGCTTGTCTAACTTCTCTCCCGGCTCTTAACCCTTGGCATTCCTCTGACTACCCGCTCTGGTTAATGACTCCTGGTACTCGTCTGACGATATTTCTTGGCTCTTAACTCCTGGCATTACTGACCACCCAATCTGGCATATTGTCACGGATCCCTCTGCTATCTGACTAGTGGTCCCTATACGCAGGACACTCTCTACCCTTCCGATCCTTAGGTTGGTCGGCACGACTAGACAGACACAGAATACGACAGGATAGTGTATCCACAAGAATGACACTAGAACGATACACAAGACCTTAGAATAATTTAGCTCTTCCCAAGATCCTAACCAGACAAGAGGTAGTCTGTGTGCTTAGGGTGCCACACAGACTGACCTCAATACCAGAATAAGAAGAGTTAATGCCAATACCAGGGGTTATGCACAGAATGGTTCATTCACCAATGCCAAGGGTCACACACAGAATAATTCGTTTGCCAATGCCAAGGGTCATACACAGAGTGGTCGTTTGCCAAGGCCAAGGGTCCTACACAGAGTGGTCGTTTGCCAATGCCAAGGGTCATACACAGAGTGGTCGTTTGCCAATGCCAAGGGTCATACACAGAATGGTTCGTTTGCCAATGCCAAGGGTTATACACAGAATGGTTCGTTTGCCAATGCCAGGGGTCACACACAGAATAATTCGTTTGCCAATGCCAAGGGTCATACACAGAGTGGTCGTTTGCCAATGCCAAGGGTCATACACAGAGTGGTCGTTTGCCAATGCCAAGGGTCATACACAGAATAGTAGTATTGCAAAAATATACAAGAGCTCTGCGGGAAGTAACTACCACGTCAGGGCACCGGTGAATAGTGAAGCCGGGTTTTAAACTCGGCGGGTCCGCGTCATCACGCCAGTCCCCGCCCCCTGGCGCCCCACGTGAGCGCAGCCGGCTGCGTTATCACTCGGCGCCTGGCCAGCGAGCAGCGAGGAAGCCGCTGCCAGGCGCCCCCTAGAACCAGCGCGGACCGCGATACCAACGCGGTCCGTGACAGAACCCCCCTCCACGGGCGGCCACTGGACGACCCCCAGGAGCACGAGGATGGGCCACGTAGAAGGCCTTCACCAACCGAGGCGCATGGACCTCAGCAGCCGGGAGCCAAGAACGATCCTCCGGCCCGTAGCCCACCCAGTCGACCAAATACTGCAAAGTGCCCCTTGATACCCTGGCATCCAAAATGGCCTGGACTTCAAACTCCTCCTCACCCTCCACTGAGATAGGAGGAGGTGGGGTACGGGCCCTGGTGTACCGATTACACAAGAGAGGTTTTAAGAGGCTCACGTGGAACACGTTGTGTATCCGGATATGGGGGGGCAATGCCAAAGCATAGGAGACGGGGTTGAGTCGTCGCAAAACCTTGTAAGGGCCTATGAATCTAGGTGCCAACTTCATGGAAGGCACTAGGAGCTTGATATTCCGCGAGGAAAGCCATACCCTGTCCCCAACCTGATACACGGGTGCCTGCCTCCTGTGTCTGTCAGCCTTGATTTTCTGGATGGCACTACTTTTCTTGAGTGCCTCCTTGACTTTCCCCCAAGTGTCCTTCAAGGACGCCAAATGGTCATCCAAAGCAGGTATCGTGGTATCCGAAAACGTAGTCGGTAACATAGGAGGATCGAAACCATAAACGGTGAAGAAAGGGGAATGTCCTGTGGATTCGCTCACCGCGCTGTTCAAAGCATACTCAGCCCATGGTAGCAGGTCTGACCAGTTATCTTGCTGTTCTGAGATAAAGCACCTAAGATACTTTTCTACATTCTGATTTGCACGTTCTGCTGCTCCGTTGGTCTGGGGGTGATAGGCCGAAGAGAAAGACAAGTCTATCCCCACATTCTTACAAAACCCTTTCCAAAACCTGGAGACAAATTGGGTGCCCCTATCGGAGACAATCCCAAGAGGAATACCATGTATGTGGACCACGTGGTTAATGAATATGGGCACCAGTTCGGCTGCCGACGGTAGTTTACGAAGAGGAACATAGTGACCCATCTTGGAGAACCGATCGATGATCGTAAGTATAACTGTGTTCCCTCTAGAATCGGGTAACTCCACTATGAAGTCCATAGCTAAGTGCGACCATGGTCGTTCTGGGATTGGCAGAGGTTGGAGCAAACCAATGGGTGCTGTTTTGGGATTTTTATGTCTTGTGCAAACCTCGCACACGGCTATGTAATCTTTAACATCTCGGCGCAACGTGGGCCACCAAAAGATTTTATTGATGCTGGACACCGTTTTGGTGATTCCCATGCCCGGACGTTTTACTATCATGATAAAGGTTTAATATTTCTTCTCTTTCACATTCAGGTACAAAGAGTTTCGCGGGAGGTTTCCCTTCAGGAGCCGTGCCCTGCACGGTTTGTAACCTTTGCAACAAGGGAGACGAGACATTAATCGTGGTAGAGGCTATAATCCTTTCTTGGGGTACAATGGGATGCTGATCTTGGATTAAATTCGTAAGACTCATGCTGTCTAGATAAAGCATCTGCTTTAACGTTTCTGGACCCAGGTCTATAGGTCAGTACGTAATTAAAGCTTGAAAGAAACAACGACCATCTTGCTTGTCGGGAATTTAACCGTTTAGCATCTCCAATGTATGTGAGATTTTTATGATCGGTTATGATAAGGATGGGGTCACTAGACCCTTCCAGTAGGTATCTCCATTCTGCCAAGGCTGATATGACTGCTAACAACTCTCTGTTTCCTATGTCATAGTTCCTCTCTGCCGGGGAGAGTTTTCGGGAATAGAAGCCGCATGGATGCAAGGGTTTGTCGGGTGCTTCCCTCGGACAAGACTGCACCAAGACCTATTTCGGAGGCGTCAACTTCCACTTGGAATGGCAGAGCCGGATCCGGATGTCTGAGTACCGGGGCCGTAGTAAACGCTTGTTTGAGTGCTTCAAAGGCTTGACTGGCTTGGGGTGTCCATTTCTGATTACCCACCCCTTTCCTAGTCATGGCCGTGAGGGGAGATACCAAAACCGAAAAATCTTTAATGAACCTCCTATAATAATTAGTGAATCCTAGAAACCTTTGGATGGCTTTAAGTCCTTGGGGTAGAGGCCAGTCTAGGATTGCTGTAAGTTTCTTAGGATCCATCTGGAACCCCTCAGGTGTTATTATGTAGCCAAGGAAATGTACTGTCCTTATGTCAAATAAACATTTCTCTAATTTACAATACAATCCAGCCTCCAACAATTTTTTCAGTACTTTTTTCACGTGGACATGATGGGTTACGATATCAGGCGAGTATATCAGGATGTCATCCAGATATACTATGACAAATACTTGCAGGAATTCTCGTAGGGTATCATTTATGAGGTCTTGAAAAACAGCCGGCGCATTGCATAAGCCAAAAGGCATCACCAGGTACTCATAATGCCACTTCTTGTATTAAAAGCCGTTTTCCATTCATGTCCCTCTTTAACCCTTACGAGGTTGTAAGCCCCGCGTAAATCAAGTTTGGTATAAATATTGGCCCCCTTTAGGCGATCGAACAGTTCTGTGATAAGTGGTATGGGATAGGCGTTCCTTATGGTTATCCTGTTCAAACCTCTATAATCTATACAAGGCCGCAGGTCTCCCTCTTTTTTCGATACAAAAAAGAAACCTGCCCCTGCTGGAGAAGAGGACCGTCTGATGAAACCTCGCTCCAGGTTCTCCCTTATGTACTCCTCCATAACGTCATTTTCTTTTTGGGACAAGGGGTATACATGTCCCCTAGGAGGCATAGTACCAGGGAGTAAATTTATAGCACAGTCGTACGGGCGGTGCGGCGGTAGGACCTCAGTCCTGGACTTAGAGAAGACCTCTTTAAATCCCAAATATTGTTCAGGAACCTCTGTAGACAAAGGAGGGGCTGTGGCAACGTTGAGGCTAGCGATTACGTTGACCCTCCCCAGACAGTGCGATTGACAACGAGGACTCCAGTATTTTATGTCTCTTTGGACCCAATCAATAACCGGGTTGTGTTCTGCCAACCACGGAAACCCAAGCACGACAGGACAAGAAGGGGACTCAATGATTTGGAAACATATGTTTTCATGGTGCAATACTCCTGTTTTCATGCATACAGAAACAGTGTCGTGGTGATATGTGGGCAGGATAGAGGGTTTCCATCTATAGCCTCCACCATAAGAGGTCTGTCCTTGAGGACCAGAGGTATGAGACATTTAGCAGCAAACTGTTTATCCATAAAATTGCCTGAGGCCCCAGAATCTAAGAAGGCCTCAGTCTTAATGTGAACCTTGTCCCAGGTCAATGATATTGGTACCAGGATCCTGGACTTTTTTTTTTTTTTGTTTACGAAAGAGGCATAAAGAGACCCTATAACCTGGGTATTGGCTGGTCTCTGGCTTGATCGGCCACTCTCACCCCTGCTCCCCCTAGGTCTCTGAGGACATTGAAGGCGGAAGTGGTCTGCCCCGGCGCAATAGAAGCAGAGTCCCTTCTCCCTTCTGTGAGCTCTCTCTGCTTCCGATATACCAGTCTTTCCTATCTGCATAGGCTCAACAACAGGTAGATCTGTTTTAACGTTTTCCTGGTTACCGGAAGCAACGGTAGTTCTGGACGATAAGGGTAAAGGAGGCAAGAGCCTTCTAGGTCTATCCCTGGGGTGTCTCCTTTCCCTAATTTGATCATCCATAGCTATACAGAAGTCGATCAAGTGATCAAGAGTCTCTGGCAATTTTAGAGGAGCCAACTCGAACATAAACGCGTCGTTCAGACCTTCAGTAAAGGCCAAGGTTAGGACATCGTTCGGCCAGAGAACCTCTGAAGTCAAGGTTTTAAATTCTATTGCGTATTCAGAGACCCTCCTATTACCTTGTTTAATGTGAAATAATGACCTCCCCGCATTAGTAGCCCTTCTAGAGGGGTCAAAGGTGCGTTTAAGCTCTGAAGTAAAACCCTCATAATCGTATATGATGGGTTTCTTGTTCTCCCACAAGGGAGTAGCCCACAATAAAGCCTTCTCCGTTAAATGACTAATTAGATAGCCCACCTTAGCTTTATCTGACATACATGATCCGGGGTTGTTCTCGAACAAAATTTCCAGTTGAGTCAGAAAGCCCCGGCATAAGTTTGGTGTTCCATCATAGCGTACGGGTGCTTTCATACTGAGCCTACATCCCTCGGGAGAGGCCGGACTGATCCTAGGCACTACTGGGTCTGGAGGGCTTGCAGTTCCAGAACTGGATCGGTTTAACAGGGTTTGCAGGGCAAGAGTAATCTGGTCCATCCTATGGTCCTGCTCTTCTTGTCTGGCTGCAATACGTGTCAACTGATTAGAGAGGTCTGCGAGATCCATAGGCCCTGACGTAATGTCACGGATCCCTCTGCTATCTGACTAGTGGTCCCTATACGCAGGACACTCTCTACCCTTCCGATCCTTAGGTTGGTCGGCACGACTAGACAGACACAGAATACGACAGGATAGTGTATCCACAAGAATGACACTAGAACGATACACAAGACCTTAGAATAATTTAGCTCTTCCCAAGATCCTAACCAGACAAGAGGTAGTCTGATGTGTGCTTAGGGTGCCACACAGACTGACCTCAATACCAGAATAAGAAGAGTTAATGCCAATACCAGGGGTTATGCACAGAATGGTTCATTCACCAATGCCAAGGGTCACACACAGAATAATTCGTTTGCCAATGCCAAGGGTCATACACAGAGTGGTCGTTTGCCAATGCCAAGGGTCTACACAGAGTGGTCGTTTGCCAATGCCAAGGGTCATACACAGAGTGGTCGTTTGCCAATGCCAAGGGTCATACACAGAATGGTTCGTTTGCCAATGCAAGGGTTATACACAGAATGGTTCGTTTGCCAATGCCAGGGTCACACACAGAATAATTCGTTTGCCAATGCCAAGGGTCATACACAGAGTGGTCGTTTGCCAATGCCAAGGGTCATACACAGAGGTCGTTTGCCAATGCCAAGGGTCATACACAGAATAGTAGTATTGCAAAAATATACAAGAGCTCTGCGGGAAGTAACTACCACGTCAGGGCACCGGTGAATAGTGAAGCCGGGTTTTAAACTCGGCGGGTCCGCGTCATCACGCCAGTCCCCGCCCCTGGCGCCCCACGTGAGCGCAGCCGGCTGCGTTATCACTCGGCGCCTGGCCAGCGAGCAGCGAGGAAGCCGCTGCCAGGCGCCCCCTAGAACCAGCGCGGACCGCGATACCAACGCGGTCCGTGACACATATGACCCTTGGCACTGCTCTGACGACCCGACTGGTATTAACACCTGGCATCTAGCTCACAAGCATCCCGGTATTAACCTCTGGTATCTGGCTCACGAGCATCTGGTATTAACCCCTGGTATCTGACTCGTGAGCTTCTGGTATTAACCCCTGGTATCTATCTCACAAGCATCCTGGTATTAACCCCTGGTATCTATCTCACAAGCATCCTGGTATTAACCCCTGGTATCTAGCTCACAAGCATCCTGGTATTAACCCCTGGTATCTAGCTCACAAGCATCCCGGTATTAACCTCTGGTATCTGGCTCACGAGCATCTGGTTTTAACCCCTGGTATATGACTCACGAGCTTCTGGTATTAACCCCTGGTATCTAGTTCACAAGCATCTGGTATAAACCCCTGGTATCTAGCTCACAAGCATCCGGTATTAACCCCTGGTATCTAGCTCACAAGCACCCCAGTATTAACCTCTGAATCTGGCTCATGAGCATCTGGTATTAACCCCTGGTATCTAACTCACGAGCTTCTGATATTAACCCCTAGTATCTAGTTCACAAGCATCCCGGAATTAAACTCTGGTATCTGGCTCACGAGCATCTGGTATCATCTCCTGGTATCTTACTCACGAGCTTCTGGTATTAACCCCTGGTATCTAGCTCACAAGCATCCCGGTATTAACCCCTGGTATCTGGCTCACGAGCATCTGGTATCATCTCCTGGTATCTTACTCACGAGCTTCTGGTATTAACCCCTGGTATCTAGCTCACAAGCATCCCGGTATTAACCCCTGGTATCTGGCTCACGAGCATTCTGGTATTAACCCTCGGTGTCCATTTATCTGTTCACATACTCCTCTGGTTTTGCATTCTGGTTACAGGTAGATGTACCGACCATTCAAAGGATTGCTAGTGTAGGATAGTAGTGCTGCGTATAGGGATCAAACATATATTATCTAGGAGGAACATGACATTTTGTCAGTGCCATGGATCCTGCAGACCTATCCGCACAACTGGCCAATATAGCATCCAGACAGGAGGAACAGGACCACCGTATGGTCCAGATCGCCCAACAATATATGCCCTCTCGAATCAGTAAAATAGGGTATTTCCATCACCTCCTGTTTCTGTACCAGTCATGAGTGCTCCTGGTGTGTCTAACACACACACTCCCCATGTAAACATGACCATGCCTTTGAGGTTCGACAGAACCCTGAATGCCTGCAGGGGTTTTCTGATTCAAGTGCATATTCACTTTAAATTGAATCCTGGTATGTGTCCACCTGATAAGTCTAAGGTGGGGGTTTATCATTAACCCCATCGCAGCAGAGCCTTTTCACCTCTGTGTGCTGAGCTCATTTTTACCGCTTTTGCTCATCATGTTTAAACACGATTTGAAGTCACGTTTTATTATACAACCCAGATGCATTATATATCCCTTTTTCTGGCAGACTTGGCAGATTCATAATATATCATTATTATATGTAAACGTCATGCCCTGCCTGAATATTACAACAAAAAATGTAATAAAATTAGAATTTTCAATTATCTACAGTAAAGTAGATTGTAAAGTGGTTTTCTTTTCCGATTTTATCATCCGAGCCTTTGCGGTTATATATTCTATGGGGTATATATGTTAAAAAAATTATAAAAATGGGAACTAGCTACTTTTTTTTCTAGGAAATTACATGATTTTTAGCTAAAATTCAAAAAATTGAATTTGTTAATGTGAACAATGCTGCTGCACTATTATTGAAATGGGAACAATATTGCTGCATTAATAATAATAAAAACACAAAAAAAATGATTTTAAAAAAATATTATTTTTTCTATTTTTTTATTACTTTGAACATGGTCATGTTTGGTATCATTGGAAAGGCCATGCTTTGGCCTTTCCAATGAAACCAAACATGACCCATCTAGCCACTGATCGGGAGATATGGGAGTTCAAAGGAACCCCCTATCTCTACCATGGGATTTCCTTGGAACATCCCCAGGCAGCTAGGGGTTCCCCGGCTAGCTGACATCATCGCGCCATGATGTCAGATGACGAGGGGTGGCCCGGAGGTGGAGCTGCCATCCAAGATGACAGCCCCCACCGGAACTAGACTGCGATTGACGCCGGATACCCTTTTCAGCGGTGCCTGGCTTTTCCCTCTACCTCCTCCTGATCGGGAGGGAGAGGGATCCAAACGGATCCCCCTCCTTTCAAGCGATCTCCCGGCTCTGCTGGGTGGTCGCCTGAAAATTACGTTATCGCGTCTGACACGATGAGGTCATCACGTGGAACGGTGTCACTAACGCAGTGTCTGACTTCCAGGAAGTCAGAACTCCGCGGGACCCCGGAGGAGAGTGTAAGTATTGCTGCGAGCTCCCGGTAACCGGATGACGTGTGGGGGACATCCTCCGCATACAGTGGGAGCCTCCTAGGACGTTCCCTACATGTCATCTGCATTGAAGGGGTTAACCATTTTTCTGACAAAGCATTGTCATGGGCTACTCCGTTGTGGGAAAACAATAACCTATTATTTAAGATTATGGAGGATTTGTGCAAGAGCTGTGGCCTTCTTTCGATCCTGCCAGGAGAGCCAAAGCATCAGGAAAGGCTTTGTTCAGTATCAGACAGGGTAGTAGAAGAGTCTCTGACTATGCCATAGAGTTTAAAACGCTGGCATCTGATGTGCAGTGGATTAATGAGTATTAGGTTTTGTCATTTACAGAAGGGCTTTGTGATTCTTTAATGCATGAACTCGCACCAATGAAGTTGCCAGAGGTGCTGGAAGACCTCATTGAGTTCTGTACAGCCCTGGATGATCCCAAAATGAAAATGACATTATGGAGGAATATATAAGGGAGAACCTTACCAGAGTGTTAATAAGGCGTTCCTCATTCCCTGCTGGGGCTGGGGGTTTTTTGTGTCAAAAAAGGAGGATGATTTGCAACCATGCATAGATTATAGGGGTCTCAAACACTCACGATCAGAAATGTGTATCCCATAGCTCTAATAACAGAACTGTCTGATAGATTGAGAGGTGCTAAGGTGTACACCAAACTAGATTTGCGGGGAGTGTATAATCTAGTCCGTGTCAAGAAGAATCATGAGTGGAAGACAGACTTCAACACCAGGAGTGGACACTAAGAGTATCTGGTAATGCCCTTTGGGCTCTGTAATGCTCCAGCTGTCTTCCAGGACTTCGTAAATAACATCCTCAGGAATTTCCTGCAGGTATTCGTTATTGTTTATCTCGATGAGATATTGCTATATTCTCCAGACATCAACACGCACCATAAACAAGTTTGTATTGTGCTTAAAAGGTTGTTAGAAAATGGTCTCTATTGCAAACTGGAGAAATGTCTGTCCGATATAACCACTGTGCACTTTCTGGGTTATATGGATCCCTCTAAGTTGTCTGCAATCCTAGAATGGCCCCTACCTCAAGGGTTAAAGGCCATCCAGAGATTTGAGTTTCACAAATTATTGTAGGAGGTTCATAAAAAAACTTTCCTCTTTTTGCACCCATAACCGCCATGTTGAAGAGGGGTGCCCACAACCAAAAGTGGACCTCTTTGGCCATGCAAGTTTTTGAGACACTTAAGTAAGCCTTCATCACTACCCCTGTGTTGAGACATCCTGATCCTAGGCTACCCTTCCAGTTAGAGGGGATTGGCATAGGTGTCCTTCTGTCCCAAAGGGAGTCCCCTGACCAACCGTTGCAGCCCTGTGGTTTATTTTTCCTGCAAGCTGTCTCCTTCAGAAATGAACACTGACATAGGGAACCGTGAACTATTTCACAGAAAAAAAGATGTTTCAGTGGCGCTCAAAAGGTTAATGGCAGGTGGGGCGGATCGCTAATACACTATAGTGTATATCCCCAAGGACACTGTATAACATGAAATTAGAAACAATCTTAGTGTAGCGCTCCCATACCCCACAGATGGTATATGCACAATTCTCAAATATCTCACAAATAGTCTTAAGGGATTTTTTTCTTTCCTTCCAAATCGTTATATGTGGAGTGCAGCACGCCAAAATATCATCTGAAGTTCCTCAGTTTTTCAGACGTTGAGGATCTTCACCTTCCCATCAAATGTTCAAATCGACTCCATACTTATCCCTTTCGCTGCTGAGGCTTTTCACACCTCTGTGCTGAGGTCATTTTTACAGCTTTCGCTCATCATGTTTAACCGCGTTTTGAAGCCATATTTTGATATATGACCCAGACATATTCTATATCGTTCTTTCCGGCAGATTCATAATATGTCATTATTATATGTATACGTCATGTCCTGTCTGTATATTATAACAAAAATTGCAATAAAATTCGAATTTTCAATAATTTACAATGTGTAAAGTGTTTTTTTTCACATTTTAACATGCGATCGTTTGCGGTTGTATTTTCTATGGGTGCGCTTGTTAACAAAATTTGAAATGGGGACTCGTTACATTTTTTTTGGGGAAAATGTCGCTATTTTTAACAAACGCACCGCATACAAAAATCGTTAGTGCGGCATCATTGTTCACATAATTGAAATGGGAACAATATTGCTGCATTAACAAAACCAAAAAAAAAATGTTCATGTTTGGTATCGTTGGAAAGGCCATGCTCTGGCCGATCCAACCATATCAAACATTAACCCCTAGCTGCCACGGATCGGGAGATAGGGGGTTCATTGGAACCCCCTTTCTCCACCATTGCTGGCAGCTAGGGGTTAACTCCAGGACTGGCGTCATCGTGCTATGCTATGCATGATGATGCCAGTCCTCAGGGGGAGTTCCCGGAGGCTTGGCCGACATCCAAGATGTCGGCCAGCTCCGGGAAAGGATCACTATCCGTCGCTTTTCAGCGCCGAATCGTGATCCGGCTCCCCAGGGGTTAATGACAGCCACCGTTTGGAAGGGCAGGCTGTGCCCTTCCAAACGGTGCCTGGCTTAACCCAGTGCACCCCGGCGATCAGGAGGAAGAGAGGTCCGAAGAACCTCCCCCCCCTCCCTTTCAGGCGCCTCCGCCGCACACGCACACACGAATTAGATGCCATCGCGCCGCCGCGTTGACATCTAATGGCCCCGCCGGGGTCCCAGAGTGCTGGGCTGACATCGAGGATGTCAGCCTGCACCGGGGGGCACAGCGATCGGCCGGAATCCAGCCGATCGCTGGCCGCAAAAGGGAGGACGCGCTCAGCCCGTCCTCCGGATGGAACGACACTGCGGGTGGCCGCGCTGAACACGTCCTCCGCAGTGAAACGGTTAAAGACATTAAAAAAAATAGGATGGTGCAGACAGTTTTTTAAAAAACGTGATAAAACACATATACAGGTTGCACTCACCCAGTTGGAGCCTTCGACCAGGCTCTAGGTAATCAAGCGCTAAGGTTTTATTCGTCAGCCAAACCGTTTAAAAAAAGCTCAAGGATTCCAATAAAGTAAGGAATAAAATTTATTTCAAATAAAATTATTAAAACAATCGAAAGCCGGGAGATCGCTGGAATGGAAGGGGGGAATCCTTTCAGATCCCTCTTCCTCCCGATCAGGAGGACCTAGAGGGAGAAGGCAGGCAACGCTTAAAAGGGGAGAGTCTCCCCTTTTAAGCGGTGCCTGACTTTAACCCCTGAGTCACCGGGCTGCAATCTGGCGCTGGATCGTGGCCTAGCACCGGTGGGGGCCTTCCACCTCCGGATCCCCCTCGTTATCGGACATAAGTTAGCTGGGGAACCCCTAGTTGCCCGGGGATTTCCTAAAGAAATCCCATGGTGGAAATAGGGGGTTCCTTTGAACCCCCATATCTCCCAAACGTTGGCAGCTAGGTCATTTCCTTTCTAATGATATCAAACATGACCATGTTCAAAGTAAAAAAATAAAAATAATAATTAAAAAAAACGTGGGTTTTTTTGTGTGTTATTTTTATTAATGCAGCAATATTGTTCCCATTTCAATTATAATGTGAACAATGATGCTGCACTAACAATTTTTTTCTACATTACATTGTCTTGTGTATAATAAGATTTCTGTTTTTTATTTTTTGTAATTTAAAATTTTTATTTTGTAAAGATGTCATCACACAATCAAACAAAAAGTGAGAGCCTCGCAGGGCCGCATTAAGTAATCTGCAACAATAAAGGGGCCTTGCAGGGCTGCCACAGAAGTCACAAAGTATAAGACTCTAATACAGTGGGGGTGAGGGAGTGGAGAAAAAACTAAAAATGGGGGAAACAAAAATATCTTCAGAGTATGGCACGTCAAGAAAAAAAAAAGGGGGAGGGTAATCACAAATGACCGCAGCAAAAGCCAAAAAACAGGAGGGCACCAAGATCATCCATATGAGATGGCACATCCAAGGGGGCAAACAAACAAGGGGGGAGGGGATAGTACAAAAACCAAACAAAAGAGTCATTGGTATCAGATGAAAAAAAGGCAAATAGTCGTCGGAAAAATGCAAAAATCAAAAGCGGGGGAGGTCATCAACAAGGTGAGGTGTCACATGGGGAATTTCAAAGGGGTGCTCTCAGCCAGCATCCCAGAATGACAGCAGGTGCATAACAGGCAGGAAGATGCATGGTGGGCCAGGCCACGTGGCGTACCTAAGCCCGGCGTGGAAGAACAAGACCGGCCGGTCAAGCAAGATCCCACTCGCACTGCTACACCCCTCACCAATGTGTCGGGTCTGGGTCACAGGCGGTGCCAGGGTGGGGGACAGCAGGATTGAACCAGACGGCATCATCTTCCCAACCTCTGCGAGTGGGAACTCGGCTGTCACCAGGCTCTGGCCGGCATCAGCAGGTGCCACCAGCACACCCACCAGCTCAATCCGGACAGGTGGCTCTCAGCATGCAGGTGCCCCTGGGTCGTGTAACGTGGATAGCTCCTCCATTGGCACGATGGTCAGCAGTATCAGGTAAGTCGGCGCCCTGTCCATCTCCTGGTCCACATCGGGCCAATTGTTCCCGGACGCACCGCTGCATGAGGCAGCAACTCCCCAGCCGGTTCGCAGCACGGCCATGATGCGGCGCATATTGCCTCTCATCAGCAGACGCTCCTCATTCCCCAGGAGCTGCAATATGGCATCCAGGATGGCTGGGAGATGTGGGCCCTCCGTCTCCATGGCTCTCGTCATGGTCCCAGTCGGGATCAGAGTACACGAGGCAGAAGGCTGGGAAATGGCAGCATCCACTAGGTAGGCTGCAAAATGGCCGCCAGCAGCACGCTCCAGCTGGAGATGGCAGCAAGCAGGCAAGTCTCTCTGGACCGGAGGGGAGGGGAAACAGACTCCAGTCGGCACATACCTGATGGCCAGCCACGTAGGAGCCTCAAGCAAGGAATCTCAGCAGGAAAGGTCAGTAAAAGGCCATGTGGAGAAAGGCACGTTGTGGAGCTCCATCCAAATGCGACTTCTCCCTTCCGTGGCTGGCGACACCCCCCATTTTTAATTTGTTGCAAAAAATCAACAGCATAATTGATTTGACAATTCCTATACAAACCAAAATGATATAAAGTAAGAGTTCTGTTTTAACCATTTCTTTATATCAAACCACACTGAATGGAGAAAACCTGGGAGGAAAGAAGTAAATACATTGGGCTCTAGTCGAAGAGAGTCCTTAGCTTTAACAAGTGAGACCTTTCTACTACATACACGACTCATTCATTAACACTGAGCTATTCCATTTGAGCTGCAAACCTGTGGCCCAGCTGTTACATTAGGTTCCGCAAATTCATAGTTTTTATACTTTGTACAGGAAGCTTTAATTTGTGGACAGCAGATTCGAAGGCTACCCATTGTTGTAAAGTCGAGTTTGTTATAAGTCCTGCTCCATTGAGGTGCATAGGGTCGAAAGTGAAAGACTTCCACTGTTGACGTATCCCAGTTTTTGCTTTGACCTGCAGCCAGGCCAGGTTCGCTCAACAACCTTAACATCATGAAGGCTTATCCGATGGCAGCTTCTGCACCAACCTTTCCTGCTCCGAACTTGGACATGCCAGTCGAGTTGGCCTTTGGTGGCACTGCCGGAGAAGTTCCGGATTGGAGATCTATCTTTGTTGCCACCAGGCATGAATGATGTATCACAGGCAACAGTGTACAAAAAATTTAAGGTCAATAAACACATCGATTAAACAACAATTTATTCTGGTCACATGGTGCAGAGGGCGGAGCAATCCACATCTTCCGTTGGCCACATGAGATGGAAGCTGGGAACAAATTGTTTCCACTATTTTTCCACTGGCCCTGCGAGCCTTCCATTCTGCGAATTTGCACAAGTCTCCATAGACTTCAGACTCCAGTAGACAATACTGGCTACAGAGTATCAGCAGATCCCTTCTATGTCAGTCAGAGACGCTAACAGAAGCTTGCTTGAAAAAAGCCAGTAATAGGAACCCGCTAAGGGTATAGAAAGCATTTTATATACAGGTGTGCGGTATAGAAAGCATTTTATATACAGGTGTGTGGTATAGAAAGCATTTTATATACAGGTGTGCGGTATAGAAAGCATTTTATATACAGGTGTGCGGTATAGAAAGCATTTTATTATGAAGAAATATTAATGCTCTCCCAAATTCACTTTCTTATCTTTATGACTGTATGGCTTTATTCTTTTGTTTCTATGTTGAGCTCTATGAACCTCAAGCTAGTAATATGTTTTATATTGCAAGTTACATATTGAAAAATTGTGTGAACCCCTTCAGCACTGAGACCTTTCACACCCTTAACACAGAAATATTTAGTCAATATATAAAGTTATTTATCTCTGAGTTACCTGCATAAAATACCAGAAAAAGCAAAAGCATAGCACTTCCTCCACACCCTATGGGCAATATTACAAAGTTGCTTAACCAGAGCTGTTGTAAACTTACCAGAGCCATTATAGGGCCCTATTACATTCCTATCGCTATAACGGGGACGCTAGGGAGAAAAACCTGCGCCTGCAGGTTTCTGATTTGCGTCCCCATTTTAGTGTGATATTATGATGCATGTGTTAAAAAAAGCTGCCTACATCGTAAGCCTGCCCTAAACCCCGACAGAGTTTCTGCTCTGCCGGTCACATGACCTACCGGATCTCGCCTCGCGAGATCTGGCAGGTCGGTGTAGTGATCCGCAGAGGGAGACTGGGGACTTTTTCCCCCAGTCTCTCCCTGCTCCCGGCGAACAAAGAAAAGAAAGAAGAGATCGTATGCTGAACATTGGCATTCAGTTTATGATAAATTTTATTAATTGCCCATAGGCATCCAAAAACACAAAACTAAACAATTAAAACCACATAAAAAGAGAATGAAAAGATGGCAATGGCTGGAGTAATTAGCCGACCCTCAGTACATACACTGAGTAGTGAGAGAATATACACACTCAAAGGGTGAGGTGTTTATAAAGCCAATATTGAAGAAAACCCAATATAGAGGGTTTGGGGGGGGGGCTGAATCAAACAAATAAGAAATGTATATACCCCAAAATTCACAAGTGGCTAAATTAGAGAAATAAAGACAGCAAAAGCTGTTCTACGCCTGAATTAAGCAAAACAGCCCCAAAGCATGATTGACCCCCCACCATGCTTCACAATAGGCAAGGTGTTCTTTTCTTCATAGGCCTTGTTCTTCCTCCTCCAAACATAGCGTTGATCCATGGGCCCAAACAGTTCTAATTTTGTTTCATCAGTCCACAGAACACTATCCCAAAACTTCTGTGGTTTGTCCACATGACTTTTGGCATACTGCAGTCGACTCTTCTTATTCTTTGGAGACAGCAAGGGGGTGCGCCTGGGAGTTCTGGCATGGAGGCCTTCATTACGCAGTGTGCGCCATATTGTCTGAGCTGAAACTTCAGTACCCACATCTGCCAAATCTTTTCTCAGTTCCTCAGCAGTCACACGGGGACTTTTCTCCACTCTACGCTTCAGGTAGCGCACAGCAGTCGAAGTCAGCATCTTCTTTCTGCCACGACCAGGTAGCGTTTCAACAGTGCCCTTTGCCTTGAATTTGCGAATGATGCTTCCTATGGTCTCTCTTGGTATGTTTAACATCTTTGCAATCTTCTTATAGCCATTGCCCTTCCTGTGAAGAGTAATCACCTCTTCTCTTGTCTTCCTGGACCATTCTCTTGACTTCACCAGGTTTGTAACCACACCAGTAAATGTCTAGAAGGAGCTGAGTATCACAGTCATTTTAAAGCTGCCTAATTGGTGCTTATTATGCTTTATTGCTGCTCCGTGACATCCACTGGTGTTTTCAATACCTGATTGAAAACACTTGAATGAACCTCTGTTCTTCAGAGTGGTAGTCTTTAAGGGGTTGAATAATTGTGTCAATGAAGAATTCACAAAAGAAACATTTACTACTGTATTACAAAACCAATTGATGTCATTTTAGTTGCATAAGATTCTTTAAAAAGTCCTTGTAGGATTTCATTCAGAATACAATTACAAATGTACACTAAATTCCCTAAAACCCTTTACAGCATTGGGGGTTGAATAATTTTGAACACAACTGTATATGTGGCTGTCAATATCAATTGGGTTTGGTGTTTCACAAAGGCTGGCAATGTGTCAGAGGTCCTAACAATGAGTCACAACCTAAACCTACCAATCCTTGAATTAGCCAGGTAATACTAGCTACAAGACAATACATACAAAAAAGAGAAGTAGAAAACAAAGCTGAGGTCAGAACCAGAGAGGGTAGTTGTACATGTCAATAGTCAGTAACACAATGGGTGATCCTGCTAGCCAGGTAATCAGGACACAAGAGATTAGAATAGCCAGACAGAATAGCCAAGGTTGGTGGACAGAATATCTGAATACAATAAGACATGCTCATGGGTATAAATGACCACAACATGGCGCACTGCACAGACAGAGAGGGAAGTTTAAGTGGTCATATCTGCTTCTATAGGTTTGCATTAAATCAGAGATCCAGAAGATTCAAAAATAGGGCAGGCAGCCAGAGCCACGAGCAGATGTCCCAGCGTAATGAAGTCTCATGGTGGCATTGTTAAGAATTGGCATCAGTGACCATCTTGTGTCAAACAGAATGGCGCATGGATGGGAAAGGATGACAGGAAAATAGCACAGGGAATGATGCAGATCAGCAGCACATGCAGTGAGAGTTATGACACTCCAGAATTGCGGTATTAACTACTTTGACATTAAAGTTAACTAGAGACTGTCATAACTGTGGCAATAAGTTACTTGTTGGTATTTATCATCCAAAACATCAAAGTTTAAATTTCAAAAGGGTAATTACTACAGCTATACCCTTAATATGTAGAATGTTTCTGGTAAATCTGCTACTAAGGAAGCATAATCAACATTTATTGAAATCCAGGGCACTTCATAACTGAGGCAATGATTTACTTATGGTATTTCTTATCAAGAGATCAAAGTTTAGCTTCCAAAAGCTTACTTAAATATTCCTGGTAAGTCTCAAATATAACATATTCAAATCCAGAAGCACAGCATACAGCACAAGACAGCAATGCGGTGATCAGCTCTTACACAGGTCAGTGTGCCAGAAGGCAATGCAGTGAGCAGCTCTTACACAGGTCAGTGAGCCAGACGGCAATGCAGTGAGCAGCTCTTACACAGGTCAGTGAGCCAGACGGCAATGCAGTGAGCAGCTCTTACACAGGTCAGTGAGCCAGATGGCAATGCAGTGAGCAGCACTTACACAGGTCAGTGAGCCAGATGACAATGCAGTGAGCAGCACTTACACAGGTCAGTGAGCCAGACAGCAATGCAGTGAGCAGCTCTTACACAGGTCAGTGAGCCAGAAGACAATGCAGTGAGCAGCACTTACACAGGTCAGTGAGCCAGACGGCAATGCAGTGAGCAGCTCTTACACAGGTCAGTGAGCCAGACGGCAATGCAGTGAGCAGCACTTACACAGGTCAGTGAGCCAGACGGCAATGCAGTGAGCAGCTCTTACACAGGTCAGTGAGCCAGACGGCAATGCAGTGAGCAGCACTTACACAGGTCAGTGAGCCAGACAGCAATGCAGTGAGCAGCTCTTACACAGGTCAGTGAGCCAGATGACAATGCAGTGAGCAGCACTTACACAGGTCAGTGAGCCAGACGGCAATGCAGTGAGCAGCTCTTACACAGGTCAGTGAGCCGATGGCAATGCAGTGAGTGACTCTTGGACTTGATTCATTCGTTGCTGTACTGCTGTGGAGTGTTTTTGATTTTACTATATTTTTCCCCTGAAAACGTGCAGTTATTGCTCTGATTTCCTAACTATTTTGTGCAAAGTTCGGGACTCACGATAGGCTTCTTTTCATGCGTTTCTGCCTTCTAGAGTAGGACCGACATTTTTTACCATTTGGCAACTGGAGAGTAACTACGCTGGCTTGCATAGCAGTTGAGCCCTATCATGTGGAAAATTACCTTTAGAACATCCCACCCAAAGAAAGTGGCAGCAAACAATCTGAAACTGTGACAAGTATTAAACTAGAAGTACAACAATATCATTAATTGACAAGCATTTTTACTGACGTTAAAAGACTCACGACGCAGCTGGTATTAGCTAGACTATGTATGTATGCCAAACATTGCTCATTTTATAGGTTCGTCACTTGGGTCTGAAATCTGACATACAGAGGAAATGTCAGCCCCTCGCCGTCCTAACCGTCCTCCATATTCTCCAGCCCAAAAGACAAACCCTGTTTATGAAAAAGTACTGGATACCGGTTCACAAGTAAGACATGATAAATATATATATTTGCTGGATTTTTGAAACATTAAATAATTTGCCAATAATTTGGCTTGTGCAGAATCATGTCAATTATTATGCTAGTGTATTAATGCTGAAACTCCACATACACTGAAAAATCTTGTCTCAGCCATTAGGATCAAATTTAAAGTGTAATAAACTGTAGTTAAATAAATCTTGAACTGCGCTAATGTAGCGATATAGAATTAATTATCAAGGTATTGAATAGCGTATGAATTGTTCCCTGTTCCACGTACAATAATATTAACATATACGGTCAACAGTGGGAATTTGGCACGCAGCCAGTTCATTGTACGCACCAGATATATTTCTTTTACTTTGTATGTATGTTTTTTTGCGATTTTTAGAAATTATTAATAAAGGTTATATTTTAATTGTATTCCAAATTGTAACAGCCGCTTTAGTGGCTTTCTTTGAGCGTTACAGAATATTGAGATTATGTACCCATTCGGAAACTAGAACTGTCTTCATTCACGACAGACAGGAACAGACTAGGGCTGAAAACAGAGTATGAGGAGTGCAGGCGGTGGTGGGTCCCAAGGAAGCAGGTCCCATCCATATAGTATGTACTATATATGTAATTGTGGGTAGGATTTCAGGGGTTTGGTGACTACACTGCAGTTGCTTCTTGATCCATGCAGCTTTGGTTAGATAAATCCTTTGATCTCTCTGCCGGCTGCATTTACCCCCCGGCCCTACATGTCTTGACTGAAGGATATGGTCACCCTATACTTCCAAGGGGTTGGAGAATTTTGGTTTGTTTGTGGTAAAATAAACAAACAACACAAAAAGCATAGCACGTTCATTAGTTATCCTGTGTGCCTGTGCAATCCATGCCAACCTGTCTTAAAAAAGTACGTGTCTTCTTGGTTTGACTTATGGCCGTTTTCATTGTATATTGCGCCTTCACTGCCGGCATTGACCTCTTAGGCTAGGGTCAGACGAACGCATTTTTCACGTGCGCTTAGCCGCACGAAATCACGGCCGTGCTATCAGCAAATGACGTCCAATGCCGGGGAACATACGACGAACGGCCGCACGAATGTTCGTCCATGCAACGCAAGTGGCCAACGAACGCATTTTTTCGAGAACATCAAACCGCTACTACTGACGTACAGAGTGCGCTGCAGCCGCATAGCGGCGTGTGTGTGTGATTAGGAGACGTCAGACGCTGATAATGTCCGGCTAACATAACGTCCAGACACAAAAAGTATTTTATTGATGATCCGTACAAAATCACGGACGAAAAGGCGCATCGTATGACCGCTATCGCGTATTCCGGGGAAAAATACGTACGTTCGTTCGAACGCACTTTTTCACGGACAACGTGAAATATGCGTTCGTCTGACCCTAGCCTTAAGCACAGATTTTGGTTTTAAATCTTGAGTTCTGTTGCATGCTTTTTTTAATATATAGTACTTGGCTCCTAAAATATCCTTGACAGTATGTCATGAACCAAGGAGAAGATACCAGTAATCTGTATTTTTTGTTGGTTCGTGTGATAGCAGCAGATGTTCATAGTTAAGATCTTTCTCATGACTCATAATTGTTGGTGGTTTTACACCTTTTTCTCACTACAGGAATCAGAACATAGAGATGAACCGAGGGGGAGATTCCAAAATGAATACGTTATCCATAGTAAGTTTTTCATCTTCTCTCTAAGCTTCTTCTGGCTAACTGCCTGTAAAATCTCACCAACTGAGTCCATTTCCAATTCTGCAGCTCCTGGACCTGCACCTTACCAAAAGCAATATCTGGCTCCTCCATTCAGTCTTGAATCCTTACACAAAGGTGATGCCGAAACTGAACTAAAAGCCAAGCGTGACAGCATGAGAAGACAGCACAGGCCAGGCCAAGGAGACTATGCACACTTCACTGTAAGCTTACAGTAATAGAGTTATTTTGTTAACCCCTTCACTACCATCATCTTGTATACACAATAAGCGGTAGCAGACACAACAGCCAAGTTCTTGTTAACACGATCTGGGGTTATGCTGTATGATTGCGACCAAATTTAATTTGATTTTGGGCTCCAGAAGGTGACCCCAAAGTTTTAGACCTGTTGGCATAATGCCCAAGGTGCTAAACCTAGTTACAAAGTCAGCTAAGGACCTGGTATATCAGGCTTTCCCCGGCTGATGCATAGAGCCACATTCTGCAGTTCTAACTGCAGTAACTTATTTTGGCTGCCAAATAGGTTATCAAAGTAAGAACTACACTAGGAATATTCCCAAATATTTCTTACTGTATAATGGGGTGTACAATGCCACCCCCAGGGTGGTGGGTGTGCATGCTACGGGGCGACATAGCACACCCCACTAGTGACAATGGGCCACAACAGCCTTGCCCACTAGTAGGCATGCAGCACATGTCAATTGCTGGTGCGGGGTGACCCCCTACAGCCAATGATGCACACTGCGTGCCAGCTGCAGGCGTTGGCAGGAGGAGGGGCCCACTGCAGCAAGTGGCTAGTGTTAAAGCCCTCCTGCTGGGCACCACCCGCCAAGGGGTCAATTAAAAATTTTTTTACAATTTATAATTTGCTTATAATTTTGTTTATCCCCTTCACTGCCATGGTTAAGTTAATGCGCTATTCAAAACAGGTGCCCTAGATGGCGTTACATTGGATGTGATAGCTCATGTAATGGAGTTATTTGAAATGCTAGGACATTGCAGCCTCTGAAAAAGACCAGCAGAGGACACTCTCGGTCAAATAATTCATACAGCCTGTAAAGCAGGGGTCTCAAACTCCTGCCCCCCAGATGTTGAAACTTACAATATCCCAGAATTCTTTGAATAAAATAGATGGCCAGAGAATCATGGGAGTTGTAGTTCAGAAAGATTTGGGAGGGGGCGAGTTTGAGATCCCTGCTGTAAATGCTCTGTAATGATATAGTTGGACAAAAATCACCATTTTCTTCTTTCAGGAGCATTTCCGAAAACAAAATCTCCCCCCCCTGAATTTTTGAATCAATCTGAAATTTCGGTGCGGATCGATTTATTTTTCGGATCAGTTTGTTTTTCGTTTTTTATGAGTTATGATTAATGCAGCATATGAATCCACACACTGCTGAGAAGTTCCCAGCAGTGTGCGGAATCATATGCTGCATTAATTATACCACAGAGAGGCGTGCCCAGCAGTGTGCGGATTCATATGCTGCATTAATTATACCGCAGAGAGGCGCTTCCAGTAGTGTGCGGATTCATATGCTGCATTAATTATACTGCAGAGAGGCGCTTCCAGCAGTGTGTGGATTCATATGCTGCATTAATTATACGCGCAGAGAGGCGCTTCCCAGTAGTGTGCGGATTCATATGCTGCATTAATTATACTGCAGAGAGGCGCTTCCAGCAGTGTGTGGATTCATATGCTGCATTAATTATACCGCAGAGAGGCGCTTCCCAGCAGTGTGCGGATTCATATGCTGCATTAATTATACTGCAGAGAGGCGCTTCCCAGCAGTGTGTGGATTCATATGCTGCATTAATTATACTGCAGAGAGGCGCTTCCCAGCAGTGTGCGGATTCATATGCTGCATTAATTATACTGCAGAGAGGCGCTTCCCAGCAGTGTGCGGATTCATATGCTGCATTAATTATACCGCAGAGAGGCGCTTCCCAGCAGTGTGCGGATTCATATGCTGCATTAATTATACTGCAGAGAGGCGCTTCACAGCTTGTGCGGAATCATATGCTGCATTAATTATACTGCAGAGAGGCGCTTCCCGCAGCAGTGTGCGGATTCATATGCTGCACTAATTATACCGCAGAGAGGCGCTTCCCAGCAGTGTGCGGATTCATAATGCTGCATTAATTATACTGCAGAGGCGCTTCCCAGCAGTGTGCGGATTCATATGCTGCATTAATTATACCGCAGAGAGGCGCTTCCCAGCAGTGTGCGGATTCATATGCTGCATTAATTATACTTCTGCAGAGAGGCACTTCCCAGCAGTGTGCGGATTCATATGCTGCATTAATTATACGCGAGAGAGGCGCTTCACAGCAGTGTGCGGATTCATATGCTGCATTAATTATACTGCAGAGAGGCCGCTTCACAGCAGTGTGCGGATCCATATGCTGCATTAATTATACTGCAGAGAGGCGCTTCCAGCAGTGTGCGGATTCATATGCTGCATTAATTATACCGCAGAGAGGCGCTTCCCGCAGTGTGCGGATTCATATGCTGCATAATTATACCGCAGAGAGGCGCTTCCCAGCAGTGTGCGGATTCATATGCTGCATTAATTATACTGCAGAGAGGCGCTTCACAGCAGTGTGCGGAATCATATGCTGCATTAATTATACTGCAGAGAGGCGCTTCCCAGCAGTGTGCGGATTCATATGCTGCACTAATTATACCGCAGAGAGGCGCTTCCCAGCAGTGTGCGGATTCATATGCTGCATTAATTATACTGCAGAGGCGCTTCCCAGCAGTGTGCGGATTCATATGCTGCATTAATTATACCGCAGAGAGGCGCTTCCCAGCAGTGTGCGGATTCATATGCTGCATTAATTATACTGCAGAGAGGCACTTCCCAGCAGTGTGCGGATTCATATGCTGCATTAATTATACCGCAGAGAGGCGCTTCACAGCAGTGTGCGGATTCATATGCTGCATTAATTATACTGCAGAGAGGCGCTTCACAGCAGTGTGCGGAATCATATGCTGCATTAATTATACTGCAGAGAGGCGCTTCCCAGCAGTGTGCGGATTCATATGCTGCATTAATTATACCGCAGAGAGGCGCTTCCAGCAGTGTGCGGATTCATATGCTGCATTAATTATACTGCAGAGAGGCGCTTCCCAGCAGTGTGTGCGGATTCATATGCTGCATTAATTATACTGCAGAGAGGCGCTTCACAGCAGTGTGTGCGGATTCATATGCTGCATTAATTATACCGCAGAGAGGCGCTTCCACAGCAGTGTGCGGAATCATATGCTGCATTAATTATACTGCAGAGAGGCGCTTCACAGCAGTGTGCGGATTCATATGCTGCATTAATTATACCGCAGAGAGGTGCTTCCCAGCAGTGTGTGGATTCATATGCTGCATTAATTATACCGCAGAGAGGCGCTTCCCAGCAATGTGTGGATTCATATGCTGCATTAATTATACCGCAGAGAGGTGCTTCCCAGCAGTGTGCGGATTCATATGCTGCATTAATTATACCGCAGAGAGGTGCTTCCCAGCAGTGTGTGGATTCATATGCTGCATTAATTATACCGCAGAGAGGCGCTTCCCAGCAATGTGTGGATTCATATGCTGCATTAATTATAGTGCAGAGAGGCGCTTCCCATCAATGTGTGGATTCATATGCTGCATTGAAACCTATGGGTTAAAAAGCAATGTTTCTTTAAAAAAATTTAGGAAACCTAAAATTTCACCCTAAGGCTAGGGTCAAACGAAAGCATTTTTACACGCGAACGTAAAGAAGTGCGTCCGAACGCATTGACGTATTTTTTCATGGAATACGCGAAAACGGTCATACGATGCGCATTTTTGTGCGTGATTTTTTTACAGATCCAAACCAGGAAACTTTGGGTGTCTGGACGTTATGTTTGCCGGACACGCGCAGCGTCTGACGTCTCCAAATCACACACACACACACCGCTATGCCGCTGCAGCGCACTCTGTACGTCCGTACTAGCGGTTCTGCTTTCTCGAAAAAATGCGTTCATTTTCCACTTGCGTTGCACGGCCGGACTTTCGTGCGACCGTACTTCGTATATTGGCCGTCATTGCCCGTCATTTGCTGCTAGTGCGGCCGTGATTAAGTGCGCCTAAACGCACGTTAAAAGTGCGCTGGTCTGACCCCAGCCTAAAAATGCCTAAAAAAATAAATAAGTAAAGGAAATGTCATTATATTGGTAGTAATTGTCATGGTCCTAGCAGCAGACAGCGCAAGAGGAATAAAACAAAGACTGCTCCTCCCTGCCTATAACCTGGCAGCCCCCTTTCAGCTTTGATTTTTGCACTATTTTGGACTTTACCATTCACCATAGCAGATACAGGTGCTCCTACCCTTCTGTACTATCTATGACTATTTAAGACCTTGCTTCATTATTTTGTTCAGCTTGCCTGTAAAAGAAGAAGCCTGCTCTTCCAAGAGTTTTGTCTATCTGCATCCTGTTCCAGTTTACTAAAGACTATGTTTGTTTTCAAGGTACCCCCGCTCTCAAGTGTAACCCCCGCTCTCAAGTGTAACCCCCCCTCTCAAATGGAACTCCCGCTCTCAAGTGTAACCCCCCCTCTCAAATGGAACTCCCGCTCTCAAGTGGAAGCCCCGCTCTCAAGTGGACCCCCCACTCTCAAGTGGAACCCCCACTCTCAAAAGGTACCTGCAAAGTGACAGTAATCTACTTTCCATTCTTAAATAAGCAATAAAAAACGAAAAACTGATCCGAATCACCCGAAGCGATCCGAATCGGCAAATCGATCCGAAGCAAAGCAAAAACTGTCTGAAATGACCCAAAACACCCGAAAAAACCCTAAATGAAACGAAACAAAAAGTCATGCACATCCCTAGTGGTAATGTAAACCGGTTTTCCATAAAACCGCTGGTTCCTCTCAGTGCTTTTGTGGGCAACACCCTGGTAGTGGAGTGGTTCATTCTTCATTTTCTATATTGTATAGCATTTGTGGAAAATGTTGGTGCGATGTAATGATGAAAATTGGAGGGGACGGTGGAGGATGCAACAATTATCTGCCTTTTTGATTAATTTTTACTAATCCTTGGTCTTTCTATACCATCTGCAAATCCTCAGCAATCTCCAAAATTCGTAGAAGATGAAGAAAGCGTTAAGGGAGGTGCGATGAAGAAAACCCAGGGTGACCCCTCGCACATGAACCCTCCAGAGACAGATAACGATGAAGGTTTGTAACTTTAAGGCTAGGGTCAGACGAGCGTGATTTCTACGGACTGTGCGTCCGTACATCAGTACGGAAGACGCAGTAGTGGCCACACAGTCCATTTATTCACTGATGTATATTTTGACGGATGTAGGAGGGAAAATCAATGAAAAAGCAAAACCACTGTCTGTGAAAAATGCTGGACGTATAAATGCAGTCCGTCTGACCATGTTCCATCACTCACACACAAAGCTATGCGGACGTTGTAGACGTGGCGCACTCTGCATGTCCGTTCTAGCAGTATTACGCTCTTGCCTAACCTGCGTCCGTTTGTAGCGTCCATCAGCCCCCGCACTTCTGTGCGGACGTACTTCGTGTGTGGAGCTCCATTTAACACAATTGTATGCTATCACGGACGTACTTATGTGCGGCAACACGGACATTAACACTGCGTTCGTCTGACCCTAGCCTAAGGTGCAATCACGGACGTGAACACTACGCTCGTCTGACCCCAGCCTAAAATCCCAGGTTCTTGATTTCTAATTTTTTTTTTGAGAAAGTGTTTTACCAGGAAGGATACATTGAGATTTCTCTCATTTTCAAGTATGTCCTGGCTGACGAGTATGTACCTTTAGGTGTCTTGCCCAAGGACACTTACTGGAGAGGTGCTCTTGCCGGGATCAAACCCATGTATCCACAGGCTCTTTCCACGCAGAGCAGTGATGTTACCTCTACTCCACCCTTTTCCAATAATATTCCTTTAAAAAGCGACACTCTACTCATCCTGACCACTTTAGAGAGTTAAAGTGGTCAGGATATAGGGGTGTGGAAATTTAAAAAAAATCTACTTGTCCAATGGACTAAACTGGCAGCCCAATCTACTTGTCCTGACGAGCAAAAGAATTTCAATAAAATAGCATTTAAATAACTCCCTCACAATAAAAATGAATAACCTGCTAAAGACACTGCCAGGGACAGACACAGCTACACAACACCACACAATCAAATTAAAATGTGTTTAAATTTTTTATTTTTTTTAAAAATGGTCTGTTACAGAATAAAATGGGAATCAAATTTGGCCAAAAAAGTTCAGAAAACAGAAATAAAAAGGTCTGCTGAGAATGAAAAGAATAAAAGCTTAATAAAAAAAAATATATATTATTAAAAAATGTACACACATAAAACAGGACAGAGCCAACATCACAGCTGTAGATTAGAAATTCTGCCATAATTATTATTATTATTATTATTCTTTATTTATAAAGCGCCAGCATATTCCGCAGCGCTGTACAATAGGCACAGTATAGACAGGGTTACAATACATTGAACAACATTTGACAAACAGTACAGGAGGAGATGAGGGCCCTATTCCCGTAGGAACTCACAATCTAGGAGGGTTGGGGTTGGAAACATTACATTAATGTAGAAATGAAAATCTCTTGTGACTTTACTTTTAATCCCTATCAGCATTAATTTTACTGATAAGATACATATAGTATAGTTATACCGTATGAGAACACAGCAAACATTAACTAGATGCTCTGCTCTCTTACATACAACATAAAAGCCATATTTTTTTTCTTAAAAAAAAACACATTCAAAGTGACTTAGGGAATGATGTGTTTGCTTCACTAAAACAGAGGGAGGGGTGACATCACCGGGACCACTGTCCGATGAGGTGGAGGCAGAGAAGCTCAGTGCCCCCCACCCTTATCTGTCTGTAGAGATGCTATCTGCTTTCTGGGGGGGGCTAAGGCTAGGGTCAGAGTGGGGCAGTCGGAACGCGCGTGCAGGCGCACTAAATCACGGCGGCAGTAGCAGCACATAACGGGCAATGACGGCCAATATACGCAGTACGTGCGTACAAAGGTGCGCCGACACCACGCAACCGGCAAATGAACGCATTTTTCTCAGAACGTGAAACCGCTGCTACTGACGTACAGAGTGCGCTGCGGCCGCATAGCGGCGTGTGTGCGTGATTAGGAGACGTCAGACGCTGCTAGTGTGCGGCCAACATAACGTTCAAACAGCCGGATTTCCCTAGACTTCTTTTTACCCCACCGTCATGAAATACGTCCAGAATTGCGCATCGTCTGACCACTTAAGCGTATTACGTGAAAAAATGCGTGCGCACGCATCGACGTACATTTTGACGGTGGCCGCAGAAAATGCGCTCATCTGTCCCTAGCCTAAGAAGGGGCTGTAAATCTCACCAGCTGAAAGGGAGAACACAGCGATCCATCAGCATAAAGATCAATCAGCTCCTCTGCCTGCCCCAGGAGTAGCTGCAGGGTGAAACTTTCAGTTTTTCAATAAATCACCCCTTAATCTTTAAAATGTGGCTGCCCTCTCACCTGGAGACTTTCATTGCGGAATTAAGCTGCCGGGCTGTATAACAATCAGCAACAGGCAAGCATTTAAAAGTCCCGCTCGATTAGCAGCGTGTGCTCCTGCTCCCAGCTAGCAGCCCAATCTCCATTAACACTGATAACCATTCAGTGGCCGGGGGCGTGAACTAGCAGCTCCCACCAGCACAGCGTGAGACAGATCCGAGGTCTGTTTATATGCCTGTGATCGGCACAGCTCCTGCTACTTGCCCACCAGGCTGACTGCTCTCTGACAACTGGTTGCCCGGTTTAGAAATCCTCTTGTCCAGGGCGTCGGGCTATGCGAACTGCCCATCCCTGGGATGTGAGGCATGCCCCCCTTTCTCCCCACACTCTAGGCTCCCCCTGTTCTGGATAAATCACAAGGTTTTGTGGAGTTTCCACTGCAATCAGCATCACCATCAGCTGGGATTTGAACTTCCAGGCTGTCAGTTACCAGATCGGTCAGCATATTCCACAGCACAGAACAATGGGCACAATATAGCCTGGATTACAATACATTCAGACTGAACAACATTCGATAAACCAGTACAGCAGGAAACTAGGGCCCTATTCCTGTTATTAAATTATAACCTTAAGCAAACAAAAAAAAAATCCTATTATAATTACCATATATGGAATCCCAAATAGTCTGTCATTTCTTTCTCATATATCAGAATGAAGCAAGACGCTGCGCTGCGCTGATCAGCGGAGAGACCAAAATCAGCTACACACAAAATATAGCTGTGACGGAATGGGGTGTTATCCGTCTGCGGGTGTACTCCAATCCGACCCCCTCTTGATGGCGTCAGGCCCGACTGAGTGTCACGGCACTCGGCGTCTCGAGCGGCCTGAGATGACCCTGGCGTTACTTGGTGAGATGGTGCTGCCGAATTAAGTTGACCCGTTCTGCGTAGTGGGGAGCTAGGAGACCGCAGAGTGTCTCCTGCACTGTGATTTTAGCGATGAAATGACGACACCAAACGGGGCTGTATGCTTCAAGTCAAACGCAGTTGAACTGGCTTTTTACTCAAAATGGGACACGCATTTAAACATCTCACACACAAAGGAGACATGCCCAGGCTTGAATGGGAACTCAATTTGCATACAGTGGCATGCTTGCATCATCAGATTACACACACACACCGAGCTAATGTACACAGAAATTAGCATGCAATTGAATTTCAACACAGCCTTTCACTCCTAGCAACCAAGGGGAAATATAATACCTTTAAATGCATCCCACAATTACACATCTGAATCCACACTCATACAATACAGGATACATGGTAATACATCACACCAATAAAACCACATCTAGAAAAGGTATAACTGTTCATTTCAACACGCAAAACCGAAAGAGTCTCAAATAAAGAAAAAGGTCTTTGAAATGTCCCAGGCTGTTAGTTGTGGGGCTCACTGGTCAGAGCCCCTATGTCCGTTCCATGACAATCCTCCCCCCCTTCAAACGAGTCCGACGGACCCGGTTGGACCCACACGGGTCAAATAGGGGAAGTCGGGGAGCTTGGATCTCCGGGTTCCCGGGCCGATTGCCGGGATAGACCGTCGGCATTCCCGTTCTGTGGCCCGGGCCGGTATTGGATAGAAAAGTTAAAAGGTTGGAGGGCCAGGCTCCACCGCGACAGGCGGCCGTTCTCCCCCGCCACCCGGTTGAGCCACACCAGGGGGTTGTGATCCGTCATTACGGTGAAGGACCGCCCGTACACATACGGCTGGAACTTTTGCAGGGCCCAAACCAAGGTCAGACATTCTTTCTCGACCGCTGCGTATCCCACCTCCCGGGGTAGGAGTTTGCGGCTGATGTAAGCCACCGGATGATCCCCCCCGGTCGTCCCCCACTTGGCTTAGTACGGCTCCCAGTCAGTACATCGATGCGTCTGTATGGACAATGAAGCGTTTGTTATAATTGGGAGCTGTCAAGAGGGGTGCTTGGGTTAGGGCGGTCTTCAGTTGTTGGAAGGCGGTTTCGCACTCCGGGGACCACAGGACTTGGCGGGGCAGGGTTTTCTTAGTCAGGTCGGTCAGGTGTTTGGCGAGGACGCTATAGTTGGGAACGAATTTCCGGTAGTACCCTGCCGTGCCCAGGAAAGTGAGGACCTGAGTCTTGGTGATGGGGGTGGGCCACTCCAGAATGGCTTCTATATTGGCCGGTTCTGGACGCTGGGTTCCCCGACCCACCCGGTGGCTGAGGTACTGTACCTCGGACATCCCTATCCTACACTTCGCGGGTTTAAGGGTCAGGTTGGCGTCCCTTATCCGAGCGAATACCACCCCCAGATGGTGAAGGTGTTCCTCCCAAGCAAGCGAATTCCTGGAGGCCATCGAGGAGGCGATCGATCAACCGCTGAAAAGTGGCCGGGGCGTTCTTCATCCCGAACGGCATGACCCGAAACTGGTACAGGCCGAACGGGGTGATGAAGGCCGACTTCGGGGTCGCCTCTTCTGCAAGGGGAATCTGCCAGTACCCCTTGCACATATCTACCGTGGTCAAGAAATGGCCCTGGGAGATCTGATCCAACAGCTCGTCGACTCGGGGCATGGGGTAAGCATCAGTGACAGTGCAGTCATTGAGCCTCCGGTAGTCGACACAAAACCGGGTGGTACCATCCTTTTTGGGGACCAGGACTACGGGCGAGGCCCATGGACTGGCAGAGGGCTCGATAACTCCCAGCTCCAGCATCTCCCGGATTTCAGCCCGCATGGATTCGCGTACTGCCTCCGGGAGTCTGTATGCCGGTTGCCGAAGGGGACGCTGGCCGGGGGTTTCCACCTGGTGCACGGCCCAGCTGGTGTAGCCAGGGAGTGCGGAGAAGAGCTCCTGGTGCTCTTGGAGCAGCTGCCTAGCCTGCTCCTGCTTATGGGGACCCAACCCTTCCCCTAGCTGCACTTGTTCCACCCCTGAGGGCCGACCGTCTATCCGGGGAGGTCTACCAGGGGGAACTGTTCTGCCTCCTCGGTCGCAGGAGCGCAGATGGCAGATACCGTCTCGGGGCGCTCGTGGTAAGCCTTCAGCATATTGACATGGAACATCCGCTGGACCCTGGTGTCGGTACAGCTGACAACTACGTAGGTGGTCTCTCCCACTTGGGTGACCACCCGATAGGGGCCCTGCCAGGACGCCTGCAGCTTGTTCTGCCGCTGTGGTTTCAACACCAGGACCTTCTGCCCCACGAGAAACGAGCGGCTGCGGGCAGAGCGGTCGTACCATGCCTTCTGCTGGGCCTGGGCTGCCTGCATGTTCCCTTGAACCATCGCCGTGAGTTCGGTCAAGCACTCTCGGAGCTCCAGGACGTAACTCACGGCGGGGAGCCCTTCGGGTTCCTGTCCCCCCTCCCACTGCGCTCGGACTAAGTCTAGGGGGCCTCGCACCTGTCGCCCGTACAGGAGTTCAAAGGGGGAGAACCCGGTCGAGTCTTGGGGGGACCTCCCGGTAGGCAAATAACAGGTGGGGTAGGTATTTCTCCCAGTCTTTCCTCTCTTGGGTGTAAGCACGGATGAGCTGTTTCAGGGTCCCATTAAACCGCTCGCACAGCCCGTTCGTCTGCAGGTGGAACGGGGCGCTGTGAAGCGCCTTAACCCCGCACAGACGCCAGAGCTGTTGGGTTAGCTCAGCGGTGAATTGGGAGCCCTGATCAGACAAGATTTCCTGAGGAAATCCTACCCTAGAGAACACCTGTAGGAGGCCATCGGCGACGGTGTCTGCCTGAATGTTAGACAGGGCCACCGCCTCGGGATATCGGGTGGCGTAGTCCACCACGGTGAGAATATATCTCTTCCCGGTGGCGCTGGGGCGGGGTAAAGGACCAATTATGTCTACCGCCACTCGACTAAAGGGTTCTTGAATGATGGGCATGGGGTGAAGGGGGGCTTTCGGGTGGTCCCCAGTTTTCCCCGTTTTCTGGCAGGTCGGGCAGGTGCGGCAGTACTCCCGGACATCCTCACTAAGGCGAGGCCATAAGAATGCTCGGGTTAACCGGTGTCGGGTCTTGGCCATTCCTAGATGGCCGGCGAGGGGAATGTCGTGGGCCAGTCTCAGGAGTTCCTTTCTGGGGGCCTGCGGTACTACTAGCTGTTTGTGGGGAGCCCGTAGTTTCTGAGCGTCTCCCCTATTGGTGTACCGATACAGTAGCCCATATTCCCACTCAATGCTGTCGTCCCGTCCGTCGCCGGGACCCTGGCCGGCCCGGTCGCTTTACCTTTTCTAGGGTGGGGTCAGTCTGGGTCTGGTGCCGGAGGGTGGCTGGAGAGCTCCACGTGAGGGGGTGGTCCGGGGGAGGAGGTGTGGGTTCGTCTGGTCGGGGGGGGAGGTCTGGGAGGCTTGGGGGGTTTGGGAGGTTGGAGAGGTCTGGTTGGTCTCACCTGGGTCCCGACCGGAGTGCCTTGGTCGATCCGGTGGCTTTGTTGCCGGGTGGTCACTGGGGAGGCCGCGTCCGTGGCGTAGGCTGATACCAAGCGTCCCAGGTCGTTCCCCAGGAGGATTTCTGCCGGTAGTTGGTCGAGTAACCCCACCCGCACGGATCCCTCCCCCGACCCCCAATCCAAATGGACTCGGGCGGTAGCGAGTCGGAGCACCTTGCCTCCGGCTACGCGAACAGCGACGGTGCGGTCCAGCCGGTCCTTTCGGGGAATCAGGTGAGGCCGGACAAGTTAATCCATACCGCCTGTCTGTGGTGTTGGCGGTTGTCGGCGGATGCAGCCTGCACGGGATCGGCCTCATGCAGCATCCCCCATTCCTCCTGTGGGTCCCAGTATGGGGATTCCTCCTGGTAACAATGAGCCGCGGGTGGGGCTCGGATGGGGCCCCGCGGAAGGGGCGGCTGGTTGGGGCAGTTCTGGCGGTAGTGGCCCATCTGGTCGCACCCATAACAACGGATGGTAGCCGTGGAAGGGGCCCGGTTTGGGACCCGGGGTGCGGGCCAGCGTGTTGTTGGCTCCGGCCGGGGAGGTGGGGGTGTGGCACGGGAGGTGGTAGGGTGGATCGGGTGGGTGGAGGTCGTCCCCCCCCCCGTGGGACGTGCACGTGTCCATATACTGATCGGTCCAGGTGGCCGCTTGCTGCACCGTCTGGGGCTTCTTGTCCCTCACCCACTCCCGCACGGCCGGGGCGGTGTGGTCGAAAAACTGCTCGAGAAGGAACAGCTGAGTGACTTCTTCGAGGGTTCGAGCCTTGCTTCCGGCGAACCAGGTCTTCATGTCCCGTTGCAGCCGGTGCGCCCACTCCACATGGGTAGTACCGTGGGGCCGCCGGGAATTTCAGAACTTCATCCGGCTGGCTTCGGGGGTGATGGCAAAACGGGCCAGCAGGGTTTGTTTCACCTGTTCGTAGTCCCGGCTTCTTCGTCTGGGACAGTCCTGTAGGCCTCCGCAGCCCGCCCTGTTAGTTTACACGCCAGGATCCCAACCCAAGCGGCCCATTGAACCTCGTGTAGTTGGCACGAGCGTTCAAAGTCCTGGAGGAAACTTTCTATTTCCTCCTCTGCCTCGTTGAAGCTCTTGAAGGCCTGGAAGGGCACCTTCCGTGCCGTTGGTCTTTCCCAGTTGGGGTTTCCTCCCTGTTGGTACTGGATTTCCGCCAGCCGTATCTCATGTTGGCGCACCCGCTCCTGCTCTTCTTCATGGGTGATGTCCCGGACGAAGTTCTGGAAGGTGGCTTCTGTCGGCGCGGCTCCGCAAGCCGCTGCCCGCTGCTGTACCTTCCTCTGTAAGGAGTTTTCAGGGCTGGACGCCTCAGCTACGATCGGTGGTGAGGTTGCGGGCAGGTCTCTGGTCTGCTGATCCAGGGCCGCCAATTCTTCGACCAGGGCATCCTTGCTCTTTGAGCCCACGGTTCCTCCACGGTCCTCCAGCATGCCCCGCAGTGTGTCCCGTTTATAATTGGCATATGCAGCTATCCTCACCGCTTGCCACCAGTGTGACAGAATGGGGTGTTATCCGTCTGAGTGTCACGGCACTCGGCGTCTCGAGCGGCCTGAGATGACCCTGGCGTTACTTGGCGAGATGGTGCTGCCGAATTAAGTTGACCCGTTCTGCGTAGTGGGGAGCTAGGAGACCGCAGAGTGTCTCCTGCACTGTGATTTTAGTGATGAAATGACGACACCAAACGGGGCTGTATGCTTCAAGTCAAACGCAGTTGAACTGGCTTTTTACTCAAAATGGGACACGCATTTAAACATCTCACACACAAAGGAGACATGCCCAGGCTTGAATGGGAACTTAATTTGCATACAATGGCATGCTTGCATCATCAGATTACACACACTCACAGAGCTAATGTACACAGAAATTAGCATGCAATTGAATTTCAACACAGCCTTTCACTCCTAGCAACCAAGGGGAAATATAGTACCTTTAAATGCATCCCACAATTACATATCTGAATCCACACTCATACAATACAGGATACATGGTAATACATCACACCAATAAAATAACATCTAGAAAAGGTATAACTGTTCATTTCAACACGCAAAACCGAAAGAGTCTCAAATAAAGAAAAAGGTCTTTGAAATGTCCCAGGCTGTTAGTTCTGGGGCTCGCTGGTCAGAGCCCCTATGTCCGTTCCATGACAATAGCTTCATCAGGTCGTCTGAGTATTTTTTGTTAGACAGACCAGTTTATTAGATTTCAAAGACCTTATAGCCAATCAGCATACAGATACATTTCTACATCAGAGTTTAACCAACACGGCTTAAAGGAACACTCCAGGCTGAAAATCACCCCCCGTTGTTTTTACATTATATTAAAGCTATTGCCCTAACTAGTCATTCAGTATATATATATAATTATATATATATATATATATATATATATATAAAAAAAAAAAAATTTAATGTGATACTTACCCTAAAAACTACACTTTTCCAACGGTGTTTTTTTTTTACTCACCTCCGTCCTCTTCCGCTCCCGTCATGGAAAACTTGGCTACAGGTTTACGGGCAAAGCGCGCATGCGCGCCTATCACGTAAACTAGCCAATCAGCAGGCTTCCTCCCGGAATCCTGCTCATTTAACCGCGCATGCGCGGAGCAGCGCACGTTCACGAGCGGCGAGGTGAGATGAAGTTCACCCCACCTGCTCGTCTAAAAACTCTTAGGCGGAGGAGAAGGAGGCAGCGGCTCCGGCTCCTTCTCCTGCGCGTTCCCACGACTCTGCCGGAGTGGTGGGACGTCATCGCGCTTGTAGCGTGATGATGTCCCAACTTTGCCGAGAGTTCTAAAAAGTGGGAAGTTGAAACCCGATCGGCTGATTGACAGCTGGGAGGGCGGAGGCAAGTCCTCCACTTCTCTCAGCAATATCAGCCGATCGGGAAAACGTAGAAGGGGGGGGGGAAGGAATGGGATACTTCAGGCAATATGACCACCTTAAAAAGCTGAGGTGGTCATATTGCCTGGAGTATCCCTTTAACAAAGATTACTACATATTATTCAGAGATGGTTTTTTCTAGATTACAATGTCTGCACACCCTTTCCTGCACAAACAGGAAATGAGGCTAAATTCCGCAGGCTAACATCCTATGTATTCTGCTTCCCTAAGCAAAGCTGTGAGGTGTAAGACTGTCTACATACAGAATTGACAATTAAAATGGGCTGTGACCCCCCCCCCCTTTCTATCAGAACAGGCTTTTCACACTAATATTGAAATGTGGTACGTATTTCAATCACAGGAAATTTATTCATACAGAAAATTAAAATCTAACACCTGTGGGAATTTACAATCTAGAAGGGATAGGGGGTGGAAACAGGAGGAGAGGACTGCAGGGTGAGAGTGAAGGAGAGCAAGGTGAGAGTGATGGACTGGTTGGGACAGTGAGGTGTATCACTGAGTCGGGTGGTAGGAACCCCTAAATAGGAACATCTTAAGGGAGCTTTTGAAAAAAGGGAAACTAGGGGCAAGTCTGACAGTATGAGGGAGAGTGTTCCAGAGGATGGGGGCTGCGCGTGAGAAATCCTGCAGTATATCATCATGGGAAGAGGTGATGCGGGGAGAAGCTAGGCGCAGGTCACGGTTTGACCTTAGGGAGCGGGCTGTGGTGTATTTGGTGATTAGTGAGGACAGGTAGTGGGGAGCTGAGTTAGTGAGAGCTTTGTAGGTCAGGGTAAGGATTTTGAATTTAATTCTGCAGTGGATGGGGAGCCAGTGAAGGGACTCACAGAGAGGCGCAGCAGAGACAGAGCAGCGGGTGAGGTGGATGGGGAGCCAGTGAAGGGACTCGCAGAGAGGAGCGGCAGAGACAGATTGGTGGGTGAGGTGGATAAGCCTGGCAGAGGCATTCAAAATGGATTGTAAGGGGGAGAGGCGGGAGAGAGTAAGGCCAACTAGAAGATTATCACAATAGTCAAGTCGTGAGATTACAAGGGCGTGGATGAGTTGATTTGTGGTGTCAGCGGTAAGAAATGCGGAATTCTGGAAATGGAAATATTTCGCTATTGGTAGCGGCAGGATGAGGAAAGACTGGATGTGGGGGATAAAGGAAAAAGCAGACTGAAGTGTAACTCCGAGACAGCAAACCTGGTTTGATGGGGAGATAGTGATACCATCGACCATGACAGTGAAGTCAGGAGGTGGGGGGGCATTAGAAGGAGGAAATAGTAGAAGCCCAGTCCTAGACGTGTTACTCTTTAGGTGGTGAGAGGTCATCAAGGAGGAGATGCCAGATAAACAGCCGCTGACTTTGGAAAGGACAGGAGAGAGATCAGGGGTAGAGAGGTAGATCTGAGTGTCATCAGCATAGAGGTGGTAATTAAAGCCAAAGCTGTTAATGAGTTTGCCCAGGGAAGAGGTGTAAATAGAGAAGAGCAGAGGACCTAGGACAGATCCTTGAAGTACACCTACTGATAAAAGCATTGAAGAGGAGGAGTTACCAGCAAATGACACAGAGAAGGACCTGTTAGACAGATAATACTTTTAATAATTTGTAATACCTTACTAGTTGAGTTGCTAAAAATAGATTGTGCTCCCAATGTTAGGTATAGGAGACCAGGGATGTGCAGTGAGTTCAGTGGCTCGTGAGGTACCGGATAGTATCAGAGCCAGATATACACATATATTAACTAACTTTCTGCGGTTTGTGTTTAGCTGTAAATTATCTTTTACTCATTTACTGTACCCACACATATTATATATAATTTCTTGCTATTAAATGGACTTCCAAAAATACCATTATTTTCATCATATCATATACTTTACTATTAAAAAAAATTGATAGAATAACTGGTTTTCTATGCCCCTTTGCCTGTCACACTCTGTATCCGCCACTAGAGGTTGCAGAGGGAGCTGACTGGTCCTGTCATACTCTGTATCCGCCACTAGAGGGAGCTGCCTGGGCCCCTTCCTGTCAATCGGAGGCCAGCCTCCAATGCAGGTGGTTTTCTGAATGGCTTGGACCAATGGTCACTGATGCAACTGGTCCATCACTCTCACCTTGCAGTCATCTCCTCCTGTTTCCACCCCAACCTTTCTAGATTGTGAGTTCCCACAGGAATAGGGCCCTCATTTCCTCCTGTAATGGTTTGTCAAATGTTGTTCAATGTATTGCAACACTATCTATACTGTGCCCATTGTACAGCGCTGCGGAATATGCTGGTGCTTTATGAATAAAGTTAATAATTATTATAATGGTGCTTTCCCATTGGTCCAAGCTATTCTATTGTTCTGTCAGGGCCTCTCTGTGGCTCTGACAAGCAGTGCTCAGGAAGTAGGCAGCGCACGTGTGTTCCTATTTGAACAGACACGCGGCTGCAGACTGCCTGAGCAGCCTGAGCGATTAGCGTAGAGGGGAAGCATACCACCGCCACGCAAATTGAGTAGGCTGTAAAAAGAATGCGCACTCTGTGCACAGAGGAAGAGGACGCGGAGCTGACGGCGGGGGAGCGCAGAGCAGGTGAGTTTCTTTTACTATTTTAGCGCTTAATGGTAGATGAGGCTCTGCCTCACCTGCCTACCCTGACGGCACGTCCCTATAGGAGACGCACAGTGCAGTAATCTCACAAAAGCTACGAGGCGCAAACTGATTTCACCTCAATTTAGCGTAAAGATTGGAATATCAATGGCAGACTTTAAACTTTCTAATGCTAGCACGAACACTTACTTCAAGATGCTACAATAGCAACAACTACAGAATAGAGCCCTAAGGCTGGCCGCACACGAGCAGAGGAAGGAACGTCCGTAAAAGTGGACATTCCTTCCACTCTCTGCGCTCAGCGTACAAAGCACGATCCTCCTATGAAGAATCGCACTTTGTATCCTTTCAGCGTCCGTTTAGCTTTTTGACGGGGAGGGCTTTTTCACGTCCGGTGGATGGCCTTCCCTGTCAAAAACCCACGGACGCAGGGAAGTGCGGGCGCTCATGAGCCAAAGTGGCTACCACATCTTTTATTGGAATGCAATTTGCAATAGTCTCACATTTATGGTTTTAGTGTATAAAACTATTCTGTAAGTGATGAAACTCTGAAATTACAGAATAAAAAAAAGCTATGCAGAAGGAATCTTACATGCTAATTATTGCTTTTCAGTGTATGACAATGCAATATCCAGATAGCTCGTTTTTTGGTAGGGAATGGGTTAAATGCTGTTTGCAAAGAGGACTATTATAAGTTTGACCTGTGATGAACTAAAAATGTTTCTTCACTAAACCTACAGAGGAGCCAACAATAAGCGTTACAAGCATTGTTAAAAAATTCAATGAATCTTTTCCGAAAAGTGATCCCACAAGATCCAGAATGAAAGTGCAGCAGCCACATGTCCAGAAACAGGAAACTGTACAGAATTCATGGCAAGTAAGTTATGATCAGACTTTAATTTATGATATATATATATGAATTCAGATACTCACCTCCTACCCGCAGCGAGGACCGCGGCTCCCTCAGCCTACTCAGTCTGGTGGGAGCAGGGAGAGACTCGGAGGGGGGGATTCCTCCAGTCTCTCCCTGCGGATCACTTTCAATGGAGTCCTATGGACTCAATCAAGTGGATGCTCTCGGCGGCGCTTAGTGCTGCCGCACGCATCCCGGGGCGTACGCCAGTTAACAATGCAAGCAGATTTTTAAGTGCTTCTAATATAATTTCACAGTATAACGGGTACGCTAGGGAGAAAACCGCGAGCGCAGTTTTTTCTCCCTAGCAGTCCCGTTTTACCGCCAATAATGTAATATAGCCCTGCATGTGCAATTTATTTCAGAGACCAATTGACCAGGGATATGGGGACAGAATAAATTACCACCAGAAAAAGAATGAGATACCAGAAGAACATTGGGAAATCAAGAAGCAGGGGCAATATCAGAGATCTGAAGAAAGAAAACAAGCTCCCTACATTAAAGTTTCCGCCAGAAATGTAATAGGTGAGTAACGTTAATGTCACGACATAGTGGTTCATAAAATGTTTAGGAAGCTTAGAATTAGGTGAAAAATGTAATAATCTATTCATGCATTTACTGTATATACTGAAAATGCTAGCTGTGTGTTTTAGCCTTTGTGTTAAAATACTCTTAATTTTAATAAAGACAGGAGGCGAATATTTTGCATTACCTTTCCTTTACTGCACCTCCAGCAGCAAAGATAAACAAGAAACATCAGCGCCATAGTGACAAGTAGACCAATCAGAACAAAGCATGAGCAATAAAATGACATCCAAACCCTCCCAAGTCCTCTTTTTTTTCTTTGTGGATGAAACTTCATGAGCAAACTGGAAGAACAATGATAAAAACAGAATGAGGAAAAAACTATCCGACAAGCGAATCCTGCAGACGTGACAACCAGAAGCATCTTCATAACATAACAAAATAGGAAAAAATGTGAAAGCACCACATAGTGACAGCGTGTCCAACATAAAGTTACAGGCACCTCAAGACCTGATGCAATGCATAAAAGACGAGACAGAGGAGATATGATAGAAACATTTAAATATGTAAAAAGGGAATCCACAAGGTAGAGGAAGGGAGTATATTTAAAAGGAAACAAAGTAGCAAAACAAGAGGACATAGTCTTAGATTAGAGGGCAAAGGTTTAAAAGTAACATCAGGAAGCATTATTTTACTGAGAGGTTGGTGGATACATGGAACAGTCTTCCAGTTGAAGTGGTAGAGGCCAAAACAGTGATTGAATTTAAGCAGGCATGGGATAGGCATAAGGCTATCCTAAACAAAAGATAAATCCAGGTACAGTATCCATGTAATTGGGCGACTAGATGGGCCGAAAGGTTCTTATCTGCGACATTTTTCTATGTTTCTATAATAAAATATCCCATAACGCATCTGTGGTTGTAGATGGGATACGAGAATATCGGATTCTGTCCCAATTAGCTAATGAATACAGGCAACTGTATACAGAAAACTGCCAAAATATATATCTATGCGCAGTGTAACTGTACTTTAAAATGAGAGGTATAAGGACGCCCTCTAGTAATCACTATTGTGTGTGCACACTTTGGAACGGTAAGAAAGTTTGTGCACTGTAAATAATCTGTATAGGGAAAGACACCTGTGACGTATCAGTGATTTAGCAAAGGGATGGGCAGATATATTTCTATCACAATGCAATAAAAAATACAGACAAAGGTAGTGTTAATGCAAAAACTGCTCGAATATCCATATAATGGCAATGTAAGAGTTTTCTAGGGGAAGGTATAATACCGCCCTCTATTGGTCACTGTTAAGTGAGAAAACAAATTGAGCTTTAGCTTTAAGGTGGAAAATATAATGGCTCCCTCTATTGGTTACTGTTGGGAGTGTAAACTCTGAATACAGTAAAAAAAATGTGAATATATGGGGCATAATAGCACCCTCTGTTGGTTATTACTGGAAATGCTTACTAGTGGTACACAAAAACAGTTTGTGAAAGTGGTTCTTATTTAAAGAATGAATACAACTAATTCAGCAGAGAACCCATGATCAGGGGTATAGTGGCGCCCTCTATTGGTTAATACTAGAAGTGTTTACTCAAGATAAAAAACGTTGGAACGGGGTTCTAATTCAAAGAACGCAAGTATTACTGATTCTCCGCTGAATTCTTTGAATTAGAACCCCGTTCACCAACTGTTTTTTTTCTCCTTAAGGTTCCTCCCTGGGTTGGTGTAGTTTCATGAAAAGATGAAGGTCCTCAATTGCTCCACTTTAAAAACACATAAAACACTCATTCTATTGTGTTTAAAATAAAAACAAAATAAAAATTATATTTATATAAAAACACAACTGATACAGAGTAACTGAGACGCGTTACTTCAGTCAGTAAAAATAGTATGGGGGGAGGTCTCCAGGGTCGCCAGTGTCATATTATATACATGCTCATGTTCTAATTACAGTTGTGTTCAAAATTATTCAACCCCCAATGCTGTAAAGGGTTTTAGGGAATTTAGTGTACATTTGTAATTGTATTCAGAATGAAATCCTACAAGGACTTTTTAAAGAACCATATGCAACTAAAATGACATCAATTGGTTTTGTAATACAGTAGTAAATGTTTCTTTTGTGAATTCTTCATTGACACAATTATTCAACCCCTTAAAGACTACCACTCTGAAGAACAGAGGTTCATTCAAGTGTTTTCAATCAGGTATTGAAAACACCTGTGGATGTCACGGAGCAGCAATAAAGCATAATAAGCACCAATTAGGCAGCTTTAAAATGACTGTGATACTCAGCTCCTTCTAGACATTTACTGGTGTGGTTACAAACATGGTGAAGTCAAGAGAATGGTCCAGGAAGACAAGAGAAGAGGTGATTACTCTTCACAGGAAGGGCAATGGCTATAAGAAGATTGCAAAGATGTTAAACATACAAGAGAGACCATAGGAAGCATCATTCGCAAATTCAAGGCAAAGGGCACTGTTGAAACGCTACCTGGTCGTGGCAGAAAGAAGATGCAGACTTCGACTGCTGTGCACTACCTGAAGCGTAGAGTGGAGAAAAGTCCCCGTGTGACTGCTGAGGAACTGAGAAAAGATGTGTCAGATGTGGGTACTGAAGTTTCAGCTCAGACAATACGGCGCACACTGCGTAATGAAGGCCTCCATGCCAGAACTCCCAGGCGCATCCCCTTGCTGTCTCCAAAGAATAAGAAGAGTCGACTGCAGTATGCCAAAAGTCATGTGGACAAACCACAGAAGTTTTGGATAGTGTTCTGTGGACTGATGAAACAAAATTAGAACTGTTTGGGCCCATGGATCAACGCTATGTTTGGAGGAGGAAGAACAAGGCCTATGAAGAAAAGAACACCTTGCCAACTGTGAAGCATGGCGGGGGGTCAATCATGCTTTGGGGCTGTTTTGCTTCTGCAGGTACAGGGAAGCTTCAGCGTGTGCAAGGTACCATGAATTCTCTTCAGTACCAGGAGATATTGGATGACAATGTGATGCAGTCCGTCACAAACCTGAGGCTTGGGAGAGTTGGACCTTTCAACAGGACAATGATCCCAAGCATACCTCCAAGTCCACTAGAGCATGGTTGCAGATTAAAGGCTGGAACATTTTGGAGTGGCCATCGCAGTCACCTGACTTAAATCCGATTGAGAACCTCTGGTGGGACTTAAAGAAAGCAGTTGCAGTGCGCAAGCCTAAGAATGTGACTGAACTGGAGGCTTTTGCCCATGACGAATGGGCGAAGATACCCGTAGATCGCTGCAAGACACTTGTGTCAAGCTATGCTTCACGTTTAAAAGCTGTTATAACTGTAAAAGGATGTTGTACTAAGTACTAAGATTGAATGTCACATGGGGGTTGAATAAAACTGATAATGATGTGAGCACAGAAAAGACATTTGTGGTTATTTCATTATAAATGTTATGTTATATTTGTCTGACCTACACGTGCCTCTTTGATTTAATTGTAAGCAAGATGACTGAATGATCAAAATCAATGTCAAACTGGCCAAAACACTCAATTTCAGTGGGGGTTGAATAATTTTGAACACAACTGTAAGTCTTAATCAAATGAGGAATCAAATTGCTGTGTAGATTTCTTCTTACCGGTTTCGGACTCGTCCCAGTCACATGGTAGAGGTCCATCTTTTCATGAAACTACACTAACCCAGGGAGGAACCAAAAGGAGGAATACCAGGACAGTTTCAGAAAGGTTGGGCACAAACCTAATTGTAGTGCCAAGGTGAACACTCAGAGCCGAGAATACAAGAGGCTCCAGAGACGGTGAGTGAGATTCTTATGGATATGCACTGGATATTGCAATGTGATACCAGTTTACACTATGAGAGCTCCGTCTCTCCTGTCTTTCTGTTTACATTGAAGAGGCACAGATCCAGTCAAAGAAGGGACGAGCCACTCTTTAACTGGCCATAGGCGACTGTTCCTAGAGCCGGGGCAGTAAGGCTCTTGACTGTGTGAGTTGGCAATTTATGCACCAATTTGAAGCACTTTAGCATCTACAGATTGCTGCACTATTATGTCTTTTATGGATTTTTGTTTTTGAGGTACTTAGCGGAATGGAGGATGTGGTGGATTTGATTAAATCTCTTCTCCAGGCCCCCCTTACCCCCCCCCCCCCCGTCTACATCAGTGTAATATAAGCATACTTTTACCTTTTGGACCGACACAATTTTTAATCCGCACTTGCTATTATTATTTAATTTGAGCGTTCAAATTGCTTGCACGAATCAATATGTATGAATTTGTAAAGAGTTTTTACAAAGATTGCACTATTTTGCACGGTATTGGTTTATGCACTTAAGTGCACATGTTGCAGGAGGCACTTAGCACTTTATGTATTTGCACAAATATCTGAAGCATATTAAGAGATTTTATTGTATAGACTCTTAGTATTGTGACTTTGTGCACAGATACAACCTGTATACTGTGCCAAAAGGAACTTTTAGATATTACCAGTTTTGTGTACATTTTTGTTTAGTTTTACTGTACATATTATCCTTTAAGGCAGCACATGGAATAATATATTATACAGTATCCTAGAAATACCCTCACTGATTTAGCACCTTCACTAGTAATATATATATATATATATATAAAAATCCAAGGAGGGAGAAGGCACTCAGTCGGTTAGTTTTTCGTTTTGCCCAGGTGCTACCCGCTGGAATATAGATACAAAAACGGAGACATGGGAGCACTCTGGGTCTTAGAAGAAAATAAAAAATATTTATTGAAGATGCATTAAAAAAGGGACCGACGTTTTGGCTCCTAGAAGCCTTTATCATATATACCTAAATAAAGGCTTCTAGGAGCCAAAACGCCGGTCCCCTTTTTAATGCATCTTCAATAAATATTTTTTATTTTAAGACCCAGAGTGCTCCCATGTCTCAGTTTTTGTATATGTATATATATATATATATATGTGATTATTATTGCAGAAGCCACTTGCACATCACAGCAATTCGATGAATTGCATCCCAGAGCTCCTGTGCCACATTCCCCATATGCAGCAAGGAATTCTGGGTAGGATATGCAAATGACATCTGTCTCACTTTTATGCATCCTGGGTCTGTTATTACACAGAACCCTAAAATCAATGCTATGCCACACAGTGGCTTTCTAGCAGAGATAAGGTTTATGCAACTGGTCAAAGCCACTCCTAGGACAGCGCTGTTTCGGGTTGTTGGACCATCATCAGCTAGGAGCTAATCATGATGACCAGTTGCAGTGATACTTGTAGATACTGATTTGCACTGCGGGTCCCAAGCATCCACTGCAACTCATCATGCCTAGCTCCTAGCTGATGAGGGTCCAACAAACCCAAAACATCGCTGTCCTAGGAGTGGCTTTGACCAGTTGCATAAACCTTATCTCTGCTAGAAAGCCACGGTGTGGCATAGCATTGATTTTAGTCCCAGGATGCATAAAAGTGAGACAAATGTCATTTGTATATCCTACCCAGAATTTCTTGCTGCATATGGGGAATGTGGCACAGGAGCTCTGGGATGCAATTCATCGAATTGCTGTGATGTGCAAATGGGTTCTGCAATAAAAAACACACTTATTATAGTGTGGAGGCTTTTTATCTCACTTTTTGTCCTCCACCACAACATTATATATATTTTTGCAAAAAATTTTGTGACCGCATTGAGTCTGATATCTGGGTATACATGTATCTGGGGTCTGATGTATCAAGGTATACATGTATCTGGGGTCTTGGTATACAGGTATCTGTAGTCATTAAGTGATTTCGACCATGCCCTGCAAGACGACCTAAAGAGGCCCACAAATTCTGAAGATCATTTACGTAAATTATAACTACAGCATTTATCATCATGTCAGAATCACAACATTGTTGCAGATAGTAAGTAAATAAATTACCTATTGTGCTCCCCATGTTAAGCATAGGATGTACGAAGTACAGTAAGCTCGCGCAACCACCGATGTGCTAATGAAATTAGCATTAAGACCTTGTGATCCTAACGCTAATTACTCTGTGCTTTGCGCTCTCCATGTTAAGTATAGGGTGCGTAAAGTACAGTAAGCGCACTCGAAAAAGCACTAATACCGATTCGCTAACGGATTTTTAAACTTCTTAGCGATTCAAAGGTGATCTGTATGAACCTCTTTTAAGCTAGTGCTAAAGCCCATTTTTGTGAGCACTATTGTTATCCCAATATCTTCCACAACAATAAAGTAGGGCTGTGCAATATTGACAAAATAATCATATTGCGATTTCTTGAATGAATATTGCGATTTTATTTGCGATTTAGCCAATTGTTTTTGCTTTTTCAAACATGCTACACACATTCTAAATGTATTCAGTATTCAGCATATGGATACTGCCCCAGCACATGGATATACTGCCCCAGCTCATGGATATACTGCCCCAGCTCATGGATACTGCCCCAGCTCACGGATATTGACCCAGCACACAGATATTGCCCCAGCTCATGGATATACTGCCCCAGCTCATGGATACTGCCCCAGCTCATGGATACTGCCCCAGCTCACGGATATTGCCCCAGCACACGGATATTGCCCCAGCTCATGGATACTGCCCCAGCTCATGGATACTGCCCCAGCACATGGATACTGCCCCAGCACATGGATATTGCCCCAGCACATGGATATTGCCCCAGCTCATGGATACTGCCCCAGCTCATGGATACTGCCCCAGCTCATGGATACTGCCCCAGCACATGGATACTGCCCCAGCTCATGGATACTGCCCCAGCACATGGATACTGCCCCAGCACATGGATACTGCCCCAGCTCATGGATATTGCCCCAGCACATGGATACTGCCCCAGCTCATGGATACTGCCCCAGCTCATGGATACTGCCCCAGCACATGGATACTGCCCCAGCTTGTGGATACTGCCCCAGCACATGGATACTGCGCCGCAGCTCACCTCTGTGCGCCGCTGTGTTCTGTGCGCCGCGTGTTCGGCTCCCTGTTAACTTCCGGCGGCACATGGAGCTTGGGCGCTCGCCTGGGGGAACCATGTGACGAGCCGCGAGAACGTGATACTCTCATACACCCCGTACATTACTATGAGGTTTATTGCTGTGGAGCTCTACGATGCTCTCATACACACTACACAGTATGTTGAGTTTTATTGCTGTGATATAGTAATGTGTGGCGTATGGATATAACTACAGCCCATTGATTTGAATGGGCATGAAGAAGCGGCAATCACTGTGAACATCATGTGTACTGTTGAGATTGGTCCATGGGAGTCACATGCCTGGTTGGACCAATGAGCGAACGTCCTGTGCTTGAGTCACTACAGATGCAATCATTGGTCATACGACGACCACGTGACTCAACCAGCATGAATGGAGACTGCATAAATACAAATGCTGTTACATTCAATTTTTTGGCACTCGTCACGAGCCGGTTAGCGGCAAAACACGCAATGGGTGTGCTTATTTGTTACCTACCATCTGATGCAGGATTTAATTTTGAACATATAGAACCTTGATTTTATGGGACATAGTGGTCCTGGGTACTTTTAAATCTGAATGGGGTCAATGTAGACTAAGATTATGGTCCACTTGCAAAAACCTATACCTCGGCTCATTACTGGTCCTTTTTTCTATAGCTCACCGCACAGAGGAGGTTTTGCTCATTGAGTATTCTATTGCTACGCTAACTTGTGATTACATTATAATCCTCTTATTTTGGAGTGGCACAAGCAAATGTAACACACACTGTTTATATTATTTTCTCTGTTACTGCACGTGGGACCCCGACCCACTCGCATTAGTGCTTTATGGATAAGTAACACAAGCAAATTGTAAGACAATACAGCAAGTTTGAGGATTACAATAAATAGAGCTACTGGTTTTTAAATGTATGTATGTGATGACCTGTGTCCTGTCTTGTCTTTTGTAGTTTTTATGTTATTTATATAATAAATGTTAAGATTTATCTTTATTATTGGTTGGCAGTCTAAAGGTACCTTTCTTTGGAAAGGGTGGTGTTCAGTTTATACATATACGGGTTAACCCTGCATTAGAATGCGTTTGTTGAGAACTCTAATCATTTCTTCACCTTATCATCCTTTGGTGGATGTGTGTTTGTTACATACAGCACACAACTTAAGATTTATTAGGGTTACTGTTCCTGCTTAATTTATGAATAGGGTTACTTTTAGGTTTACTGTTTCTGAATGTTTTATGATGCCTAGGGTTATAGTTTTTTCATGTTTATGACTAGGGTTAGGGTTACAGCTTCTGCTTGTCTTACGGTTAGAGTTACAGTTTCGGATAGTAATGTACCGAAATTCTGGCCACAAAACATATCATCTGAAAATGGTCTTATCGGCTTTTGGCCGAAAGTAAAACCATAGCTGAAACTGTCAGCCAAAACTGCAGGATCCCAGCTGACACTGAGCGGCACCCTACCTGCTTGCTACCACATGGATCCCTCATTCTGCTCATCTCATACAGGGGTCTGATGTCTGAGTAAAGTACCTGGGGTCTGATGTTTGGGTATACATCGTTCTGGGGTTCTGATGTCTGGGTATACATGTATACCCAGACCCCCAGATACATATATCTGGAGTCTGATATCTGGGTATACATGTACCGGGAGTCTGATATCAGGGTACACATGTATCTGGGGTCTGATGTATCTCAGTATACATGTACAGTATCTGTAGTCATTAACCACTTCGCTGCTGAGGACGCGCTCAGCGCGTCCTCAGCAGTTCCGCTGGTATGCGGAGGACGCGCTGAGGCGTCCTCCCATCGGGGTCAGCGTTCGGCCGGGTTCCGGCCGATCGCTGGCCCCTCCGGTGCGGGCTGACATCCTGGATGTCAGCCCGGCATCCGGACCAGCAGCCGCCAGAATTAGGTGTCATCGCGGGGCGCGATGACACCTAATCAGGCGCCCCCCCCGCATGTGCGGAGGAGGCGCCTGAAAGGGAGGGGGGAGGTCCTTCGGACCTCTCTCCCTCCCGATCGGCGGCGCACAGGGGGTTAACCCAGGCATCATTTGGAAGGGCACAGCCTGCCCTTCCAAATGATGCCTGGCAATTAACCCCTGGGGAGCTGGATCGCGAATCGGCGCTGAAAAGCGCCGGTTCGCGATCCTTTCCCGGAGCTGGCCGACATCTTGGATGTCGGCCAAGCCTCCGGAACTCCCCCAGAGGACTGGCGTCATCGTGCGTAGCACGATGACGCCAGTCCTAGACTTAACCCTAACTGCCACCAACTGTGGAGATAGGGAGTTCCAATGAACTCCCTATCTCCCGATCCGTGGCAGCTAGGGGTTAAATTTTGGTATGTTGGATCGGCCAGAGCATGGCCGTTCCAACGATACCAAACATGAAAGTGAAAAATTTTGTAAAAAAAAAAAAAAATAAAAAAAAAAAAAATTAAAAAAAAAAAAAAAAAACACTTTTTTTTTATTTTTTTGGTTTATTAATGCAGCAATATTGTTCCCATTTCAATTATAATGTGAACAATGATGCTGCACTAACGATTTTTGTATGCGGTGCCGTTTGTTAAAAATAGTGTCATTTTCCCCAAAAAAAATGTAACGAGACCCCATCTCTAATTTTTTTAACAAGCGCACCCCATACAAAATATAACCGTAATTGCTCGCATGTTAAAATGTAAAAAAAAACACTTTACACATTGTAAATTATTGAAAATACATATTTTATTGCATTTTTTGTTATAATATACAGACATGACATAACGTATACATATAATAATGACATATTATGAATCTACTGAGTCTGACGGAAAGAACGATATATAATATGTCTGGGTCATATACTAAAATAAGCCTTCAAAACACGTTTAAACATGATGCGCAAAACAGGTAAAAATGACCTCAGCATAGGGGCGGGAAAAGCCTCAGCAGCGAAAGGGTTAAGTGATTTCGACCATGCCCTGCAAGACGACATAAAGGGGCCCACAAATTCTGAAGATCATTTTTACGTAAATTAAAACTACAGCATTTATCATGTCAGAATCACAACATTGTTGCAGATAGTAAGTAAATAAATCAGATTGCCAGTATAATTTCTTTTGCATAGTGCAAGCACAGTAGAGGTGCAGACTTATTCCTTGATTATGCCTTACCTCAGGACTGTATTACATTGTCCAACTGGTACAGTGTAGCCATAATCTCCTGTCTTTTAGTATTCTATCAAATCTGCATTGAACTATGAGTAGAATGAACCAATTTGCTCACCAGAACCTCCTAAATGTGTCCTATTGTGGTGCTGACAAGATACCTGCTTAGAAAGTAAAGGAGCTACTGAAAAATCTAAATAGCTATAATTACCTGTGGTTTTAAAGATGGGTGCGTGCAAGACCTGAATTCCTCCAGCAAATTGGGATTTTAAAGTGCACCAATCGTGCAAAAGCAACTTTTATATGTAACAAATGGACAATGCCATTGCTTTGGAACAAAGAAAATAATAAATGATTTTATATTTATGTGTTTTTTTTTCTCTACCTGACATTTGACATGGCAATCTTTGGTATAATTAGAAAGACCAGACTCCGACCTGTCCAATGACACCTAACATAACGTTGTGGGGTGTAAAGAATGGAAATACAGGGGTCCAAAAGGCCCCCGCTCTCCTTGCAGAGGTGAAGCAGCTTATGTTTTAGAAGGATCAATGTGTAATAATGCTTTGCTCCATCACCTCTACATCAGTGGTACATGGAAAATATTTATGGCATATTATATTAATTGTGTCTGCCTGCATTTCTTATTGTTCAGACCGCAGAGAGGAGACTGTGCAGGGAAGCATCCGATCGCCAAGTTACGAAATACGTGAAAAATCAATGGTTCAGCTTCAAGGTAAGATACGGAAGAATTGGATTCCAAAGAACCCAAAAGGAAGGTGGGAACAAATGATTAAAATTCTAAAACTTTATTGGACTTCTGAGAAAAAACATACACACCCACAAAATGTATAAAAAACACACAAAAAAAGTCATAGATTAGAGACCATAACTCAAGGTCAATGACCAATCACCAAAAGCATCTAATGCAGGGTGAGGTCTCTGTGACAACAATTGTATGTCAAAAACTGAGAACCACCATCTGAAAAAAAATAATCAGCAAGAGATGCCTAATGATCCCCTCAGAAAAGTATGTACACGTTAGAGTATACTTAAATACTTAAAGACATGTGCCACCAAATTGGTTATTGTAGTTAGCATGCACCACTCAAAAGCATCACGATGAGGTGCAAACATAAGTGGTCCAGGTCACGGAATACAACTGGTTAATATAGAGACAAAGAGCGAGCCTGGTAGCTACAATTTGCAATCCACTGATCGAGAAATCACAATAAAGTGCAAGCAGTAGCAATCACCCAGCCAAAAGTGTATTCCTAAAAAAAAAAAAAAAGTGCATACGTTGGAGTATACTTAGATGCTTAAAGACATATGCCACCAAATTTGTTGTTGTAATTAGCATGCACTACTCAAAAGCGTCACGATGAGGTGCAAACATAAATGGTCCATGTCATGGAATACAGCTGGTAAATATAAAGACAAGGAGTAAACCTGGTAGCTACAATTTGCATGCACTGATCGAGAAATCACAATAAAGTGCAAGCAGTAGCAATCTCCCAGCCAAAAGTGTATTCCTCAGCAAGAAAATTCATAGAATACATACAGGGGATCATGAGATTAAAATTCCATCTCAACATTAAACATGCTACAATGTTGCTGAACGGTTATAGGCCATAGCCCAAACACATTGTGCTGTAATGGTATTGTTCTCTATAAAATATAGATGCGTCCAGCTCAGGCATGCAACGAGAGGAAAACCTTAAATGGGTTAATAGAGCACGTCCAACGTGGCGTTTCGCTTGTGTCTGCTCCTCAGGGATGTGGAAAGACAAATAAGCATATGACCTCTTTTAAAGATTGTGCCATCTGGAATCAGGCGGTCACATGGGAGAATTTGTCCAATAGTAAACCATTGATCAAGCCTGAAGGAGACATACAGTTGTGTTCAAAATTATTCAACCCCCACTGAAATTGAGTGTTTTGGCCAGTTTGACATTGATTTTGATGATTCAGTCATCTTGCTTACAATTAAATCAAAGAGGCACGTGTAGGTCAGACAAATATAACATAACATTTATAATGAAATAACCACAAATGTCTTTTCTGTGCTCACATCATTATCAGTTTTATTCAACCCCAAGTGACATTCAATCTTAGTACTTAGTACAACATCCTTTTACAGTTATACCGCTTTTAAACGTGAAGCATAGCTTGGCACAAGTGTCTTGCAGCGATCTACGGGTATCTTCGCCCATTCGTCATGGGCAAAAGCCTCCAGTTCAGTCACATTCTTAGGCTTGCGCACTGCAACTGCTTTCTTTAAGTCCCACCAGAGGTTCTCAATCGGATTTAAGTCAGGTGACTGCGATGGCCACTCCAAAATGTTCCAGCCTTTAATCTGCAACCATGCTCTAGTGGACTTGGAGGTATGCTTGGGATCATTGTCCTGTTGAAAGGTCCAACGTCTCCCAAGCCTCAGGTTTGTGACGGACTGCATCACATTGTCATCCAATATCTCCTGGTACTGAAGAGAATTCATGGTACCTTGCACATGCTGAGGCTTCCCTGTACCTGCAGAAGCAAAACAGCCCCAAAGCATGATTGACCCCCCGCCATGCTTCACAGTAGGCAAGGTGTTCTTTTCTTCATAGGCCTTGTTCTTCCTCCTCCAAACATAGCGTTGATCCATGGGCCCAAACAGTTCTAATTTTGTTTCATCAGTACACAGAACACTTCTGTGGTTTGTCCACATGACTTTTGGCATACTGCAGTCGACTCTTCTTATTCTTTGGAGACAGCAAGGGGGTGCGCCTGGGAGTTCTGGCATGGAGGCCTTCATTACGCAGTGTGCGCCGTATTGTCTGAGCTGAAACTTCAGTACCCACATCTGACAAATCTTTTCTCAGTTCCTCAGCAGTCACACGGGGACTTTTCTCCACTCTACGCTTCAGGTAGCGCACAGCAGTCGAAGTCAGCATCTTCTTTCTGCCACGACCAGGTAGCGTTTCAACAGTGCCCTTTGCCTTGAATTTGCGAATGATGCTTCCTATGGTCTCTCTTGGTATGTTTAACATCTTTGCAATCTTCTTATAGCCATTGCCCTTCCTGTGAAGAGTAATCACCTCTTCTCTTGTCTTCCTGGACCATTCTCTTGACTTCACCATGTTTGTAACCACACCAGTAAATGTCTAGAAGGAGCTGAGTATCACAGTCATTTTAAAGCTGCCTAATTGGTGCTTACTATGCTTTATTGCTGCTCCGTGACATCCACAGGTGTTTTCAATACCTGAATGAAAACACTTGAATGAACCTCTGTTCTTCAGAGTGGTAGTCTTTAAGGGGTTGAATAATTGTGTCAATGAAGAATTCACAAAAGAAACATTTACTACTGTATTACAAAACCAATTGATGTCATTTTAGTTGCATATGGTTCTTTAAAAAGTCCTTGTAGGATTTCATTCTGAATACAATTACAAATGTACACTAAATTCCCTAAAACCCTTTACAGCATTGGGGGTTGAATAATTTTGAACACAACTGTATATTGCAAATAGCAGGATGATCATTTTGACAGGCTAGAGAGTTAACTCGGGGGTATGAAGGACCTGTAATGGCTACCCAATGTCATACTGTCTCAATCATAATGCTGAGCTGGTCCTCCGCACATAGTATTGCCCTGATCACGTATCATCACAATATAGCTATTAGGGGCAAACCTATACCAAGGTCTGTGCAGCGATAAAAAAAAAAAAAAAAATCCCCAATAACCCCGGTAATATAGAAACATAGAAAAATGTCGGCAGATAAGAACCTTTCGGCCCATCTAGTCTGCCCAATTACATGGATACTTGACCTGGATTTATCTTTTGTTTAGGATAGCCTTATGCCTATCCCATGCTTGCTTAAATTCAATTACTGTTTTGGCCTCTACCACTTCTACTGGAAGACTGTTCCATGTATCCACCACTCGCTCAGTAAAATAATGCTTCCTGATGTTACTTTTAAACCTTTGCCACTCTAATCTAAGACTATGTCCTCTTGTTTTGCTACTTTGTTTCTTTTAAATATACTCCCTTCCTCTACCTTGTGGATTCCCTTTACGTATTTAAATGTTTCTATCATATCTCCTCTGTCTCGTCTTTTTCCAAGCTGTACATGTTAAGATCATTAAGCTTTCTTGATAACTTTTCTCCTTCAAGCCGTACACCATTTTAGTAGCCCTTCTCTGAACTCTCTCTAAGATGTCTATATCCTTCTGGAGATACGGTCTCCAGTACTGCACACAGTACTCCAAGTGAGGTCTCACCAGTGCTCTGTACAGTGGCATGAGCACTTCCCTTTTCCTACTGCTAATACCTCTCCCTACACAACCAAGCATTCTGCTAGCATTTCCTGCTGCTCTATTACATTGACTACTTACCCTTAGATCCTCTGAAATAATGACCCCTAAATCCCTTTCCTCAGATGTTGAGGTTAGGACTGTATCAAATATTCTATATTCAGCCCTTGGGTTTTTACGTCCCAGGTGCATTATCTTGCACTTATCCACATTAAAACTCAATTGCCACAACTCCGACCATTTTTTTAGTTTACCTAAATCATTTGTCATTTGGCTGATCCCTCCAGGAACGTCAACCCTGTTGCAAATTTTTGTGTCATCAGCAAAAAGACATACTTTTCCATTAATACCTTCTGCAATATCACTAATAAAATATTAAAGAGAATGGGTCCAAGTACTGACCCCTGAGGTACCCCACTGGTAACAAGACCTTGCGCCGAATAAACTCCATTTACCACAACCCTCTGTTGTCTGTCACTCAGCCACTGCCTAATCCATTCAACAATATTGTAATCCAAGCTCAAAGATTGCAATTTATTGATAAGCCTTCTATGCGGAACAGTATCAAAAGCCTTACTGAAATCTAAATAAGCAATGTCTACTGCACCACCTGTGTCTATTATTTTTGTTACCCAATCAAAAAAATCAATAAGATTAGTTTGGCATGATCTCCCTGAGGTAAACCCATGTTGTTTCTGATCCTGTAATCCAGTGGTCCCCAACCCAGGCCCTCAGGGCCCACTAACAGGCCAGATTTTGCAGATCACCTTGGGGAAATGCAGACTGAATCCTGCAATCACTGAGCAGCAAATCATAACACCTGTGCTGTGCTTCAGATATCTGGCAAACCTGGCCTGTTAGTGGGCCCTGAGGGCCTGGGTTGGGGACCACTGCTGTAATCTATGTGTTTTTAGATGTTCAACAATCCTTTCCTTTAACATGGTTTCCATTAATTTCCCCACTACAGACGTAAGACTAACTGGCCTATAGTTCCCCGATTCCTCCCTACTACCCTTCTTGTAAATGGGCACAACATTTGCTAATTTCCAGTCTTCTGGGACGACTCCTGTTAACGGTTTTGCTATTACATCACTGAGCTCTTTTAATAATTTAGGATGGATCCCATCAGGCCCCATTGACTTATTTGTCTTTACTTTAGACAGCTGCTTTAGAACCTCCTCCTCTGTAAACTCATATGTAAATGTCTCTTTAGTGTTCTCTCCTAACTGAGGTTCCTTTCCTTCCTTTTCTTCTGCAAAGACTGAACAAAAATATTCATTGAGGCAGTCAGCGAGACTTTTATCCTCTTCTACATACCTTCCTTCCTTTGTTTTTAATCTAACTAATCCTTGTTTTACTTTTCTTTTCTCGTCATGTATCAGTGTTTGCAGATGACACAAAACTAGGAAAAGTAATACAATGTGAGCAAGATGTTACTTCGCTACAGAGGGATTTAGATAGATTGGGGGACTGGGCACTTAAATGGCAGATGAAATTTAATGTAGATAAATGCAAAGTTATGCACTTTGGAGTGAAGAACACACAAGTAATTTATACCCTAAATGGTACGGAGTTAGGGAAATCCAAGCAGGAGAAGGATTTGGGAATAATCATATACTTCAAACTAAGTAACAATGTGCAATGTCAAACAGCAGCCGCCAAGGCAAGCAAAGTATTGGCATGCATTAAAAGGGGAGTTCACTCACGGGATGAAAACATAATTTTGCCTCTGTATAAATCAATGGTCAGGCCGCACCTTGAATATGCCGTGCAATTTTGGGCACCGGTCTTAAAAAAAGATATTATAGCGTTAGAAAAAGTGCAGAGACGGGCAACTAAATTAATAAGGGGAATGGAAGGGTTAAGTTATGAGGCAAGATTAACAAGCTTAAACCTGTTTAGTTTAGAGAAACGGCGCCTTAGAGGGGATCTGATAACCTTATATAAATATATACGGGGCCATTATCAACCATTGTCTGATAACCTATTCATTAACAGGACTATACATAGGACACGGGGTCATCCATTTAGACTGGAAGAAAGAAAATTTAGCTTAAAGCATAGGAAGGGTTATTTTACGGTGAGAACAATAAAGCTGTGGAATTCTCTGCCTGTTGAGGTGGTTGGGTCAGAGTCTGTACAGACTTTTAAAAAACGACTAGATGACTTCCTGCAGACACAGAATATTAAGGGTTATAATATTTAATATGTGGGTAAAAGCTTCTTGATCCAAGGAGAAATCTGACTGCCATTCTGGGGTCAAGAAGGAATTTTTTCCCAGTATGTTGCATATTGGCAAGCATTTCAGACTGGGTTTTTTGCCTTCTTTTGGATCAACAGCAGTAAATTATGTGGGAGAGGCTGAACCCGATGGACGCATGTCTTTTTTCAGCCAATGTAACTATGTAACTATGTTTATGTATCTAAAAAATGTTTTGTCCCCCTTTTTTACTGACTGAGCTATTTTCTCTTCTGCGTGTGCTTTGGAAGCTCTTATAAATTGCTTTGCCTCTTTCTGCCTAATCTTATAGGTTTGCCTATCCTCTGCACGCTGAGTTTTTTTATAATTACTGAATGCTATCTTCTTGTTCTTCACTATTTTGGCCACTTCTGCAGAGTACCACAGTGGTTTCTTCCCTTTTTTGTTTTTGCTAACAAGCCGAATGCAATTTCCTGTGGCCTTCAATAATGCTTCCTTTAAATAATCCCATTTCTCCTGGACTCCCTTTAAACTCCTCCAGTCTGATAATGACTCATTCACACAAAATCTCATTTTAGAAAAATCTGTTTTTTTAAAGTCTAAAACTTTTGTTTTTGTGTGGTGCGGCTCCATCCCTGTTCTTATATTAAACCATACTGATTGGTGATCACTAGATCCCAAATTTTCACCTACAACAACGTCCGATACCAAACCTCCATTTGTGAGTATTAAATCCAATATGGCCTCTTTACGGGTCGGCTCCTCAACTACTCGTGTTAGAGATAATCCCAGTAAGGAGTTTAGAATATTTGTACTCCTGGTGCACCCAGCTATTTTGGTTTTCCAGTTCACATCAGGAAGATTAAAGTCCCCCATGATAATAACTTCCCCCTTCATTGCCATTTTGGCTATTTCCTCAAGCAGCAGATTATCTAGCTCTTCTACTTGTCCAAGGGGTCTATAGATCACACCTACACGAGCTACTGTATGATTGCCAAATGTTAGCGTAACCCAAACTGACTCTATGTTCACCTCGCTCACTTTTATTTGGTTCGTTTTTATGTTGTTTTTCACATACAGGGCCACTCCTCCTCCTTTCCTACCTTCTCTGTCTTTTCTATATAAAGAGTACCCCGGTATTGTTATGTCCCAGTTATTTTTCTCACTGAACCATGTCTCAGTAACCGCCACTAAATCTACTTTTTCAGCTGCCATCATTGCCTCCAGTTCATTGATTTTATTGACTAAACTGCGAGCATTTATAGACACGACTCTGAGCTTGTCATTTTTTACCTCGCATGTTGCTTGCACCCTCCGATTTAGTTTTGGGGAACAATCGGGCAGATTGTTTACCCTTTTGTCCCCCCTCCTAGTTTAAATATTTCTTTGTGAAACCTTTTGAACTTCTCACTGAGAACATATGTTCCCCTATGAGTAAGATGCAAACCATCTTTTTTATACAGTTCCTTTCTGCTCCAATTAGAGCTATCATGGGACACAAAGCCAAATCCTTGCTCCCGACACCATTCCGATGCCACAAATTGAATTCCCTATTGCGCATCTTCCTATCTTGAATGTTATGCACAGGCAAAACTTCAGAGAATGACACAGTGGACGCAATCTGCTGTATTTCACCTCCAAGAACACAAAAATCTTCCTTAATCTCAGAAACCTCATTGCTAGCCAAGTCATTTGTCCCTAGATGGACTAGAACATCCACTTCCCCTTGCTGCTTTGCTTCTTTGACAATATTGAGAATACGTCTCCTGTCTCTACAAGCAGTAGCCCCAGGAAGACATCTCACCAAACCACTACTCTCCAGCTCAACACCTCCTATGATAGAATCACCCAGCAACAATTGCTTTCTATCAAGTCCCACCTTTTCATTTTTGTCCTTGGTTGCAGTGCTGCATACCTTAGGCATAGTGGATGGTGGTTCCTCAACTATGGTGTCTGAGCCTGCATCCGTCTTACCACTACACTCTGAAAGTGCCTCAAAAGAATTAAGAAGAGCCACAGATTGTGGGACATGCTTTCTATCCACAACGCTAAGTCTACCAGATCCTACAGTAGTCCATCTGCCGCTCCTAGGAGGCCTCTGTGGCAGTGGCATTGTAACAGTCATAGCCTGAGTTTGTCAAACAGATAATTTACAAATCTCAGACTTCAAACAGGCAATTTCCTGCTGCAATAAAGAGAACTGCCTACATATCAGGCACACTCCAAACCTCCAAAAATTGGATCTAAAAACAAACGCATGACAGCTCTTACACTGGACCAAGCCTGCCATTATAAAAGAATGGATTTAAAACCAGCAAATCTTACCTTTTTGTAGGTTTTCTACCTCCTGTCAAACCTCAGACTACCTCCAGAGTATCTCCAGAAGATCTCCTCTAAGAGTTCACTTTGAAGGCTTCACTTAGAAGGCTTGCCAAGCTCAATCAGACCAAGCTAATATTCCACAAGCTTTATATAGCCACCTCCCCCAGCAAGGAGTGGACAAGCTAAACCTCTTTGCAAATGCCACCCAATTGATTCCAATTGTATGCTAATCAGTATGAAAATGAGTCACCAGCCTAACCTAATTTACTCACCAGACCTAATTTAAAACCTTAAGATGAATAGAAAAGATCTGTTTGAAACAAAAATCAAAATCACTCACCAGAAGATCTCCTCTAAGAGTTCACTTTGAAGGCTTCACTTAGAAGGCTTGCCAAGCTCAATTAATATAGCACAATGTAGGCATGACACCATTGGGAGATCTGCTTGTATTCTGTAATACCTAAATCCCTAGTAGTACTGATTACTGTATATAGCAGAGAAAAGGAGGGGGATCCTAGTGGCGCAGTCCCTTCTGAGGGTAATTTGAGAGGAATAGTAAGGATTCCTATTAGTTCAGAAGCAGCGTGGTCTGAATGACCGTTCTAAAGTGCTGGTTAGAGGGCGGGGCTATAGGCAAGGTGCAGACAAGCTGTGAAGCTGTGAGCAGGTTATACAATAGCAGCCTTCCTAGATCAGGGAAACATTCAAATGCATACAAAGTGCAAAACGTGCGTACAAAAAATGCATGTAAAGTGCAATATGCGAATTGTGAACAAAAAAACAATGTGAAAGAGTGTACAATTGCAAAGTAAAATAGGGTACAATTGACCAAGTGAACAGTAGATGCCCTGGTGGCTCAAATGTGCGTACAGATGTAAAAAAATATGGGGTTAAATGTACATAGGAAGGTTATTCAAAATATTAAAAGGGGGGGGGGAAGTCTTGTTTCTATTGTCCGTAATGGATAAAGGAAAAGTAGAAAAAATTCAGACCGTATATTGCGGTGAAGGCAAGAGATAGCCCGTTCTGATCTCTATTGGAGGGATCTAGTAGTTCCAGGTGCAGTCCTAAAACGCAGTCTTTGCCGTGGTCCTATATAGGCTCCCAATTTCCCAAAAAATGGGAAAAGAGAAGGGGGTAAAGAGGAAAGAAAGAGTATATAGTGCAATTATGCTTAATAAATAGTAGGTGCCCAAAAGACAAAGGGACACTTACAGTGTCCAGAGCCTCTTCTACCGGCTCTGGTGTGAAATGCCTAGGGCCTGGTCAAGGGTGGCCTCTGCCCTTCTTTACAGGTGCGGGGTGGTCTTCACAGTTGCTATGGGGCAGCCTTCGTCTTTCCTCTGACGATTTAGTTGTTGCCTCCAATACAAAGGGAAGACATCTCCATAGCGCAATGAGTTTAATTATTAAGTGAGGTATATAATAGTCAAGGACAAACTCACCAATGCTAGAGCCATAAATCCAGGCTCAACTTGTAGGCCTATGGTACTTCTATGGTGGGTACCATAGGCCTACAAGTTGAGCCTGGATTTATGGCTCCAGCATTGGTGAGTTTGTCCTTGACTATTATATACCTCACTTAATAATTAAACTCATTGCGCTATGGAGATGTCTTCCCTTGTATTGGAGGCAACAACTAAATCGTCAGAAGAAAGACGAAGGCTGCCCCATAGCAACTGTGAAGACCACCCCGCACCTGTAAAGAAGGGCAGAGGCCACCCTTGACCAGGCCCTAGGCATTTCACACCAGAGCCGGTAGAAGAGGCTCTGGACACTGTAAGTGTCCCTTTGTCTTTTGGGCACCTACTATTTATTAAGCATAATTGCACTATAATACTCTTTCTTTCCTCTTTACCCTCCTTCTTTTCCCATTTTTTGGGAAATTGGGAGCCTATATAGGACCACGGCAAAGACTGCGTTTTAGGACTGCACCTGGAACTACTAGATCCCTCCAATAGAGATCAGAACGGGCTATCTCTTGCCTTCACCGCAATATACGGTCCGAATTTTTTCTACTTTTCCTTTATCCATTACGGACAATAGAAACAAGACTTCCCCCCCCCTTTTTAATATTTTGAATAACCTTCCTATGTACATTTAACCCCATATTTTTTTTACATCTGTACGCACATTTGAGCCACCAGGGCATCTACTGTTCACTTGGTCAATTGTACCCTATTTTACTTTGCAATTGTACACTCTTTCACATTGTGTTTTTGTTCACAATTCGCATATTGCACTTTACATGCATTTTTTGTACGCACGTTTTGCACTTTGTATGCATTTGAATGTTTCCCTGATCTAGGAAGGCTGCTATTGTATAACCTGCTCACAGCTTCACAGCTTGTCTGCACCTTGCCTATAGCCCCGCCCTCTAACCAGCACTTTAGAACGGTCATTCAGACCACGCTGCTTCTGAACTAATAGGAATCCTTACTATTCCTCTCAAATTACCCTCAGAAGGGACTGCGCCACTAGGATCCCCCTCCTTTTCTCTGCTCTATCACTGACACATTTCTGTCGAGGTTTTGTGTTGTAATCCCTGTTGGCCGCATAACATAATATATCCACATTTAATTAGCGCCTCCATTGCATTCTCTCTTTACACTGATTACTGTATATACCCAGAGGGTCTATGAAATAGATGAATACCCTCGGTAAAGGAAATATCAGGATTACAGCAATGACGTATAAAAGTATACAGCATATCACGTGTGAAACAAAAATTGATGAAAAATAAATTCCCATGTATAGAAATAATCGGATGTAAAAGAAACGTTAACAATGCTTGGCATACAGTAAAAAGTAAACGTTGAAATGTATACTCAGAGGATAGCCCCAATACAGCTATATAGTGACATAATCGTGATAATTACCAATAGTGTTATAGGATGGCAAAATATATGCAGTTATAGGATTGAGGTATAATTGAATTCTTCATTCAAACCCGCAGGGTATTGGGTGTTCAATCTAAAGATCCACCTCGCTTCATTTTGTCTAAGCCTTAGATCGAAATCACCTTTCCTGGGGCCTAAGGTTATTCTTTCTATAACCTGAAAAGAGAGACACGAGGGGTGTCTACATCAGTGGTACATGGAAAATATTTATGGCATATTATATTAATTGTGTCTGCATGCATTTCTTATTGTTCAGACCGCAGAGAGGAGACTGTGCAGGGAAGCATTCGATCGCCAAGTTATGAAATACGTGAAAAATCAATGGTTCAGCTTCAAGGTAAGATACCTGTTATTTTTCATTTTATTTCTATTAAAAGGCCCCCCAAAATCCTCAGAACCAGGCCCATGCATGCATTTTTTTTACATTATGGCCAATAGTGGGGCCTCGTGTTTAAGTTTTGATTGGTCCTCACAAAGTCTAGAGCCGCCTCTGGCATGAGAAAGAATCTCAACCCAGCCAGGACACTGGGAGGCAGGGAAATGCTGATCAGAGACACACAGAACAAGCTGAAGGAGCGGTGTGTTTCTGACGAGGGGGCCACACCATGTAAAATAATAATGCCAAATACAAAAGACAGCCCACTAAGGATTCTATAAGACAAAGAGAAGCTCTATACAAGAGTGGCATTACAGATATTATGCAGGACATACATAGGCAAAGGAAGGCATGAAGCACTTAAAAGGTACACAGGCGTAATGCACAGGGACAGAATAGGGGTTTAGGGACAGATGGACCATGCTTGAGGGGGCACAGGATAAGTGAGGGATAGACAGATATAGATCAGGAAAATACAAATATTACACATGAATATATATATATTCTAGATGCAAAATAATAAGACAAAAATATCTTCAAAGATTTCAAGCGGATTAATTTAAATTCATGATATTAATTAAAAAGGTCTAGCAGTAATGCAATTAAACAAAAAAAATTAAAATAAATTGGGGAGTAAAAGTCATTTTCGGTTTCATTCTGATTTTCGACGTCCATCCTGAATTTTCGGTTTTCATTTTGATCCAAAATTTAATTTCGGTGCATCACTAGTTTCTGCTTGTTTCTACATTAGGGTTAGGGTTAATGTTCCTGCTTATTTATGATTAGGGTTAGGATTACTGCTTCTGCTTTTGTAAGGAGGAGGGCTGGATGACCCCTACAATCAGTGCAAAAAACCTCTTGAATGACTGGGTTTCACAATGGTGAAATAATGCTATCAGAATTTCATGAAAATACAGGTTCGCCTGTATGTATATATGAAAATATTTTAAAATGTTGAAACTGAAAATTGCCTTTGACAGTTTTGGCGTGGGAAATACTGATTAAAATCAAACAATTTAAACTGTTGAGCAAATTGTTTCCTGGATGTGTCCATTGTCTTTATAATGATATTGAGATCTATTTAAATTGCTGGGTGAATTGATTTGAATTACACAGAATATGACAAACATTGCTGAATTCAATGAAATCTAAATTAATATGTCATCCTATACACTGAAATAATTCTACTGTTGCTGTCATTGCTTCCTCAGGGGTAAGTGATGCATATATGGACATCATTTCTCAGCTAAACCTGCAACGCTACAGGAAGACAAAGATCACTCTGCAGGATATTTTGAGTATTGGGGAGAAAACCATGAGTGACATTGAACTAAGGACTGAAGAAGACATTCCCTGGTACTTTCTGCAGAAAGTAATGGCTTTAAACGCGAATGCTAGAACCACCACAACCAAAAAAGATAGTCTGGGTAAATTTCAGATTGATAGTGATGATGAATTGGACACAAATGATTGTGTTCACCCCCTGGATGTCCTCTGTGTTCTTCTGCATTGTTCTGATCATTTCCTGCAACAAGAAATTGTATCAAAGATGTCCAGGTGCCAGTTCGCTGTCCCTCTGCTGCTCCCTACTAGTGATGGTGGCAGCTGCACCATCATGCTATGGGCAATGAGAGATATTGTGAAGAGCTGGAGACCTCTCTCGCTAGCAGACAGTAAAGGGTTTATGGAGGACAATTTAGTGAAAATTCAGATGCCGATCTTCTCTTTCGTCAGACTGGGGGAAACCCAATTACCCAAATCTAGGATACTGAATCATGTGCTCTGTCCAGCCCATTCATTCAGCAACATTTTTGTGAATCAGGAAATGGATTGTGGGACTCGAAGAGTATCTGATGGGTTAGTAGAGATATCCTGGTTCCTCCCTTGTAGCTCTGGAAGCTCTGGAACCTTCCCTGAGCCCATTGCTGTCACCAATTTACGTGGAGACCTAGCATCTAGTTTGAGAGAATTCACTTTTTTGACACAGATTTCTGCAGTCGTCTTTATATTCGCTGATAATTTAACAGAGAGCGATTACAACTTTTTATCCCAGTACACAGACACAGATGCTCATTATTGTTTTGTTCTCAGCCAAAACAGCAACGCGCAGAGAACTCAGGTGACAAAACAAACTCTGAAACGATTGTCTGACATACTAAAGGTTTTCAGAATTAATGGCAATGACAGAAATGCCATAAAAACTGCTAAAGATATTCAAGAAATTATCTTAAAATGCACGAATAAACACCATCCCATAAGTGTAGAAGATATGGAAATCGTGGCCAGAAAACATGGAATAAAAGTAGATGAGAATTTTGTTGAATGTCAGAAGGCCAAGGACCAAGCCTTCTTAATCACCAGTGAGATAAAGGATGTTTCTCAGTATAAGAAAGCAGCAATGAGTCTGCAGGGAGATCCATGGAAACAAATATCTCAGTTGGAAAAGGAAATGTGCAGAATGAAGAATCAAGAGAATTGTAACAGCGCCATGCATAAAAATAACCTGATCGAACAACGTTTTGAATTAATCAAGACTCAATATAATCATCCAATGCCCAACGCTATGAAGCTGTTTATCACAGCTTTAACGCAGATGACACATGTAGAAACATGTTATTTCATGAAATGGATGAAATATAACCTTGATTCAAAAGTGAGAGATAATTTATTGATGTTACAGAATGAGAGGAGAAGAAGTGTTGCCATTTCTGCAGACTCAGCTGAGATGAAACAACTGTCCAACAGCATTCTAGAAAGTTCATTGGGGATTGAACACTTCCTGCGTGAGATGGGTCAATACTATGAAGCTGAATGTACTATGATTAAACAGCAAGAAATCAATCCTAACCAGATTCAGTTTGGCGAACTGCCAGGAATAGCGGCTGGTCTTCTACTTGATGGGTTCCCATTGGAGCTGATTGATGGCGATGCTTCTAACATTCCTTTGCAATGGATAACTGCTCTCATGAAAACCCTGCACTCCAAGACAGGGGGACGATGCAGGATGAGAGTGATCACTGTGCTGGGAGTTCAGAGTACGGGAAAATCCACTCTTCTAAATACCATGTTTGGTTTGCAGTTCCCGGTGGCTAGTGGTCGATGCACTCGAGGAGCCTTCATGACCCTTATTAGAGTCCAAGATGATGTTCAAAGAGAGATAGGGTGTGACTTTATTCTGGTGATCGATACTGAAGGTCTGAAAGCTCCTGAATTGACTTCTCTGGACGACAGCTATGAACATGACAATGAGTTGGCAACAATAGTGGTTGGGCTGAGCGATATAACTATTATTAACCTAGCGATGGAAAATGCTACTGAAATGAAAGAAACCATGCAGATCGTGGCTCATGCTTTCCTGAGGATGAGTGAAGTAGGAAAGAAACCAAGCTGTTACCTGGTACATCAAAATGTAGGTAATGTGACAGCCCATGAAAAAAATGAGGCAGGAAGAGTTAAACTTCTGCAAGAACTAAATGATATGGCAAAACTAGCAGCAAAAATGGAAAAAAAGGACGAATCTATTACCTTCTCTGATATCATTGATTTTGATCCTGAAAATCAGACTTGTTACATTCCTGGATTATGGCAAGGAGTCCCACCAATGGCCCCAATAAACCAAGGGTACAGTGAAACTGTCTTCGAATTAAAAAAACAAGTGCTTGATTTCTTGAAAAGGAGGAAAACGCCTGGACTTCATGGTACCAGTTCATTTATTGAATGGGTTAAGAGTTTATTGAATGCAGTAAAACATGAAACATTTATCTTCAGTTTCAGAAATGTCATGGTGGCAGAAGCTTACGATCAGCTGTCCGTGAAATACTCGGATCTGGAATGGAACTTCCGTAAACAAGTCCATTCTTATTTGGCAGAATCAGAAAGTATCATTAAAAATCATTTTTCAGGAGATTTGGAGAAAATAACATCTAATATCCTAGAAAATGATATAAAAAATCTGCTTGACAAAGAAGAGGCAATCATGATCCAGCAGTTGTCACAGTTCTTTGAGCGAGGTTGTCCCAATGTGCATCTGGTGGAAAAATACAAGCAAGAGTTTTTAAATCATATTAAAAGCCTTAGGAAAGACCTTGAAGTTATGGCTTCAAACAAATGTTGGGAAGCGGTCCGAATCCAGAATACAAAGCATGAGATAAAAAACATACAAAACAAATTCCAAGACTGCATTGAACACAAGATTCATGAACATCTGGAGAAACAGACCACAAGTCAAAGTTCATTGAATGAGGATGAACTGAATCTCCAGTTTAATGAGCTGTGGGAGAGTATGTTAGTAGAAATGAATGTGTCTCGATTGAAGAAACTTCGAATTGACATTGAAATGTTGGCACAACTGAAAAAGGATCTAAAGAACAGGCCGGGTGCAGTCACCGAGATACTGAATAATGTTACATCCCTAAGAGATTATGGACAAGGAAGTTTTACGATGAAAAAGACCTACATGGACATTAAGGCTGTCTCATTGAAAGGCATTAAGGAATTTTTTACTAAAGATTGCTATAAAAAGTTAGAACACATTGCAGAGGAAGTAGCATATGAATGTCAATATTTTGTTCTGCACAAAGTGAACACAAAAGAAGATTATAATGAATTGTATTGTCAGCAGCTACTAACCACTATAGACAGAAAACTCGAAGAAGTAGAAGTTAGGAAACTCCATCCCACCCCACTGTATGAAGTCAATCTAAAACTTTATGTTTTGGGAAGAGCAGCTCCTCACTTTCAGAAGCTACACGATGACTTTGGCAAAAATAATGACCCAAAACTTCTTATCAATAAACTTAAACCTCAATACCTCTCTACATTTAAAAGTAAACTCCAACGCAGGGACACTTTCAGGAAAAACACAAATCATTTCTGTGAGCAGTGTTTGAAACCAGCAATAAGTGACCACATCTACCGGAATCTCGGACAACAAACTGTTACTGAAATCTTGAGAAGTTCTGATGCAGGAAGGTTCAGAAGTAAGAAGTATTTCCAGTTCACCCTCCTGAGGGAGCTGCTTGAAATAAACCAGTTTGAGAACTACATAGACTACATCACACAGTATGAGCGCTATGTGAAAAGATGGCTTTCAGACTATATTGCAAAAATATATAAAAACTCTGAAATGCTACAAAATGTGCTGTCACAAATTCTCTCTTCCCTTAATGAGGAGATCCGAGCTGCTCTCACAAACCCAAAGGTCCACAATAGTAAAAACGTGTCTGAATTCCTGCAAAACTTCTCCAATGAGTTAAGTAAATACTTGGTGCTTCCAAGGAATGTAGTGAAAGTTACAGGTTTCCAGAACACAGCAAACGTCCACCAGTTCTCTAGAGATATTGAGAGTTCAATCGATACAATGATAAGTGAAATAAAGTCCAGTATAAAATCTTTAGGTTTTGAACCTTTGCTCCATAATGTTGCATTGAAACCTGAAGATGAACTGTTTGCGAGACTCATCGGATGTGGAAAGAAATGTCCATTCTGTGAAGCTCCCTGTGAAGCTGGTGGAACAAAGCATGTCCACCACTCTGTGTCTATCCATCGCCCTAAAGGATTAGCCCAGTATACATGGTCAGAATGCAATGTTCTTTCCTATTCCATATGTTCCACTGATATCCTTTCCAATAGCAAATTCATAAACTCAGACACAGAGGGGGAATGGTGTTTATATAAAGAATATCGAAAAATGTATCCAGATTGGATCATACAGCCAGACACGGACTATAATTCCTCAGATTACTGGAAGTTTGTCTTTAAGGAGTTCAATGAACAATTTGCTGAGCAATACAATGCTGGTCCAGCTGAGATCCCATATGAATGGGAGAAACTGACTCAAGAACAAGCTCTCAGGTCTTTGCAGGAAGTGTATAATGTGCAATAATGACAGTATGAACAAGTAAATGAACAACAGAAGAATAAATCCCATTCCAATCATTGAAATCTAGCACTAGTTTCAGAGCATGAAAGACGCCATGTGTGGCATAGACAGCATGCTTAATTGTTTGTAATATCATGTGCATTTGTTTCAGTTGTCATGCAGGTATTGCCTTTACATTATTGGAGTAATAGATGTAAAATGTAATCATGAAATTAATTTCTATCACAGTTAATGACGATGTCAGGCTCCCTGACCCTGACTGTTTAATGCCTGCTATTTATCACTGGGCAGGTCAGACTCAGCACTGGCAATTCAGAACCATAAACAGTTAATCACAACACACACACCATACCTACTTGCCTGACTAAAGGATCACTCCCCCACTTCCCTCAGGGCCTCAGCATTGAGACTCTATCCCTGAGAGAGTTTATGACCTATTCCTGTTCTGCTCCTGATACCTGTGTATAGACCCTGCTTACGTCTTGACTACGCCTTTCTGAATTATCCCATTGGTACTGCGAAAGGAACCCTCCTGTGTGCCATGTCCTGTCTACAGCACCCTTGTATCTTCCACCCCAAGTAGTCATAGTTCCAATTGACTCCCAAGTTTAAAGTGTCTACCAAATGTCCTGGTACCTTCAGCCTCATTGTGTCCCCCTCAAGTATACACATGACCCCGCTGTATTGAAGACTCCTGGTAACCTCTCCTGTCATCCACCGTGGTCAATCCTCTGCAATGCCTGCATATTATCATTGCTTGCTGCTCTTGTGCTTCTGCCTCCACCCTTTCCCTCAAGTGTGTAGTCAGTCCTAGATATCACTGCATACCAGGCTCATACCCGCAAGGCCAGTACCCCTCCGGTGCTGATCCTGACAGACAGTTGCACAACATGAACTACTATGTTAAACTAACATGCTAAAATTGCTGAATCTAAAAGTTAGGGCTCTATAACTTCCTTAACGCTAGCGCTCACATAAATGAGTGTTAGCACAAGGTTGAGGTGATCGTGGGCCGCAAAGATCACCTCCCGAGCGCTAACAGGTTAAAAACCTGTTTAGCGCTTTTTAGCGCAAGCTTACTGTACTTTGCACTCCCTATGCTTAACATGGGGAGCGCAAAGAGTAAACAATCACTAATTACCGTTAGGATCATCTAGTACTAATTAAAAAAGTTTGCTACAGCTCTGAGCTGCTGCAGAATCAGTTAGCTGCAACTGAAACAACCCCCAAAAAAATCACATATTCATTTCTCATCCCACGGTGAGAACGGTGGCCCGACCCACCTTTTCTGGCTGCCGAAAGCAGAGTGAGACTGGGGAAAAAAGTCTCCAGTCTCCCTCCATGATCACTCAGCCAACCTGCTGGATCTCGCCAGGATGCCGCCAGTCTTGTGACTCGGCAGGAGAAGCCTCCATGGAGGGGATACTTGTGATGGTGCTTTAAGCTCCGTTACAGGGCGGACTGCTGGACTCAGCACCTGCCTCGTAATGTGCTTGTAAAATGGGGGTGCTAAGAGGAGATTTGCGTGTGCAAATTTTTCCCCTTAGCATCCCCGTTTCAGCTCAGGGCAGCTGATAGCGCCCTTAGTGTTTTAGAACAGATCAAAGTAACTGTACGGCTTGATAATGTATCAGAAGCAAAATATGCTTAAACCTCTAACCAGCTATGTCCCTGTGCAATTCCTCATTCTGCTATGCACCTCTATGCAATACACACTGACTCAGCCGGTAAGTAAAGCAAATGAGTTGGGTCAGGAGGTAGAAGGCCATGAACTCTTCCTCTAAAAGGTAAAGCCTTGCCAAGCATTTTCATTGAGTTTCTAAAGCTACAACCACTCTGTTAATATTTATTAATGATTTTTTTATGCATTCTTTAATTAGAAACAGGCGCTGATATATCTATAGCACAAGTAATGAAGATGAATCCATAGGTACTCACTCCACGACCAGACATTATACAAAAAAAATATATAAAAAGATATGGTAGCTGAAATTTCAAATCATGGATTTAGGCTGGGGTCAGACGAGCGCAGAATTCACGTCCGTGTTACCGCACATAAGTACGTCCGTGATAGCATTGTTATGGAAAGTTTGGTCTTTGCGCACAAAGTCCTGGTGCACTAAAAGGTACACTTCAGTATTAAAGTGCGCCCAGTACAAACAAATCCGTTGCAATAAAAAAACCACGCTATATTCAGTTCTTTCTGTATAAGGGGTGAAGTACTTCTCTATCCCAGTAAGAATCAGACAGACATGCTGCTTCTAGCTGGAGATCATCTGACCAAGAGCCCCTGGTCCGCTTAATTTATTAGACAATAGGACAACGCCCAGTGGCTAACTAGCTTTACAACAGGAACCAGTCAGACCGGTAATTACATTTACATATCAAAAGGACAGGGGAGTGGACTGAGATGACCGACCAGCCCCCTGTACATGACTCATCCCTGAGTCATGTCCATTGTCTGTCAGCCATGCCTGTCCAACCATCCCCCATCACTGTCAGTATGGACCCCATTCAATACTGATCAGATTTGATCAGTATTTAGTGAAGATCAGTCTACTTGTTCTTATAGATTTTGAGACATATCTGCGGAGACATTCCAGTTATTGTCAGTACACGGTACGAGTGTACAGACAAGGCTTAAATGTCTTAAAAGCAGATATGTCGTCTCTAAACCCAAAAGAAGGTTTTTATACTGACGGTTTTGTCGCTGGTTGGATTAAACCCAAGTACACTCTGCTAGAGCGTTTCTCCGTTTAATCCTCACACAGGGAGACAGATGACAACTTATAAAACACACACATCCTAGAATATAATGTCCTAATAATAAAATTTCCACAACAGCATACAATTGTGTTAAATGGAGTCCCACATACGAAGTACATCCGCACAGAAGTGCGGACACATGACGGACGTGGCAAACAGACGCAGGTTAGGCAAGAATGTAATACTGCTAGAACGGACGTGCGGAGTGCACCAGGTTCGCAACGTCCGCATAGCTTTCTGTGTGTGTGATGGAACGTGGTCAGATGGACTGCATTTATACATCCAGCATTTTTGACGGACAGAATGGTTTTGCATTTTAATTTATTTTCCCTCCTACATCCGTCAAAAAATACGTCAGTGAAAAAAACGGACTGTGTTGCCACTACCTTGTTGTCAGTCAGAAAGTACGTCTGTACAGCATGGACGCAAAGCCCGTACAAAATGCGCTCATCTGACCCTAGCCTTATTTCTTATGTTCCCACAGAAAAGACAACAATTCGGCCTTATGAGGTCTTTACGAAATCAACACTACACTCCAAGCAGGGAAGACCCAGGTCATCCACTGTTGTAGATAGGGGATCTCCCTATGTTGGTTTAGTATTGTGTATTAGTGGGTTTTAGTAAATAGAGGCCTAGGGGGTAGCCCCTTGTCTCTTTCTACTGAAACCTTGCTCCAGATGTAGTTGCTTAATCTGTCTTTGTCAAGTCTTAGAGATGTGGCAGAGAATAGGTAAGGTGGAAATGTTGATATATTTGTTGACTCTAAAGGAGTATGAAAGTTTTAAAAATCTAATTATGTCCACAATTTGCATTTAAAACACAAATGCATATTAATAGTTATAAGACATTAACACATGAATTTACGATCAATGGCTTAGAGTAGGGGAGTTTGAAAGAGAGAAGAAAACATGAAATTGTGTGGTACTGGTAAAGCTTAATGTGACTATTGTATACACTAGGTGTAATAGGTGTTTAATGTAACATGTCTTCATACCAAGGCCAAATGCTTGTTTTGTAATGTACTTTGATTACTGATCGAATATTAAACATCACATTGATTGACAATCTTTTATTTCTCATTTTCAGTCTGCTAATTGCCATTAAATTAACATCCACAAACAACAAAACTATAAAACGTGTTGAAAGCTATCACTTCTTTGTGTTGAGACCAAACCCCAATGACTTTCACAGTAATCCAATAATAAAGAATAATAATAATAATAATAATGGATGGCACGATTAAATCTAAAACCAAAATCTTATTGCAACAGTATCTACGGTAGAACATTATATATATGATGTTCTATGTGCCACTGTGTAGACATAAAAGTCCTCTTATTATCTCTATATTTGAGTCCAATCCACAATTACTAATACCTTTTAATTAGGGATGCACCGATACCACTTTTTTAAGACCGAGTACGAGTACCGATACTTTTAAAAAGTACTCACCGATACCGAGTACCGATACTTTTATTTAATGTCATGTGACGCTTTCCAATAGGAACAGACCTCATATAAAAATTTATATGAGATTTGCCCCCAGCTCACATGGATTTGCCCCCAGGTCTCATGGATTTACCCCCAGGTCTCATGGATTTGCCCCCAGGTCTCATGGATTTACCCCCAGGTCTCATGGATTTGTCCCCAGGTCTCATGGATTTGCCCCCAGCTCGAACGCTGGGGAAGCTGGCCGTGTGCATGTAAAGCACGCGGCCAGCGTTCCCCTCCGGCGCGCCGCGATACTCACCATCCTGAAGGTCCGGTCGCTGGCAGTGATGCGATCACGTGGCCGCCGGCGCATCTGTGACGCTGCCTCCAGAGAGGCAGCGTCACAGGAGCGCCCAGTGGCCGCGGGAACGCATCACTGCCCAGCGACCGGACCTTCAGGATGGGTGAGTATCGCGGCGCGCCGGAGGGGAACGCTTGCCGCGTGCTTTTCATGCACGCGGCCAGCTTCCCCAGCCCCGCGGATACCGGTAAGCCGGCCCAGCACCGGCTTCCGGTATCGGCGGGATGTATCGGGCCATTTGCACGAGTAACAAGTACTCGTGCAAACGGCAATATCGGTATCGGTGCATCCCTACTTTTAATTTTAGGGATGTCCTGACTGGTATTTGGCCACGGCCGGATTTATAAATAGGCAGAGTAGGCATGTGCCTACAGGCATCTGTCACAAGGGGGCACCTTGCTCTGTAATTTGTTTTTCTTTTTACATTAATTTAGACCCTTGTATCTCTGGAGCCCTAAGGGCTAGAGGGACATATGAGGTATCATTGGAAAGGCCAGATTCTGGCCTTTTCATTGATACCAAACATAACAAGGATAGTTTTATGTAAAAATAACAAATAAAATAAGACATTTCTATTATTCAGTTTACAATTATAAAGTGCACAGTGATGCTGCGCTGACTCACCTTCTCATTTCCCACACTGCCAGCAAGTGTGGAGCTGATGATGCAACACATTGTTTCATTGACAACCTAGACGGCGGCACTGCAGGAGGAGAGACGGGGGGACTTTGGAACCCTGCATCTCTGAATTGTACACCACACAAGGTTAAGTAAGGTGTCATTGGAAAGGACAGAGTCTGGTCTTTATAATGATATCAAACATGACCATGTAATGTGTAAAAATAAAAAAATTGAGAAAAAGTAAATGCGAAATTATTTTTTCCCTCTGTTCTACATCAGAGACAATATATGCTTTTACATATAAAACATACAATGCCGCTGCACTAACTCAACTAACACAACAGATTCCACCCCTTCTTTTGATCTGATGCAGAGAGAAACTCCGGCCCTGCATGCGGTATTTGGGATCTGCCAATACCAAGCCCCGATCACAAACAGAACAATCTGGACCTAGCGGCTCTGACGACTAAGTGAGCCTGGAGCCTCTGCATTCACACAAGGCATCTCCCCTGCCTGTTCTCGGGTCATGCAGCAGGCAGGGAAGATGCTGTGCGTGAATGCAGAAGCACCTGGACACTCTTAACATCTTCCATGCCCCCTCCATGACTTGCGAGCAGGCATGGGAGACACGGCAAGTCACTGCCAAGGCTGCAGAACTTCATCTGGGAGCCTCACAGGTCCATTAATTGGGTATATGATCGGCTTGAAAAACTGATCTCCAATGTCCACAAATTGCTGTGATTGGATCAGGACATTTCTAAACATGTATACTCAGGATGTAGTTTGGGACAGATAAAGGTATTAATATCCATTATGATGCCCTCTCAATTCCAAGAATTAGGGGCTCGATTTAATCCTTTCAGCAAGTTAGTAAAAAAAATGTCGACATGTTTTTACCTTTTTCAAAATACCTGTTACATCCTCAGCCCCCGCTGTACTCCCTGGGGAGTCTGGGTAAGAAGGGGGGGGGGACCGCTGGCTGATCGGCATCTGAGGGGGCGGGGTCAGGTGTGGTCACCAGGAGCAGCCGGCTTTAGAACAGGGCTCGAGGAGTTGCCTCGTCACCCTGTTGTGGATTTTGTTTCAAGCACTGCTACTTCCTGTATCTGATTGAATTTACTGTTGACGACCCTGCTTTGTATGAGATTCCTGCTCCTGTTATTTGACCCAGCTTGGCTTTGACTACTCTTTCTCTAACGTGTGTATTACGCTGTTTGCATGCTTTAGTGATTTAACCCCATGTTGGTTGCTGGGTTGATCACTCGTTGTTGGGTTCTGTCCCATCAGGTTTAGGGGTATCGTTTGTAACCCTCCGGGGTCCCTTTACCCAGGCTACTACTCATGTTAATGTTTTTGCAAAGATCACGATAACAAACGATTGTTTATTTCTGTTTAATGTTATTTCTAATCACATCTCTGTACATATTAGCAATAACAATCTTGTATGCAAGCCAGTACCTTCCGAGAGTCACCAAGTATCTACTAATCTCAAGTATATTTACCAGAAAGATTGGTTTCTGCATCTCTGACTGCCCTGCACCTTGAATACTACACGGACTGTCGTTCCACGTATTGTGTTTCTGAGCGTGTCCTAGGCTTTCTGTCCGTCTCGAAACCCTCGGAGCCTAGAGGCAATTCAGCTAGTCCTTTGAGTCCCCTGGCTCTTGAGTTACAAACTGTATTTTTTGCTATTTCTGTGTCAATTAAGAAAGTATTGTTGCCCTTAAGGATCTCAACTCGGCAACTATCTAGTGTGCGCTACTCCCCCCGTTACAATACTGACTGATTAAATTGAAAGAAAAATAAATCAGACACAGCTGAAAATGGAAAAATTATGCCATGCTGAAATAAAGTGGGCTGGTAAGACCCCTCAAAAAGAATATATTCGTCCAGTGTCCTATTCGCTAGTGTTTACATTGTATGATTTTCTGTATCCATTTACTGAAAATTTATTTCTCAACCCCTTTCAACACACAATATTTTTATCGAAAAACTAGCTTACAACGGAATTTGAACTGAATCGATAAAGATAAAATTTCTGTTAGTAAGTATTGGTACTTAAGCCGATAATCGGCCTGAATTTTTAATGGGAATCAGAATGCCGATATGCCCTTAGTTAAATCTCCAGAAACTAAAAATGGCCAAATCAGAGTTGAAAACGTAGTAGATTTCAATGATTGAGCCAAATTAAATTGAACCCTAGACCTGCTGCTCACATAATCCAGGGTACAAGTATTGGGCTGAACTCCAGAATGTAAGTGTTGTTCAATAGAGAACATTGGAAACAGCAGATGAATATCACACCTGATTTTTTGCTGCGTGAAAGTCGGTTAAAATTACGAATTTGGATAAAACCCATCCAGGGATGAAGGGGTGTTAATCAATAATTTGTATAGGCTTCGCCAGTAGCTATAGACAGGGTCTTTCAAATCCTGTAGATTCACAAGCTAGCACGCAATATGCAGCAAATATGCAGGGATACAGGAACAAAAGCCAACACAGACTAAATACATAATGTAATAGCTAGTCACTCTGTGAAAAGTGATTGTCAGCCTAAGGACGGACAGTTATTATAAGAAGCAATAAGGGGATGACGGCACTCAGCTACAATGCAAGAGTGCTACAGATTGTCAGTGGAAATTAGGAGCCCAGGGAAACCACCCCTATGTAAGCAAAAAAGCAAGGAGCGACCCAGCACTCCGGAAGCAAGAACGTATTTTATTATCAATAGCGACTTTTCGGCTGAACACCCAGCTTTACTCATTTATTATAGTCCTCTAACACATACTGTTTGTCTGGAATCCCTATCAGAGTGTAATAAGTGCAGAATTACACCGCACAGAAGCGGCACAACGTGTTACGACTCACTTTGATCGGTATGGAGCGGTTCTATGGGGGTGTGAGTGTTTCGTTATACATGTAACTCCAGGGTCTTCATTAAATTAAAAAGATCACAGAATATTATTTAATACATTAAAGTGTCAACGTTTCAGCTACACATCGGAGCTATCATCAGGATATACAAAATACATCTGAGCAGAGAATATGTTTATAATCAAATAACAGTACTCACCAACCACGTTTGAATGGTGGATCAGCCAGGGTACATCGACAGCTCCAGCTGGGGGCAGAGTTATTATCCAATATAAGGGTAATAGTGTTCCACTTCTTCATATAGATTGCACAGCGGCTTGTTCCAGGAGCAAGGACAAAACTCTACCTCCTACTCCTCTGTATACATGGTTTTACTTGGGCCCCTTTCCAAGGCTGTCATTAAAAGTCAGAATGGAAAAATTGTGCACCGGCCGTTAACCATTAGCGTCTTACCTTTAACATCCCCATCCAACCAAGACGCTAAAGTTGGCAGGAGTTTGTTAAAAAATTTTATTGAGTTGTTATGCGGCGTGTGGAGCAGTGAAATTAATGGTCGGCACTACTGAAAGTGGATGCGTGCGAAGTTAACACTGATTAACCCCTTGACTGCTAAGGACATGTTCAGCAGGTGATCTCCACCTGTCATCGGTCTACACACGCACGGCCAACTCTCGCCTCCAAGACTTCTCAAGGGCAGCACCAGTCCTGTGGAATGACTTACCTCGCCCTATCAAACTCTCCCCTGATCTTCAGGCATTTAAAAACTCCCACAAAACCCATCTCTTCAGATTAGCGTACCACATCACTCATGCGACTCATCCCTCTGCTCACCTACTCACTTGATTGAAGCCGCTTCTATGGCCCCACAGTTCCCAAACCACTGTCACTAATGATCCTGCTATCAAGTAAAATTCCTCTTGTCTTACTCAACCCCAATCCCTCTAGACTGTAAGCTCCTATGAGCAGGGCCCTCTACACCTCTTGTTTCTATCTTATGTCCGTTTATAAGTATTTCGTTCCCTTTGGTTATTGTAAAGTGCTGCGGAAACTGTTGGCGCTATATAAATGACGATAATAATAATGTTCTACACATGTCATGTATTTAACTTGTGCTCATTATCTCCCTGTAGCCTTTGAAGTGTAGAAATGATGCTAATGACACTTGTTTGCTTTGGCCAGATAACATTCTGAGAGATAATCATTACCAGAGCATGTACTTGACTCACAACAAAAAAGAAAACAAACAAAAAAAAATAGAAAAAAATGTCCGTTTACAATGTTTATGTGTTCACATTTAACCTCCCTGGTGGTTTTCCCGAATGTGGCTCGGGGTTAACGTTCATTGCCGAAAGCTGTAACCCCGAGCCACACTCGGGCTGGATACATTACATTTTACCTGCGCTCCCTCGCTGACTTCCACGATCGCATTCTCCTCCGGCGATTGCGGCATTCTGCTTCCTGGTACCAGGAAGGGAACCAGGACGTTGCAATCGCTGGAGGAGAATACGGGGGACAGCGAGGGAGCACAGGGACAGATAATATATACAGTGGAAGCCCGAGTGTGGCTCGGGGTTACCGCTTTCAGCAATGAAATTAGCCCCGAGCCACACTCGAATACTGCTAGGGGGCCGAATAAATTGTTCCGTTTCTGACATATAAAACATGTCAGGATCGGAACGCCAGGCTGGTTAAATGTGAATATTTCCCATTCTATAAGACTGATATTATTAAAAAGTGACCCCTTTTTTGGAAAGGTGAGTCTGCTTTTTCAAATGATATGTCCCATGTTAATATGGAAAGCGACAAAATGAAGAAACAGTGTACAAATGAATAGGTACCGGAAGAGGTAACGAAGGCAGTTCAGAAATAAAACTTAACTTTTACTACGTAACTTAAAAAAGACATGTACCATGTCCTGAGGAAACAGGTCACCTGATCAGAGGAGCCGTGACATGGCAGGTGAGCTTACACTTTAATGGCCATTTAAGTAAACCAAAACCTCTGTGTTTTGTTTCACATGGAGCTACGGGAGTAAGCTCAAATGACGATTTTTTTTTCTTGTTATGTTTTATACATGGAGCAGGCTGGATACTTCTGGTTCACGCGGCCACCCTGTTAGGGAAACCATTTTTTCTGTACATATGTATATTTGTTGTATCTCCAGCAAGGTCATTTCTAAAAGTGTCCATTTTACTCAAACACTTACCTTACAATATTAAAAGCAAGGAAACTGATCATTTTGCGGTGGTCTCTTAAAATTTTCTGGAGCTGTATATTGTTTTTCTGGCACGTGGCCATCTTTACTGTCTTGCAACGTATGTCAGTTTTACACTACAACACAACATAGTTGCGCAGGCTGAAAAAAGACGTGCGTTCATCGAGATGAGCGTTTCACTAATCACCTACTGCTGTTGATCCAAAAGAAGGCAAAAACCCCCAGTCTGAAGCGCTCGCCCAATATGCAACATACTGTGAAAAAATTCCTTCTTGCCCCAGATGACATCAGATTTCTCCATGGATTAAGCACATATAGAACTAACTTTCTCATGTTAACCCTTCAACACACTTTTCCATTCCATTATATAACCTTATAATTATATAAAAAAACTACAATCTACCTTACCTTCATGGTCTGGGACCAAAGCCAAAGCATAACCCTTTGTACAGCGCAATCCGACATGACAGGGGATAAGTCAACTGAGGAGTGCTGGAACACGAAAACACATTTATTAACCACTAAGGCTGGGGTCAGACAAGCGCAGTTATCACGTCCGTGTTGCCGCACATTTGTACGTCCGTGGCAGTATAGCATTCTGACCAATGGAGCCCCACACACAGAAGTGCGGATGCATGGCGGACGCGGCAAACGGACGCAGGTTAGGCAAGAATGTAATACTGCTAGAACGGACGTGTGGAGTGCGCCACGTCCGCAACGTCCGTGTAGCTTTGTGTGTGAGTGATGAAACGAGGTCAGACGGACTGCATTTATACATCCAGCATTTTTGACGGACAGAATGTTTTTCATTGTAATTTATTTTCCCTCCTACATCCGTCAAAAAATAGGTCAGTGAAAAAAACGGACTGTGTGGCCACTACCTTGTTGTCAGTCAGTAAGTACGTCCGTACTGCACGGACGCACAGTCCGTACAAAATGCGCTCATCTGACCTAGCCTTAGAGCAATTTTAGAGACAGATTTTAAGCAGCATGCCTGTAGGATATGTTCCTATCCGTGGCATTGTCTGAACCAGTGTATCATCTGATGTAGTTTGCAGCTATTAGCACTCAGTATACAGAGTGTCCATAAGGTCTCTTTACAATTAAAAAAAATTGTTACAAAGGGAAATGAAAAGGCAGATAAGTGAAAATTATTACAAAATGAGATGTAAATATATATATTTTTGCCTCATTTATTACACCTCTATACGGGCACCATTAGTGATGTCCCATGCCTTTGTTCCATATCCTTAACATAAAACCATAGAAAGTTATCAATTACTGCAAATTAGGGATGCACCGATACCACTTTTTTAAGACCGAGTACGAGTACCGATACTTTTTAAAAGTACTCACCGATACCGAGTACCGATACTTTTCTTTAATGTCATGTGACGCTTTCCAATAAGAACAGACCATATAAAAATGCCCCAGCTCACATGTATATCCCCCCGATATATATATATACATAATTTCATACTGCCCCAGCTCATGGATTTGCCCCAGCTCACACATGGATATTCCCCAGCTCACACATGGATTTGCCCCAGCTCACACATGGATATGCCCCAGCTCTCACATGGATATTGCCCCAGCTCACACATGGATATGCCCCAGCTCACACATGGATATGCCGCAGCAGCTCATGGATTTGCCCCAGCTCACACATGGATATGCCCCAGCTCACACATGGATTTGCCCCCCCAGCTCACACATGGTTATGCCCCCCCAGCTCATGGTTATGCCCTCCCAGCTCATGGATATGCCCCCCCAGCTCATAGGTATGCCCCCCAGCTCATGGATATGCCCCCCAGCTCATGGATATGCCCGCCCAGCTCATGGATATGCCCGCCCAGCTCATGGATATGCCCCCCAGCTCATGGATATGCCCCCAGCTCATAGGTATGCCCCCCAGCTCATGGGTATGCCCCCCCAGCTCATGGGTATGCCCCCACAGCTAACGGACCGGACCCCCCGCCCTCCTCCGCGTTCATACTTACCTTGCTGGGCGCCGCCGGGAATGTCTCCGCGCGTGCGCTCGTTGGAAGGACCCCAGCCGCGACCACGTGGGACCATGTGATCACGGCTGGGGTCCTTCCAACGAGCACGCGCAGGGAAACTTTCCCGGCGTCGCCCAGGAAGGTAAGTATCGTCGCGGAGAGCAGCTGCAGGAGCCTGTCCGAATGCTCTATCTGCATTCGGACAGGTCCTGCAGCTGCTCACTGTGTTCATACTTACCTTCCTGGGTGACGCCGGGAAAGTTTCCGCGCGTGCGCTCGTTGGAAGGACCCCAGCCGCGACCACGTGGGACCATGTGATCACGGCTGGGGTCCTTCCAACGAGCACGCGCAGGGAAACTTTCCCGGCGTCGCCCAGGAAGGTAAGTATCGTCGCGGAGAGCAGCTGCAGGAGCCTGTCCGAATGCTCTATCTGCATTCGGACAGGTCCTGCAGCTGCTCACTGTGTTCATACTTACCTTCCTGGGCGACGCCGGGAAAGTTTCCGCGCGTGCGCTCGTTGGAAGGACCCCAGCCGTGATCACATGGTCCCACGTGGTCGCGGCTGGGGTCCTTCCAACGAGCGCACGCGCGGAGACATTCTCGGCGGCGCCCAGGAAGGTAAGTATTGTGTGAGCAGCTCCAGGGGCGGCTGTCCGAATGCCGATAGAGCATTCGGACAGACGCCGCAGCCCCTCGGATGCCGGCAAACCGGCTCAATGCCGGCTTCCGGTATCGGAAAAAATATCGGGGGTACTGCACGAGTACCAAGTACTCCTGCAGTACCCAGTATCGGCCCCGATACCGATACTAGTATCGGTGCAACCCTACTGCAAATGTTTACCTTGACCTTTTGACTGAATACGTGGCACCACAACTACATGACCTTCAACCATCACTTTCCAGCAAGCTGCTGCACCACCACATTGGGGACTGCATGTTGGTGGGCTCCTAAATGAAACATTTATAGAGCGGTGGATTGGAAGGGGTGGCCCAATTCCCTGGCCACCTCGTTCACCAGATATCCCTCCCCTCCACTTCTTTCTATGGGGTTATGTTAAAGATATAGTGTATGGAACAAAGGGACATCACTAATCTAAAGCAGAGGATCACTCACGCCATCGCCACCATTGATGAGGGGATGAACACAGCCAACATGGCAAGAAACCCAGTACCGTCTTGATGTGCTTCCTGCAACTAATGGTGCCCATATAGAGGTGCATTAAATGAGGCACAAATTCTCACTTTGTAATAATTTTCACTTATCTTTCTTTTCATTTGCCTTTGGAATAAATTTTTGAAATTGTAAAGAGACTTTATGGCCACCCTGTATATGTATAATACACACAGCACGAACAGGGTTACTACACACGGTTTGGACAGGGTTAATACACACAACGCTGACAGGGATAAAACACACAGTTCTGACAGGGTTAATACACACAGTTCTGACAGGGTTAATACACACAGCGCTGACAGGGTTAATACACACAGCACTGACAAGGTTAATACACACAGCGCTGACAGGGTTAATACACACAGCGCTGACAGGGTTCACATACCCAGGACATACTTGAAAACGAGAGAAATCTCAATGTATCCTTCCTGGTAAAATACAAAGAAATATACACAGCAGTGACCAGATTATCCCTGTCAGAGCTGTATATATTAACCCTGTCAGTGCGGTGTTTCTATAAAGCTCTATAAACTGACCCTGAAGCCTTTTCTTTCCCCAGGACTGCACATAATGCAGAATAAAGGGTTAATGAATGGCCTGATCACAGTGCTGTGTCTCCCTCCCTGTCCCTCAGTGCTGGATCCAGTCACCTCACAGCTCAGTGCCCGCCATTTCCCGCCATTCTCCTGCCTCAGCGGCGGCTCTTGCATCACGTGACCTTAGCAACTGCCTGTGAGGTGACTGAGCTGTGATGTCATCAGAGCGCGCCCATTCAATTGTGTAGAAGCTGTGGATGTGAAGGGAATAGACGCACAGCTGGTGGCCTGGGAGAGGAGGCTCAGCAGTGTGTGTGTCATTTCCCACATGCTGTGTGTCAGGGCTGGTGAGGATCCGTTTTGCTGCCTCTTCCTAAACTGTGGATGTGCTTCTGATAGTATAAACAGTAAGGAAAGTAAATCATAGCACAGAGGAGATGCTGTAAATGGACTGACAAGGTGAATATCAAACTGGAATATCCAGATACATTAATAAACAACATAAGACAAATCAGAGCATTTTCATATATACCTCCCTGCATCTTCACACAACAAGCATCTGAAATACACATGTGCACACACTGACACACATGTGCCTCTATGAATTCAGACTCAGACATGTCGCATTCATATATATAGAAGACAGCTTAAATATATATTGCGATGGGGTCAAGAGGGTAATTACTATAGCCTGCTGATCCCAGTTATGTTGCCCAGATGTGAAAATGCACATTTGTATCCCATATCTTTGGTTTTTGAAGTGTGGATTTGGGATTTCCATCTCACGAAATGTTTGGACGATTGTTTTATGATGCTGAAACTGAATAGGCTTCTTTAATTTTAGAATTGCAGGGGCTGCTGTAATCATTCCATCCTCTATGCCCTTTCTCAAAGAAAATGCGTAGGGAAAAGAATCTGCTGAGCCAGAGGATCCTGGATCTAACCCTGGAGATCATCTACCTGCTGACTGGAGAGGTGAGGGACTCGGGGAGTGTCACATGGGTGTCACACAGGAAGCAGATGTTATGAAATGAACCTGGAGGAGTTTGTCGTGCGGAATGGCAGATCAGTCTTAGGTCCAACTAGTTGACAGTCTGAAGTGTCTGTATAGATTGTAGATTCCCATAATCCACATTTGTAAATAGAAGAATATTAAATGTTTGGTTTACAAAAGGTTCAGGAGTGTAAATAGTACCGCTAAAGTAGATCTTTTTACCTATATTACTGCTGCCCTCAATATTTAGGATCATATAGTGGTGAAGAATCCTGGTGGCAGCATCGCAGACAGCAGCCATCACTATGTGTATGAAGGATGCTGCAGGACTCAGAGCCCTAGCATGGACCTTAAACTTCATTCTCTGATCCATACAAGAAAGAATCAGCAGAAGATCCTGGAGCTGACCAATCAGATCACCTGTCTGCTGACTGGAGAGGTGAGGCTGCTGGGAATGGGACGTTATACGCCAATACCAAGGCATGTGTCTGGATGGTGACTGTGTCATTGTGTGTGTCAGGTTCCTATACGCTGTGAGGATGTCACTGTCTATCTCTCCATGGAGGAGTGGGAGTATGTGGAGCGACACAAGGAGCTCTATGAGGACGTCATGATGGAGGATCACCAGCCTGTTATTACACTGGGTAAGAGGAGGATTAAATAATATACATCACATACCGTTTACTAGAGTCAGGCACTCTCAGCTATCTCAAGGGTCTCTCTGCTTGAAAATGTGACATTCAGATATTCAGAGCACTGAATAAGAACTGAAAAATGATAGCCATCATAAGCATAAACACAATTATTTACAGAAGAATGTGAGGGTCTGTTCACAAATGCCTGTGTGTCGGTATCATGGAATATGGACAGCAGCTCGTGAAGAAAAGATCCATTAATGGTGAGTTGCAAGTGAGCACATGCTCATCCAGCTTTTTCCTGAGGTTCGCTATTAACAGGTCAGTTTTGATCTGACCTGTAAACGCTATTGCTGTACCCATGGTGGGGCATAGATGAAGCCTGTACTTTGTTCTCATAGGAGGATAAGTGCATTAGCTGTAGATACAGCATCAGGGGATTGCATGAACAAACCATAAATAGTTTTAATTGCACCATATATTAGTTAGGGACTTCCCTGAGAGGTTTGCCTTGACACTGTGATATATTTCCTCCAAAAAAACTGAAGAAAAAAACCCTCTTTTGTTCATATAATGCAGTAATGGTGAGCTGGGATTTTATGAGGTCACAGTAACCTGAAGTGACACACTTTTTAGTGACTCTAGCCCATTATGCCCAAATATATACACACAACCCATTCTGTCTATTGTACCTGTTCCTGAATTAATGTATGTTACTAATTGCTTAAAAATTATCTCTAGCAGGTTTGGAGACCAAAAATGTATCTGAAAATAAAGCCACCAGAGGTGGAAAGTTTATGAAGAACAACAATTCAGGACAAGTTGAAGCTTCAAGTGAAAAAGGCAATCTCTTGAACACTGACGTGTATCCTCCCCCAATACTTTCACAGACTGAAAATTCACCTATTGATATTAAGGAGGAGCCGGCCTCATGTGAAGAAGGGAGCCCCACCGATAGTGATCTATATAAACCCCGAGAACATTGTCAGACAGAATATCGACCTACTGATAGTAACAAGAAACTGGCGTCATGTGAGAAGAATATTATAGCCAGGACTGACAAGGGCAATAAACTATTTAAATGCACGCAATGCGGGAAGGGTTTATCCAGAAAGTCTAACCTTATTAAGCATTATATGATTCACGCAGGGGATAAACCCTTTCAATGTAGTGAATGTGGGAAAGGTTTTACTTTAAATAGGCATCTTAAGGAGCATCTGAGAACTCACATGGGAAAACTGTTCACATGTTCTGAATGTGGGAAATGTTTTACCCAGGCCTCAGCTCTTGCATCACATTTACTGATTCACACAGGAGAAAAGCCATTTAAATGCTCTGAATGTGAGAAAAGTTTTACCCGAGCCTCACATCTCATAAGACATAAAAAGTCTCACACGGGAGAGAAACCCTTTAAATGCACAGAATGTGAAAAATGTTTTACCCTGTCTACATATCTCGCAAGACATAAAATTATTCACACGGGAGAAAGACCATTTCAATGCGCTGAATGTGGCAAATGTTTTACCAGGGCTACAGTTCTTGCAGCACATAAAATGAGTCACACTGGAGAAAAGCCATTCAATTGCGTTGAGTGTGGGAAAGGTTTTACCAGAGCCTCATACCTTGCAGCGCATAAAATGTCTCACACAGGAAAAAAGCCATTTAATTGCCCTGAATGCGGGAAGAGTTTTATCCGTGCATCACATGTTTTAAGACATAAGCTGGTTCACACAGGAGAAAAACCATTTAAATGCACTGAATGTGGGAAATGTTTTACCCGGGCATTACATCTTACAGCACATAAATGTAGTCACATGGTATAAAGTTAATAGGTGTAATTCTTGCAAAAAAGGTTTGTGTACATGTATTCAGCATGAGGAGCTTCACATAAGATAATCAGTTCAGGACCATACTTGGACTCGGCGTTCAACAAATACTACATGCAGACCATCCTGAAAATAGGACCCGCTGAAATATATAGCCATTTCGGTGGATGATTTGAGGGAGGTGTTAAAAAGGGTCCTGTATGGGAGGGGATCTCTAAAGATGGTGTACTACTATTACATTGTTCACCACTTCTCATCTCTGTGTGAGGGGCTGCAGGAAAAAGGGTATGTACCCACCTATGTGATGGAGTTGCTCAGGGATATAACATTTTTGGGCTAAGATATGAGATTTATTGAGAGCGGGAACCCCCCCCCCTTGGATCCATGGTCATACCTACCCTCCTGCCCTTCAGATGGCCTCCTATCTGGTGGTGACTTTCCCCGTTTTATAAAGCACTCTGGCAGCATGTAGGGCTATAGCCAGTCTTCATTCAATGAGGGAGCTGTATCTATGAGTTCAGGAGGTATGGCTGAATGTAAAGATCCATGGCAGGTCTCATGTATTCTACAGGGTGTGGGACGTCTCTCAGACCAACTAATGGAGACATGGCACAACAGAGTCGTTTCATGGTTATGGACAGTTCTCATCGATGTGCGCAGCAGCAGTGGGGGAGAATTCCCGTTGTGTTTTTTTTTCCCCTGACTTCCTTTTTGACTAAGGGGGTTATTCAAAGATCTCCGAATTGTGGCCAAAAGGCAACCGAACAGTGAAATTAAGCGTTCGGTTACCTTTCCTGGCCATTCGGCTATTCAGAGAGCAGGCAGTTCGCCAAATGTTGGCGACTTGCCTGCACATACGGTGCCTGTTCGAGAGCAGTAAATCCCCATAGAGAAGCAATGCTTCGTCTATTCAGAGAACAAAAACCAGCAGTGAAAAGTTGCCGAAATGACCTGCCAGTCGGTGGCTTCATTCGACAGGTTTATTCATGAGAATCCCATAGGCTTCAATGTTAAAAATATTCCCGTTTTAATTCAATATCTAATAAACCGTTGATTATAATATTCTGCAGCAAAAAGTCTCTTTATTTATAGATTTTTTTTGATCTTTTAGGCATTTTTCCGCAAAATGTTTTTTCTGGATTTTTTTTTTCTTTAAATCGTTTTTTCTGTAACAGATCTTTTTTATTATCATTCATTGGATTTTATATGTAAATTTCAGACATTTTCGTTCAGTAGTTTCTTTGCAAACAGCATTTCACTTTTCAAACATTCAAGCGTACTGTTTTGGGTTTTTTCCACTCCATTCGTCTGCGGTGTCGGCTTTTTCCAGTGGCTGCTCTGCGCTGTGATCGATGGCTGCTCGGGTTTCTCCAGCATGTTCATCCAGCTGTATTCTGACAGGGTTATTCAGAGAGCGGTGAAAACCAGGAGAATGATTGGAGAACTGAAAATTCTAGGTTAAAATAGCCAATTTGGAAAGTGAGATAAATGGGAGAATGATTCTGGTTTGGCTATTTTTTATTTTTTTTTTGGGGAAAATAAAACTTTTATTGACAGAATAAAACCAGACGTAAACTTTAACAAACACCTGAGGCTGCGGGTAACACGCACATGTCATGTGACCCCGAAACACGTCAGTATCCCCGAATCGGATCTGCATTCTCCATACTGGGAGCTCAGGTCTGCACCGGCAGGAGGGTTAACCTTAGAGATAGCGGCGTTATACTGTGGCCGCATACCCCCCCCCCCTGCTGTGTGTAAAACCTGTCCGGCAGCAGAGGGGTTAATGGCAGTGAGTGTCTGTTTCCCCCTGAATAAAAACTGCGCAAAGAGCCTTAAAGTAGTTATTCTGCGAAAACAAATGCGATGAGAATTAGAGGGAGTTTAACCCCGTGTGAGACGTTAACTGCCCCATGGCCGACACTGTGACCCCCCCCCCCGATACACCAGGGCAGGTGTGTGTGCAAGGCGAGGGTCCGCATAGGGGGAGGTGGAGGGTTGCAGCTCTTCACGGGAAGAGGTGGAGGGTCCTGGCTCCTCACAGGGGGCATCCTGGCTCCTCATGGGGGGTGTCGCGGCTTCTCACAGGGAGAGGTGGAGGGTCCGGACTCCTCACGGGGAGCGTTACGGCTCCTCACGGGGAGAGGGTCCTGGTTATTCACGGTGGGCGTTGTGGCTCCTCACAGGGAGAGGTGGAGGGTCCGGACTCCTCACGGGGAGCGTTACGGCTCCTCACGGGGAGAGGGTCCTGGTTCCTCATGGCGGGCGTTGCGGCTCCTCACAGGGAGAGGCGGAGGGTCCTGGTTCCTCATGGCGGGCATTGCGGCTCCTCACTGGGAGAGGCGGGGGGTCCTGGCCGTTTGTGAAAATACCTGATTTCTTATTGCGCAGTGGCCGCAGCTCCTTGCGTCACTGAGCTCTGACAGAGCAGAGTTTCTGAGAAAAAAACACGTCTCGACCTTCCCTGGGTTTGCCAAGAGTTTTAATTGCAAAGTGTGCAGCTTGCGGCTCGTCGGCATCTCTGGCCGGCACCGGAGGGTCCAAAGCAGAGGCATAAAAACGGGGCTGTCCCAACAAATCCGACATTCCTGTAGCAAAATAAAGGGTTTTTTCTTTTATAGTTTTTGTCCTGTGCAAATTCTCGCTCATCACTCCCAGCCAGCCCGACCCTAATAACTATACAGCGAGAGCGGCGTCTCCTCCATCATGTCGTCCATCGGGAGATCCTGCAGTCGCCTGAATTCGGTGCGGTTGTTCTTCTGTCGGTATCGGTGAAAAACCACAACCACGATGACCAGGACCACCATTATGGTGAAGATGGAAATGATCATCACGAAGAGCGAGTTGGAGTTTCCTCTGGAGTAAAACTTTGGCAGATCTTTTTCCCCTACGTCCAGCACAGACGGCTGCTCCTGCACCTCGGATGGTGAGGTTTTGTTAGGCGCGGTGCTCTGCGTGGCCAGGATGGTGGGACTCGCTGTGGATCTTAGGAATGCGTTGGTGGTGATGGTGGCCGTCCATGTGGTGTGCAGCTCCGGGCTCCGTGTGGTGACACTCAGCTGCGCGACCTCAGATTGTGACTGTCCAGCCGGCGGCTCGAAAGACGTGGCTGGCGTAGACGCCGAGGGAATATCCGTGGCCTCTGCTGTCTGCTCCTCTCTGGCTGGGGCAGTTGGGGTGAGGGTGGTTGGGTTGGCAGTTGGTGTAAACACAGAGTTGTCTGGATTCGTCCCCTCTCGCCCCGTGTCGTCCTGCTCAGGGAATGTCCGGCTCAGAGCAGTTGTGGTCTCTGCGCTCCCACTGACAGCCTCATCCATGGAATCTGTGCCAACCACCGTAGCAATGCCAGGATGTGCCGAGGCGCTGCCAGGATCCACATCATCAGCTCCCAATACAGATCGTTCTGTAACCCCCGTTTCACCAGTCGCGGGGCTCAGGGTGATGCTCTGAACCTCAGTCAGCCCGGCGGGCCACGTCTGCTCCTCCGGGTCTGACATCACACCTTCCCCCGAGGTGGGTAACACGCTGAGATCCGGGGGCGCCTCGCTCAGACCCCCTGCGCTGCCGCTGGGAAACAGATCCTGGGCGACTCCTGGGCACAGCGCCCCCGCCAGGAGGCAGCACAGGCCGAGCAGCGCCGGGATCCCCCTCCCCATGCCGACTGCCAGATGCCACGTGTGCCGCCCGCTTCCCAGTGACGTCACGGCAGATGTGACGTCACGCTTGTCGCTCGCTCCTCCTCCGGGTCTCCTGGCTCCTCTCGGTTCAGACTCCCAGCTCTGTCTGTTATCTCAGGGCGGCGGGGAGAACCCACGCTCTGACGTCACGGCACCGCTCCCAGCCGCGTGACGTCACCGCCCTCTCCCCGCGAGCCCAGCGGGGGGAAAAATCTCACCCTGTCTGGTTTGGCTATTTTAACCTAGAGTTTTCACTTCTCCAGTCATTCTCCTGGTTTTCACCGCTCTCTGAATAACCCTGTGAGTGTTCGGTGGGTTTGCAGCGACTTTTCCCTGCACTACGGGGACACTGTGGTGCTTGCTGAATACACTGCAGGGTTGCCGAAATGGAATCGCCAAATTGAACCGAAATTGAAGAGAACGAAAAAGTCACCGAACGTGCGGTGACTTTTCGATTCTCTTTGAATAACCCTGTAAGATAACAACAAAAAATGTCGCGATGGGTCTATCTGTTGTCAACCAAATTGTCCTGCAAGCTTTTTGTATTTTGCTGTCTGTCCTGTCTTGAAAAATAAAGTTTTAACCCTTTCACTGCTGAGGACGTGTGGGGAACGTCCTCATTGACTCCTAAGGAAAGATAGGGGTGGAAATAGGAGATATCGGGGTTCAAAGGAACCCCCTGACTCCTGGCAGCTAGCAGGGTCATGTTTGGTATTATTAGAAAGGCCAGAGCATGGCCTTTCCAATGATACCAAATATGACCATGTTTAAAGTAAAGAAAAATAATAATAAAAAAAAAACATTTTTTTTAAGACGTGAAATGGCTCAGCAGTGAAGGGGTTAAGAAAAAACCAGTAACAATTCTTCTAGGTACACTTTCGCGCATTTTTTTTTATTATTAAAAGAACTTGACAGAAGATTCGTCCAAACTTCTTGAAGGACTAAGAACAGTTCTTTCCCACAGTTCCCGTATAATTGCATTGCAACAAGAGCAGTTCAAACACGGAAATCAACCATTACTTGGTCTACCAAAAAATTCCCCATTAAGGCTGGGGTCAGACGAGCGCATTCTGTGCGTCCGTGCACAACGGACATACTTTCTGACTGACGACAAGGTAGCGGCCACACGGTCCGTTTTGTGACTGATGTAGATGGAAAATAAATTAATCTTAAAAACATTTTGTCCGTCAAAAATGCTGGACGTCAAAAATGCAGTCCGTCTGACTACGTTCCATCACTCACACATAAAGCTATGCGGACGCAGCGCATTCTGTGCGTCTGTTCTAGCGGATTTACGTTCTTGCCTAACTTGCATCAGTTTGTTGCGTCCGTTGTGCGTCCTCAGTTCGGTGCGGACGCACTTCGTGTGTTGTTCTCTATTGCTCATAATTGTATGCTACCACGGACGTTAATATGTGCGCAAAAACGGACGTAAACACTGCGCTCGTCTGACCCGAGCCTAAATTCTGCGCTTACAGGAGTCTCTCTGAGGGATTGACCTCTCTTATAGGACATCAATGGGGGGGGGGGGTGTCTCTGGAATCGTAGGATATATTACCGTCAAAATATGCCAATTTCTATACAAAAATCTTTTTTAAGGACTGTGAATGTGTCCCATATTTAGATTCAAAGGGAATCCCGTTCAATCTCATACCTCTATCTATAGGAGTGTAAATAGCACTCCATGTTCTTGTTTAATTTTCCTGCTGTAGCAAATTGTTTGGGTAACCCCTCACTCTGAATCTGTCAATCATCTCATTTAATCTCAAATTGCGAGTATCTGGATCACTGAGCGCCCTCTTTAGGCTGGGGTCAGACGAGCGTAGTGTTCACGTCCGTGATAGCATGAAAGAAAGTCCATTGGAGCCTGACACATGAAGTACGTGCGCACTGAACTGCGGACGCATGACGGACGCTGCAAACGGACGCAGGTTAGGCAAGAACGTAATACTGCTAGAACGGACGTGCGGAGTGCACAACGTCTGCATAGCTTTGTGTGTGAGTGATGGAGCATGGTCAGACGGACTGCATTTATACGTCCAGCATTTTTGACGGACAGAATGTTTTTTCATTGTAATTTATTTTTCCCTCCTACATCCGTCAAAAATAACTTCAGTGAAAAAACGGACTGTGTGATCACTACTGCGTCATCCGTACTGACGATGTCCGTACTGCACGGACGTACAGTCCGTAGAAATCACGCTCGTCTGACCCCAGCCTTACCCGTTACTGACCTAATAAGGGTCCCTGGATGTGCACTATCAAACTGCAACAGGTCATTACTATCAGTGGATTTCCTAAGCGGATCTGTCACACCGACCCTCCTTATAATCACCATGGTGTCAAGGAAGCGGATACAATCCCTATCAGGGTTATTCAGAGAGCGGTGAAAAGCAGGAGAATGACTGGAGAATGGAAAATTCTAGGTCAAAATAGCCGATTTGGAAAATGAGATGAATGGGAGAATTTTTCTGGTTTGGCTATTTTGACCTAGAATTTTCCATTCTCCAGTCATTCTCCTGCTTTTCACCTCTCTCTGAATAACCCTGTATGTTTTCCTGACACTTTTTTTTGAGAAAGTATTTTACCAGGACGGATACATTGAGATTTCCCTCGTTTTCAAGTATGTCCTGGGTGGCGAGTATGTACCGTTAGGTGTCTTGCCCAAGGACACTTACTGGAGAGGTGCTCTGGCCGGGATCAAACCTGTGTCTCCACGGTTATAAAGCAGTGATGTTACCTCTACTCCACCCAGCCGGCACTATATGCAGCATGAGGTGCGTTAGGCTGTTTGTGCACACTGCACTGCGAGAGAGCGAGGCGTCCATGGGGATTATTTCCCAGGTTTCCTGGGATCTTTCCCAAGCTCCATAAACTGACCCTGAGGCCTTTCCTTTCCCCAGGACTGCACATAATGCAGAATAAAGGGTTAATGAATGGCCTGATCACAGTGCTGTGTCTCCCTCCCTGTCCCTCAGTGCTGGATCCAGCCACCTCACAGCTCAGTGTCCGCCATTCCCCTCCCCCAGCACCACCTGAGCCCTGCAGCCAGTCACATGAGCTGTGATGTCATGAGAGCGCGCCCCTCCCCCTGTGTTGCTGCTGCAGGAGATGGTGTGTGTGAGAAGCTGAGGATGTGCCGGGAATGTCCGGCCCTGGCCCCTTACTACGGGCTCCATGAGGCTGCTCACACCCCCATGTGACTGGAGAGGACACACACAGGAGTAGCACAGACAGGGCTGGTGACCTGGGAGAGGAGGCTCAGGTATGTGCGGGCGCCATGGATCGTCAATCGGGAGCGTTACCCATGCTCAAAATTACATTGAGTCGACACAGTGCCTAGAGCTGTGATGACAAACCTTGTCACCCCAGATGATCCTGTACTGCATGTCCCATGGTGCTCAGCCAGTCTTAAGTGTGGCTAAGCATCATGGGACATGTAGTTTTGAACCATCTGGTGTGCCAAGGCTTGAATATCCCTCTTAATAATGTCAGTCCTGCGCACATACAGTTCTATTCAGAGAAAGGTGAAACTCAGGAGAATGATTGAAGAAGTGAAAATTCTAGGTCAAAATTGCCAAACCAGAAAAATTCTCCCATTTATCTCACTTTCTAAATCGGCTATTTGGTCTAGATTGTTCTCTTCTCCTAGTTTTCACATTTCTCTGAATAACCCTTTTAGTCATAATAATGGTCTAATACAAAGCAGCGCTGCAGCAGCCCATCAGGCAGCTTTTAGTGAAATGGATTTAGAATGCAAGATGTATAGAAATCAATAAAGTAGGTAACACACATCAAAGAGAAAAACTTCAGTGTGTCAGCCACGATAGAACAAAAGTAGCAACAACACTACCCAAGTTACACAGGTACACAAATTGGATTGGAGCAGGCAATGTCCTAGACCAGTGGTTCCCAACCGCGGTCCTCAGGTCCCCACAACAGGTCAGGTTTTTCAGATAACCGAAGCACAGCACAGGTGATCTGATTTGCTGCTCAGTGATTGCAGGATTCAGTCCGCTTTTCCCCACGGTGATCCTTAACCTGGCCTTTTGGGGGTACTTGAGGACCGCGGTTGGGAACCACTGTCCTAGACAGCTGAGGGGTCTTCAATAAGATTCTGATAGGAAGCTATTGAGGACCCCTCAGCTGTCTAAGACATTGCCTGCTCTGTGGTGATATGAGCTGCCTGTCTTCAAAGACAGCACAGTGTGCAGGGGGGCCCAGCTGGGAGAACGAGGTAGGGGTTTTGTGGCTGGTGGCCAGGCTAAAGGGGGCTGAGGGAGGCTTGGGGACCTGGTGGTTAAGCAAGGCAGAGGTTAGTGCAATGTTGACTTATAGGGGAGTTATGGGGACCTGGTGGCTATTGTGGCAATGGGACAACTTGGCTGAGGGGTTATGGGGGTTTAGGAGGTTATGGGGAAATTGTGGTTAAGGGGTCATGAGGGACCTGGTGGCTAATAAGGAGTTATTGGGACATAATGGTTAAGGGTGACTGGGGATTATGAGGGACCTAGTAGTTAAGGGGACTGGGGAGGTTCTGGGGACCTGGGCTAATAGCCACATTGTCGCCAATGCCATAAGGGGGTGGGGGGGGGAGTTATCAGGACCATGTGGCTAATAAGGGCTAGAAAAGGATATGAAGATCAGGGTTAAGGGGGATGGGGGGCATTACGGGGACCTGCTGACTAAGAGTCACCGGGGGATTCTAAGGATCTATGTATTTAGATTAAAAATAAAATTATACACATTTCTCAAATAATTGTGTACCTGTAATCGGGGAGAGGGGTGGCGTCCAGGACCAGTTGAGAGGGATGTTTTTTTTGGGGAGTGAGTTTTACAGGGGGCCCTTTTCAGTTGTCCGGTAAGGAACCACAAGATTTTTGATGATCTGCCCAGCTGTATACACCTGTTATATAAAACGTGTTTCATTTCACACTTTTCCAAAAATAGGCCCACCTAAACCTCCAGGTCCAGGGCCATAGAGATCATTATGCGGCCCTGAGCTTCTCAAGTAAATCTAGATGACTGTTATATAGTTTCTATGTCTTTAGTTGTTCACAGAGGATCTGACCGTGCATTTCTCATTCAGTAATTGCTGTGGCCCCTGTAATCGTTCCTTTCCACAAGACCTCAGGGCGTCTAACAAGCCGTGACGATGATTCTGGATCAGGAGAAGAATCCACTGACCCAGAGGATCCTGAACCTCACCCTGGAGATCATCCACCTGCTGACCGGAGAGGTGAGTGATGTTGGGAGAACTAGGAATACTCTATTTCTTATTAATATGTGCCTGATCAAGTGTGTTTGAAGCAGCTGTAGAATACCACACCATTATACCTATAAGATCATCTGCATCTCTGGGAGAGTTTGCAGTGATGTCACACCTACGTGGCACTCAATGGAAGAGGGAAGGGTAGAGGATAGACGGTCACTTTGAGCCTGGAGACCGTACGTGGCCAGTGGTGGTCACATTTGCACGTCAGTTGGGCTAAATAGGGTAAGTAGTATACAGTAGGGGAATAAATCTTTTTAACCCATCTACTACCATGATCGAGCATACTCAATCTCCAAAAACACCTGCAGGTGCCATAGGGATCAAGTGGACTTGATGTGGTCTCATTCTGGAGCAATGCAAAGGAAGTTTTCGATTATTATTGCAGATGGGCTCCAGAACGCACCCCTTAAACTGACAATGCATCAGACATGACGGCCGATATGTTTAAAAAGCTTGGAGGTCGGTTTTTATACCTTCAAGGGCTTAGGCTGGCAATGCATAGCTTTGTCTGACCAGCCAATACTTCTCGATGTAGACGCATTGGAATGGCTGGACACCAGTCACCCCGACAGCCCTGCTTCAATGGAAGCAGCACCGTTAGAATGGAATGAGGAACCCAAACACTGGAAGGAAGGTGAAAGTTTTGTAACATATACATTAGTACATTCTGCTTTTAGGTTAGACTTGTCTTCCGTCCCACGTCAGGCTTTTCCTCTGGCCAAGCAATTTGTGGAATGCACAAACCACCTGGCCACCCGTCTAAGGACAATCGACTCTAGCACATCTGGTGACCTGGTCTCACAGTCAATAGCTGCCGAATGAGTCCTTACAAGTCAGCTGGTGGACCACTCCTCAATCAATGTCAGCGTGTCATAGCCAATCCATGGGAGGCGGTAAAGGGACACTGGGGCTGTAAAGAGAAGTCTCTTTTCTCTGTGACCTCTTACATAAGCTAAATAAGGGTTATGGTGCCCAGAGTGTCCTCACGTGAGGGAGATTAACACGAGGCTCGTTTCATATAGCAGATCATTAGCAGGTTCAACCACTTAACAATCCTAGATGTAAGGATTGCAGGTTCCTATCAGCCATGTTTGGAAATAGAAGATTTTACAATGATTGATGTACAGAAGTAATTGGGGGATAAGGAATTGTGCCAGCTACGGTAAATCTGTTTCTAATATAGAGCTATCCTCGATATTTAGGATCATGTACTTGTGAAGATCCCCAGTTGCAGAGACTCAGGCAATAGAAGCCAAGTGTATGATGGATACTGCAGGACTCCGAGCTCCAGCGTGGATCCTCCACCTCCTTCACTGGTCCATGAGCGACACAATGAGCAGAAGATCCTGGAGCTGACCAACAAGATCACCCGTCTGCTGACTGGAGAGGTGAGGCTGCTGGGAATGGGACATTATACGCTAACACCAAGGCATGTGTCTGGATGGTGACTGTGTCATTGTGTGTTGTCAGGTTCCTATACGCTGTGAGGATGTCACTGTCTATCTCTCCATGGAGGAGTGGGAGTATGTGGAGCGACACAAGGACCTCTATGAGGACTTCATGATGGAGGATAACCAACCTGTTATTACAGCGGGTAAGAGGCTTATGGTGGTTGCATAATAGGGCTTTGGGAAATATAAATCTGTCTCGACGCAGAGAATTAAGTGCCAAGGCCATTTTTTAAAGCCACAACGGGAGTGCTGGCACCTGGGTGTGTTGGGACTCATTAAGCTTCTATGGACCCTTTTTTGTCCTGCCTGGTAACTGGAAGCTGCTAAAGCAAAGTATCTGTGTGAGCCGATGACCTTTAGTGGCTTCCTACCACCAGCCCTATAACAAACGAACCATTGTACCAGTGGTCCGACTCGTAACAGGGAGGCACTAATACAAGTGGCGCGGTGTCTAGCATCATTTCTAGCTGTCTTTAGGCCTCCAGAGGCTTATCGTGACCCTGTGTGAGCTTGCGTAAGCGGGGTCACGTCAGGTCCACAAAAGGACAATGGGAATTGCTTGGTTTCATTTTGCTGCTGCATGCGGCCACAGAATGCAGCAGATCGCCACGCCGTCCGCAACGTGGGACCAGGGTTAAGCCATACGTTCTTATGTATTAAGTGATTTTGTAAGGTCAGAATCCCTTAACACCAGACTCTGAGCCGGTACTCCTTTTTGAATACAGTTGTGTCAAAAAACGACCCTTTCACTATTCCCACCTTTTAAATTGGCGCTATTCCCATAGGATGCTGGAAGGGACGGGAGAAAGAGGCAAACCAATATAAATACAGTGATTTCATTCGGCTGTCGCCCCACTTCGATCTTTAGACAATCTAGCTCATTCTGTTATAAATGTATGGGACCTGTGCTGTCTGTTGTACTGGTTCCTGCTCTCATATAGAAGCTGTTAATACACATTTTCTTCCCATAGATGCAGGTCACTCTTCCGTTCCTCTACCCGATATGGGAACCAAAAACGGGTCTGAAAATATAACCATTAGTGGAAGAAAGCCTCCGAAGAACAATTCAGGACAAGCCGGCGATGCAACAAACCCCTTATGTATGTATTTATTGTGTGAAAAAGGAAACCTCCTGGACAATGACATTGATCCAACCACAGGACAATCACAGACAGGATATCCACCTACTGATATTATGGAGGAACCAACATCATGTCATGGAAAACTTATAGACTGTGACCTATATGAACCCACAGAGTGTTCACAGACACAATATCCATTTGTTATTAAGGAGGAACCAACCTCATGTGAAGGAGATCTCACAGTCTGTGTTACAAATCAACCCATGGAGCATTCACAAACAGAATATCCACCTACCGATATTAAGGAGGAACAGTCCATGTTTGATAAAGCAAATCCCACAGACAGTGACCTATTTCGACCAGCAGGGCATTCACAGACTGAATATCCAGGTGCTGATCCCGAGGAACCAGCATCATGTGAAGGAGGATATCTCACAGGCAGACTTCACACAGGAGAGAAACCATTTCACTGCCGTGAATGCGGGAAAGACTTTTCATCACCGTATCACCTCAGCAGCCATCAAAAGACCCACGTAGACGGCAGACCCTTTAAATGCAACGAATGCGGGAAGTACTTTACTATTAAGTACCTTCTCAATCAGCATCTGAGATGTCACACAGGGGAAAAACCCTTCAGATGCTCCGAGTGTGGAAAGTGTTTCAGCCGTTCTTCGACTCTTGCGGCGCACACCACGATTCACACAGGGAAAAAGCCGTTTACCTGCCCTGTGTGTGGGAAGTCTTTTCCAAAAAATAACAAGCTTAACCGGCACATGAAGATTCACACAGGAGAGAAACCATTTACTTGTACCGAATGTGATAAATGTTTTAACCAGTATTCCAACCTCGTAATACACGGAAGAACTCACTCTGGGATAAAACCATTTAATTGCACGGAGTGCGGGAGAGGATTTACCCGCGCCTCACATTTTCACCGACACAAATTGCTTCATGCAGCTGAAAACCCAGGAAATTGTACTTTTTAAAGTGGGACATGTTTAACCCGTTCCTGAAATCTTGAAGGCTATGTACAAATTGAGATATGTGCGGCCTACCAGGGTCATTTATCAAAATATAACTGTAACTTACACCAGATTTCTATTAGGGATGCACCGATACCACTTTTTTAAGTACGAGTACAGATACTTTTGTTCAAGTACTCACCGATACCAATTACCGATACTTTTATTTTATGTCATGTGACGCTTTCCAATAAGAACAGACCTCCTATAAAGCCCCCAGGTCTCATGGATTTGCCCCAGCTCATGGATATCCTGACCCCAGCTCATGGATAATTGCCCCCTAGCTCATGGATAATTGCCCCCCCAGCTCATGGATATGCCCCCCCAGCTCATGGATATGCCCCCCTGCTCATGGATATGCCCCCCCTTGCTCATGGATATGCTGCCCCCCCTTGCTCATGGATATGCTGCCCCCCCTTGCTCATGGATATGCTGCCCCCCCTTGCTCATGGATATGCCCCCCTTGCTCATGGATATGCCCCCCCCTGCTCATGGATATGCCCCCCCCTGCTCATGGATATGCCCCCCCCCTCTCATGGATATGCCCCCCCTGCTCATGGATATGCCCCCCCTGCTCATGGATATGCCCCCCCTGCTCATGGATATGCCCCCCCTGCTCATGGATATGCCCCCCCTGCTCATGGATATGCCCCCCCTGCTCATGGATATGCCCCCCACTCTCCGGTCATACTTACCTTCCTTCAGCGCCGCCGGTAAAGTCTTCGCGCGCGCGCGCTCCTTGGAAGGACCCCAGCCGCGACCACGTGGGACCATGTGATCGCGGCTGGGGTCCTTCCAACGAGCGCGCGTGCGGGAACTTTCCCGGCGTCGCTGAAGGAAGGTAAGTATGACCGGAGAGCAGCTGCAGGGCCTGTTCGAATGCTCTATCTGCATTCGGACAGGCCCTGCAGCTGCTCACTTTGTTTAATACTTACCTTCCTTCAGCGACGCCGGGAAAGTTCCCGCGCGCGCGCTCGTTGGAAGGACCCCAGCCGCGATCACATGGTCCCACGTGGTCGCGGCTGGGGTCCTTCCAAGGAGCGCGCGCGCGAAGACTTTCCCGGCGGCGCTGAAGGAAGGTAAGTATAAACAAACTTAGATGACCAGCTGCAGGGCCTGTCCGAATGCCGATAGAGCATTCGGACAGCCGCCGCAGCCCCTCGGATACCGGCAAGCCGGCTCAATGCCGGCTTCCGGTATCGGAAAAAAATATCGGGGGTACTGCACGAGTACCAAGTACTCCTGCAGTACCCGGTATCGGCACCGATATCGATACTAGTATCGGTATCGGTGCAACCCTAATTTCTATGTTGTTATCATTTCTATAGCACCAACAGTTTCTACAGCACCTTACAACAACCAATGGGAACGAGACACAAATAAACAAATATAGAAACAGAAACGAGGTGTAGCGGATCTTGCAATCTAGAGGGATTGGGGTGGAGAAAGACATGGGGAGTATAATTGGTCATCAGGATCACCGTGCCAGTGGTTCAGGAATGTTGAGGGACATGGAAGTGGCCTCTATATCATGATGTGCGGGTAGGTGAGCAGGGGGATAGGTTGGCATCAGTATCGTGATACGCTAGAGTGAAGAGATGCTTTGGAAGGGATTCCTTGAAGGTCGGAAGATAAGGGGAGGGTCTCATAGGTCGAGGTAAGTCATTCCACAGGACCGGAGCTACCAGAGGACAGACTGAGGTCGCACACTGACTAGAGTGATCTAGAAACACATTGCTGGGAGATTTATTGCTCTCACCCACATATCTCAAGTATTTTTTCTAACCCTAAAGAAAGTGACTTTAGTACTTTTAGAATGAGTGAAAATATATAAAGATGGTCACTTGCATATAGGGACCCAAGGGAAGTGATAGATGTTCTGGGCAAACTGATGGACAGGATGTAGTCGTGGGACCGGTTTGCCCTAGATGTCTTCGAAATGTTTTACCTTCTTCCCAAAACACTGAGGCAGTTGGACAGGTCCACCAGATATGGAGGAAGGTACCTTTTATACCAAAACATGCGCTACCCGACATCAGATTGGGGCATCCAAGTAAAGCTGGATGGTGTTTTATCACCCCATGTAGACTTTCACGGCTTGTTCCTGCAAATTAACACACCTGTTGACTTTTCTTTGCGGCTTCAAAGATGTCCAGCAACTCCAGCGCTCATCTGCAGAGAAGGATCTTCAAAAAAAAATAAAAAATCCACAGGAAAGACAGATGGTGGAATTCAGCTCCTCAAAAAGCCATAAGACAATAGTCTTTGGAAAAGTGACAATGTCTATACAGGCTGGCATCCGTAAAGGCTTTATCTGGAGATCCTGTCCATCCAGAAAGGCATGCTTGTGAAAATAGGTGTGAGTGGTGGCAGGTCAAACCAACCAGAAATTCTCCAGCATTAGCACTGATACACAACTGCACAATAAAAAACTCCATACACTAATATACACCTCCAATCACAAATGAAAGAAGGAGGAGAACCCTGCATTCAGAAGTACAGGTACGTTTTCTCCGGCATAATTTGCGGTTTTGCAGACGTTTGCCCCTGCCATACCTCATCCCTGACGACTCAGCGGCAGGTCATAGGGTGGAGCGTTCCGGGGCCCTGTTTGCCCTCTCCCCGGACCAGCGATCCACGTGCTGGCCGGATCGGCAGCATACGGGCGCCATCTTGGAAGCCTAGTGGACTGGGTGAAGCCAGACCTCGAATTTACGGTGCTCAGTATCGAGATTGGGAAAAAGACCAAGCCCAGTGGAGTGGAGGAGAGTACCCTGGACATTCGGCTCTCGCTGAGTGGAGCCTCGGAGCACAGATTATTGCAGAGACAGCCTTCCTGTTCTGGCGCGGCGGAGCCATCGGAGGCTGGTGCGCTCGCCCCCCCCCCCCCGCCCTGCAGCGGATTCAGGCCGAGATAGAAGACGGCGATTTACCAGCCACAAAAAAGGATGTTAAGGCCCTCCTGGCAGACGCCAGGCTTGCTTGGCAGGCTGATCTCCGGGCCCTGGATCCTGGCCTCGCTGCTATCCGGACCCAGGTGAATGTTGTGCAAGCACGCACGCTAGAGATCGAAGAGGTGCAGGCCACAACCTCCTCCCAATTGCGGGCACTCCAGACACAGGTGGGGAACCTGCAGTCTGCTGTGGTGTCTCTTGAGGCCCGCCATCGCCGGCGAAACCTGAAACTGAGAGGTATTCCGGAATCGATACTGGATGCTACCCTGCTGCAATACGTCACCCGCTTCGTGGTGGCCGTTCTCTCGCCTAGTGTCGTCGTCCAGGATCCAGTGCTCTCGGCGGTCCGAGTACGGAGGGCAGCTTTGGCACCGGCTGGTGTCCCACGTCACATCGCTGTGGTTCTCCGTGACGTCCGTCTGCAGATGCAGTTGCTGGAAGCGACTCGCAACATCCCCACAGTTTCATTTGAGGGGGTCCTCCATTGCAATCTACAGAGACCTTCCTTTTTTAGTTTTGGCTGCTAGACGCCAATTTAAGCCGGCCACTGCACTTCTCAGGGCCCACGGGGTGCGTTACAAATGGGAGCCACTCGGCTCCTTGCTGATAGCCCATGGAGATAGCCACATTTCAGTGACCACTGCGGAAGACGCGATCACCCATCTCCAAACCATGGGAATAGCCTCTGAAGCCTCGAGCAACGTGGCGAGCGAGTCGATAGCAGGCTCACCCCTCCCTCCCCGGGACCCGGACTGAGTGGGCCACATGTCTCCTCGGCTCATACCCCATTTCCGGGGTGCGCCATCATGTTTTGCCATGATTGGCCCTCGGACCATCAAGGCCTCGTGACATTATACCTCCTATGGGAGTGCCAGGAGCGTCACAGTGATGCCCATTGCCCTCTCTCCCCTCCCCCTTTTTTTCCTTCTTACCCCTGGATCCACCTGCGCCTACTGTCATTGTACTTATGGTCCTGTTCCCCTGTTCTGGCACATGTGGGAATCTCTCATATGTGGGGACCGGTGCACTTCTGGTGACGTTTCAACCGCTCACAGTAAGGAACCACCAGCAATGCGCATGCACGCACGTACCGCCGATTCGCCGGAGACGCGCTCGCTCCGATTAGCAGCCATCTTGGAAAACCAGGTGACCGGCGCACCGCATTGACGTCATCAAAAACCGACGCCACACGGTATCCGATTGCGCATGCGCGCGGACCTCCGAGCTGTCAAAGGAAGCTTTCACACAATATAGAGTCTCTATCTGCCCATATATACCCTGTAACTGCCCTAAATACTGTATAACTACCCTCTATACGCTGTAACTGCCCCTATATACTGTATACCCTCGTTATACAGTATATGGGGGCAGTTACAGGGTATAGAGGGCAGTTATACAGTATTTAGGGCAGTTAAGGGGAATATAGGGGCAGATAGACTTTCTATATTGTGTGAAGGCTTCCTCTGACAGCTCGGAGGTCCGCGCGCATGTGCAATCGGAATACCGTGTGGCGTCGGGTTTTGATGACGTCAATGCGGTGCGCCGGTCGCCTGGTTTTCCAAGATGGCTGCTAATCGGAGCGAGCGTGTCTCCGACGAATCGGCGGTATGCGCGCGCATGCGCATTGTTGGTGGTTCCTTACTGTGAGTGGCTGAAATGTCACCGGAAGTGCGCCGGTCCCCACATATGAGAGGTTCCCACATGTGCCAGAACACCCGCCCTCCCCATACATCGCGTTAGGTACCCCCCTTCCTGTTTTTATGTGATGTCTCTGCTATACTAGCCTTGCATGGCTTTTTCTGCGGGTTGAGTTGTGACCCATTGCATTATAACAATAAAATTGTTTAAATAAAAAAAAAAAAAAGTACAGATACTCCAAATTACAGCCGTGGATGATGTTTTTTCTGCATTTGTGGAGGATGAAGCTCCTGCCCTGCAGATTCTGGGTAGCTGTAGGCTGGTCCTGATTGCCGGAGAGCACAAGAGTTTTCCTCTTAGGAATAAAGAGATCCCATATAGATTAAAGGGACACCCCACACCAGGGCTGTCGAACTCTGGGCCCCCCAGATGTTTCAGAACTACAACAACCATGATTCCCTGACCTGCATCGAAAGACGTCTGGGAACTGTTGGCAGCAACATATGGAAGGCTGTGAGTTTGACAGCCCTGCTCCACACCAACACCCCTATAGCTTCTCCAAGTGGCCAGTCAGTGTGGGGTGCCCCCGCTTCCCCGGTGCCATCTTGGAGAAATCGCTGTAGGAAGTGCAGGAGTTTCCTCTGCCCACACGTATGTCAAAGGGCAGACAGGATCTGTGGTCACCGATGATGCTTGCATGCTCTGCACAGGAGTTGATGGATTGGTTCTGCTCATGCACATGCAGCACGTGTCCACCGATTGTTTAGGCGCTACGGAAATTGCGTAGAATAGCACACAAGGTCTTTGGCAGCCTGGAAGAGAAGCAGTGCGCCACGTGGGAGAAAAAGGGAGTATTTACACCTAAAATAATACATATACAGTTGTGTTCAAAATTATTCAACCCCCCAATGCTGTAAAGGGTTTTAGGGAATTTAGTGTACATTTGTAATTGTATTCAGAATGAAATCCTACAAGGACTTTTTAAAGAACCATATGCAACTAAAATGACATCAATTGGTTTTGTAATACAGTAGTAAATGTTTCTTTTGTGAATTCTTCATTGACACAATTATTCAACCCCTTAAAGACTACCACTCTGAAGAACAGAGGTTCATTCAAGTGTTTTCAATCAGGTATTGAAAACACCTGTGGATGTCACGGAGCAGCAATAAAGCATAATAAGCACCAATTAGGCAGCTTTAAAATGACTGTGATACTCAGCTCCTTCTAGACATTTACTGGTGTGGTTACAAACATGGTGAAGTCAAGAGAATGGTCCAGGAAGACAAGAGAAGAGGTGATTACTCTTCACAGGAAAGGCAATGGCTATAAGAAGATTGCAAAGATGTTAAACATGGCAAGAGAGACCATAGGAAGCATCATTCGCAAATTCAAGGCAAAGGGCACTGTTAAAACGCTACCTGGTCGTGGCAGAAAGAAGATGCTGACTTCGACTGCTGTGCGCTACCTGAAGTGTAGAGTGGAGAAAAGTCCCCGTGTGACTGCTGAGGAACTGAGAAAAGATTTGTCAGATGTGGGTACTGAAGTTTCAGCTCAGACAATACAGCGCACACTGCGTAATGAAGGCCTCCATGCCAGAACTCCCAGGCGCACCCCCTTGCTGTCTCCAAAGAATAAGAAGAGTCGACTGCAGTATGCCAAAAGTCATGTGGACAAACCACAGAAGTTTTGGGATAGTGTTCTGTGGACTGATGAAACAAAATTAGAACTGTTTGGGCCCATGGATCAACGCTATGTTTGGAGGAGGAAGAACGAGGCCTATGAAGAAAAGAACACCTTGCCTACTGTGAAGCATGGCGGGGGGGTCAATCATGCTTTGGGGCTGTTTTGCTTCTGCAGGTACAGGGAAGCTTCAGCGTGTGCAAGGTATCATGAATTCTCTTCAGTACCAGGAGATATTGGATGACAATGTGATGCAGTCCGTCACAAACCTGAGGCTTGGGAGACGTTGGACCTTTCAACAGGACAATGATCCCAAGCATACCTCCAAGTCCACTAGAGCATGGTTGCAGATTAAAGGCTGGAACATTTTAGAGTGGCCATCGCAGTCACCTGACTTAAATCTGATTGAGAACCTCTGGTGGGACTTAAAGAAAGCAGTTGCAGTGCGCAAGCCTAAGAATGTGACTGAACTGGAGGCTGTTGCCCATGACGAATGGGCGAAGATACCCGTAGATCGCTGCAAGACACTTGTGTCAAGCTATGCTTCACATTTAAAAGCTGTTATAACTGTAAAAGGATGTTGTACTAAGATTGAATGTCACTTGGGGGTTGAATAAAACTGATAATGATGTGAGCACAGAAAAGACATTTGTGGTTATTTCATTATAAATGTTATGTTATATTTGTCTGACCTACACGTGCCTCTTTGATTTAATTGTAAGCAAGATGACTGAATGATCAAAATCAATGTCAAACTGGCCAAAACACTCAATTTCAGTGGGGGTTGAATAATTTTGAACACAACTGTATATATATATTGGGAAGATACTGTCATCAATAAGGGGAGGGGGTAAATATTTTCATAAAGTGTCTATTTTCAATAACCACAGATCCAGCGGGGCAAGAGTGATCACCCGCTGTCACAAATTAATCTAAAACCAGTAATGTTTGCACCTAGAGGTAGCGCCCCATTCCAGCAACCTAAATGCCCCTACCCCCAGAGCTAAAAAACCGAGGGAGCAGGGGGTAAAGAGGGGGGACGCACAGCTTTACCTCAGCATTCATGTGTCCACTATACCGATATACTGTGCCAAGACCAAAACCCATATTAGTTAAAACCATTGAGTTCAACAAGATGAGCAGCTAAAACACGCTCGAACTAAACTGCTACCTAACAGCACAGGGAGCGGAGCGCCACCATTACTTTTACCTGTTCTATTTGCATAGGTCAGTGCTGTGTGTATTAACCCTGTCAGTGCTGTGTAGCCGCTCTCTCTCTCCATATAATCCAGCAGGGGCTGGGAGTCCTGGCAGGTGAAATCCCCATTGCTGTGTGTGTTTAATCCACTCCATATAATCCAGCAGGGGCTGGGAGTCCTGGCAGGTGAAATCCCCATTGCTGTGTGTGTTTAATCCCCTCCATATAATCCAGCAGGGGCTGGGAGTCCTGGCAGGTGAAATCCCCATTGCTGTGTGTGTTTAATCCCCTCCATATAATCCAGCAGGGGCTGGGAGTCCTGGCAGGTGAAATCCCCATTGCTGTGTGTGTTTAATCCCCCCATATAATCCAGCAGGGGCTGGGAGTCCTGGCAGGTGAAATCCCCATTGCTGTGTGTGTTTAATCCCCCCCATTTGCTGCTCTAAACACTGAGGGTAGAAGCTCCATAAACTGACCCTGAGGCCTTTCCTTTCCCCAGGACTGCACATAATGCAGAATAAAGGGTTAATGAATGGCCTGATCACAGTGCTGTGTCTCCCTCCCTGTCCCTCAGTGCTGGATCCAGCCACCTCACAGCTCAGTGTCCGCCATTCCCCTCCCCCAGCACCACCTGAGCCCTGCAGCCAGTCACATGGGCTGTGATGTCATCAGAGCGCGCCCCTCCCCCTGTGTTGCTGCTGCAGGAGATGGTGTGTGTGAGAAGCTGAGGATGTTATGGGAATGTCCGGCCCTGGCCCCTTACTACGGGCTCCATGAGGCTGCTCACACCCCCATGTGACTGGAGAGGACACACACAGGAGTAGCACAGACAGGGCTGGTGTCCTGGGAGAGGAGGCTCAGGTATGTGCGGGCGCCAGGCGTTGCCAGTCAGTGGAGCATTGCCCGCGGGGAGTCTGGGGATGTGGTATGTGCTGTCATTATGCTGGTTGCTGTATTTTCTGGGTGTATTCAGGGTTGCGGCTCCCCTCGCGTCACATAATGTTAGCACTTTGCGCGTCTCTTGTATAAGCCGTCCGGTCTTTACGAGGCGTTTTCTGTGCGTAGAAGCTTTTCTCCTCATTCTCTGAGCCGGTCGGTCGGTCGGTCGGTTATCTCCTGCATGTTGGTTTTTTTCTGTGAGCAGAAAAATCTAGATATGTTTTATGTTTTTTTTATCTTTCATTTCCCATTCAGTAATTGCCGCAGCCCCTGTAATCGTTCCTTTCCACAAGATCTCAGGACATCTTGACAAGCCGTGACGATGATTCTGGATCAGGAGAAGAATCCGCTGACCCAAAGGATCCTGAACCTCACCCTGGAGATCATCCACCTGCTGACCGGAGAGGTGAGGGACTCCGGGAACATCACAGTTACACCATATGCCTTCACATCCTCCCTCAAAATAAAAAGCGGGATTAAAGGGCCTCATTCGCCAACATGGACATGTAATGCACTTTGCATGGTTCTGGGTAGCTGAGTGTTCCCCCCCCCCCTCCCTGCTTTCACTTTTTCAAGAGGGCAGATTTAGCCTTACAAACCAGTCAGCTGGTTGATCATCACTCAACCTATGTCAGCGCATGGCTGTAAAGGGACATTTGAGGGTGGCCTGTGTAAAGGGCAGTTTCTAGTCAATGTCACCACTTATAATACGCTACATGAGAATTATGGGTTAAATGAACGTAAAGGAGTTTCAAATGAGGGACAATTCCGACCACAGTATAACATAGAGGTAAATATATATATTTTTTTTTTTGAGAAAGTCTTTTACCAGGAAGGATACATTGAGATTTCTCTCGTTTTCAAGTATGTCCTGGGTGGAGAGTATGTACCGTTAGGTGTCTTGCCCAAGGACACTTACTGCAGAGGTGCTCTTGCTGGGATCGAACCCATGTCTCCACAGGCTCTCTCCACGCAGAGCAGTGATGGTACGTCTACTCCACCCAGCCGTTTTACAGGTTCCCATCAGCCATATGTGGCAGTAAAACAATTTATGACGATTGATGTACATAAGTAATTGGGGGAGGAAGAATTGTGCCGGCTAGAGGAAATGTTTTACCTCACCTTGCACTGTCCTCCATGTTTAGGACCATGTACTTGTGAAGATCCCCAATGGTAGAGTCTCAGGCAGCAGGTGCCAAGTGTATGAAGGGTACTGCAGGCTCCACGGAGGATACTGCAGGAAACAGAGCCCCAGTGTGGATCCTCCCCTTCTTCCGCTGATCCACGAGAGGCATGAGCAGAAGATCCTGGAGCTGAGCAACCAGATCACCCGTCTGCTGACTGGAGAGGTGAGGCTGCTGGGAACGGGACATTATACGTTAACACCAAGGCATGTATCTGGATGGTGACTGTGTCATTGTGTGTGTCAGGTTCCTATACGCTGTGAGGATGTCACTGTCTATCTCTCCATGGAGGAGTGGGAGTATGTGGAGCGACACAAGGAGCTCTATGAGGATGTCATGATGGAGGATCACCAGCCTGTTATTACACCGGGTAAGATGAGATTCAGGAACCATAAATACAGGTCAACTGGCGATATATCCTGAAACATAGAAAAATGTCGGCAGATAAGAACCTTTCGGCCCATCTAGTCTGCCCAATTACATGGATACTTTACCTGCATTTATCTTTTGTTTAGGATAGCCTTATGCCTATCCCATGCTTGCTTAAATTCAATTACTGTTTTGGCCTCTACCACTTCAACTGGAAGGCTGTTCCATGTATCCACCACCCTCTCAGTAAAATAATGCTTCCTGATGTTACTTTTAAACCTTTGCCCCTCTAATCTAAGACTATGTCCTCTTGTTTTGCTACTTTGTTTCCTCTTAAATATACTCCCTTCCTCTACCTTGTGGATTCCCTTTACGTATTTAAATGTTTCTATCATCTCTCCTCTGTCTCGTCTTTTTTCCAAGCTGTACATGTTAAGATCATTAAGCCTTTCATGGTAACTTTTCTCCTTCAAGCCGTACACCATTTTAGTAGCCCTTCTCTGAACTCTCTCTAAGATGTCTATATCCTTCTGGAGATACGGTCTCCAGTACTGCACACAGTACTCCAAGTGAGGTCTCACCAGTACTCTGTACAGTGGCATGAGCACTTCCCTTTTCCTACTGCTAATACCTCTCCCTACACAACCAAGCATTTTGCCAGCATTTCCTGCTGCTCTATTACATTGACTACTTACCCTTAGATCCTGAAGCACTGCTCTAGATCCTGGCCATTATTACACTGTCACTAAAGGTCCATCTCTCAGTCTGTGAGTGTTGGCCATCATTACCTACAGGAGCAGAAGAATTTGATGATTGATCCCTTGAAAAGAGTGTTCAGATAATTAGAATTATTTATGAAGCACCAACATATTCTGCAGCGCTGTACAATGGATAGGACAAAACAAACCTAAAATTAGCAGTCACATCCCGTGCCTCGCACTCCAAATCCAGGCCCCTCTTTCCCTTGGCTCAGACATCTTTCGCTTGAATGTTAACCTAGGTATGTTTGGCTTTTCCTACTGGTATTTCGATGCCGTAGAGCAGGTATGTGTTTGCTATTACTTCACCATTAGACTGCGTGCTACATATTCTGCAGGACACAGCCTCCTCTATGGCTCACGTCAGTGGAGCGTCCATGCTTAGAGAATTTGTTAAGCCGCCTTTCGCTGAACTGAAACAGCTGCGCTTAGTCATTAACCCCTTTATGTATCCTTTTCTTTTGATACACCACTGAAGGGGGGTAACAACCGGGGGGAGCCGGTGCGGGGGCGCAGGGCCGAAGGGGGGCGCCGGCCACTGGTGCCCCCCTCCCGGTTGTTACGCCCAGAGACCTGGGGGACAGGTTCCCGCTGTGGACCAAGCCCGACAAAGTGAGCGCCGGGGGGAGGGTGGGCAATTGCCGGCGGCCGCATTGCTATCCTACGAGTGGCCGCCAGCATAAAGCTCTGCGCTCGGATGGGGATCTATCCACCATCCAGCCAGATTTCGCGAGATCTGGCTGGTGGTTAGATCCCCAGCCGCGCAGCAGAGCTTATGCTGACGACCGCTCGAGGACGAAAAGCACGCAGCCGCAGGCAATGACGAGGAGAGGTGAGCTGGGGGCAAATATATGCATGTGTGAGAGCTGGGGGGCAAATCTATCCATGTGAGAGCTGGGGCCAAATATATCCATGAGTGAGAGCTGGGGCCAAATAAATCCATGGGTGAGAGCTGGGGGGCAAATACATCCATGGGTGAGAGCTGGGGGGCAAATACATCCATGGGTGAGAGCTGGGGGGGCAAATACATCTATATGTGAGAGCTGGGGGGGCAAATACATCCATGTGAGAGAGATGGGGGGCAAATACATGCATGTGTGAGAGATGGGGGGGTAAATACATGCATGTGTGAGAGATGGGGGGGCAAATACATCCATGTGTGAGAGATGGGGGGGGGGCAAATACATCCATGGGTGAGAGCTGGGGGCAAATATATCCATGGGTGAGAGCTGGGTGCAAATATATCCATGTGACCTGGGGGGCAATATTTCCATGTGTGAGCTGGAGGGGGTACCCTGGGCCCATGGTATGGAAAAGGTTTGCAGGGCTGTGCAGATGGGGTGCCACGTGTGTTCTGGCAGCATGGAAAGGGTGCACTGGGCAGCCCACACCTGGGTTACCCTATACTGCATAGCTGCAAGGGGTATGTGCTGGGAGGGGGTGGGTCCAGAGCCTGTATATATAATTCTGGGGGTCCAGTGCCTGTGTACATAATTCTGGGGGTCCAGTGTATATAATTCTGGGGGTCCAGTGCCTGTGTATATAATTCTGGGGGTGCAATATTTTGTCCCTGTCCGGGCCTGCTTATAACCAGAGTGGACGTTTGTATAATGAGGAGGGGGGGGATTTCTGCCCCGGGCGCCCATAACTCTGGTTACGCCACTGCCCCGCCTTGTTTCTTCTTCTTTGTAGAGTGTCAGGATGTATATTCAATAAGAAATTTAAACGAGCTATAAGCTATCCATATTTCTCAGAAATTGATCCTAAGTCGGTTTTCAACATGTGCGTTTTGTTTACAAAATTATCCACAACCAAACTAGATAAAAAAATATGTATTTATTACGTATACAAATTTATTTATTCTCACAACAAAAGTCAAGAATTTATATATATAATCTGTGCTACCTGGGTTAACAAAAAGATGAAGCTATCCCTTTCTATTTAGAATAAGTAAGAAAAACTTATTTAGTGAATCCTCCCCTAATAACAAGAATTAAGCTTCTAATCTTCTGCTTTTTATATTGTAGGTTATAAAATCCCTGCTTAGTAATTCAATCACAATAGCTCTTCCAATTTCAATATATATATATATGTATGTGGATATACTGCAACAAATAATTTAGGATAAATTTATATCCTTTTATATCAGACCCTTCTCATATTTCTATACTGCAGGTTAGAAATATTTCAAAGATTCCAATCTAGCGATAATCTGAGATAAATCTCAGTCTATATCCATTGCAATATTACACTTGTATATACATATATTTATCTAATTTAAATCCACTTAAATTGCTTTCATACTTTACCTGTTCTCTGTGAACTCTTTGGTTACAGCAACAATCTCAGTGAATATAAATGATTGAAATGGAGAGTGTGTGAGAACTTGTGAGTATTATAAAATATTATAACTATGTGTCCATCTTAATTTCTTTTGTCTCTTTGTCCTTGTGAGCACCTTCATGAGCAAGGCTTTTGGGATGGGTGTGAGAGATGAGTGAGAATGCATGAGAGAAAGAAATGGACTTGAAGTCCCAAGAGGGAGAAGTGAATGCTGAAGTGTAGCTGAAGTGCAGTGTGTCCTGAATTGTCTCTATACGCTCTGTATTAGAGTAATTTATGTCACTTATCACATGCTCCTACTTAGCATATACATATAGGTTCAATGATTCCCAATGAGACTTGTCGAACTCCTAATATAACACTAGATAGCAGTGCTGATTTAAAAACTAAATAGCGAGATTTGTTTTCTATTTTCCGCTATCATATTTTATTTATATGACATAGTTCATAGGGTCAAAGAACTCTTCACGGTCTTTCCAGACATAGTGTCTCTGGTTGTCAAATTAATATTTAAGACCTTCTCTATCCTACTAGTTTCTCAAAATTTATTTTCAGTTATTCTTATCGGTTAACATATAGACATTCCTTAACTTTTAAACTACAGAGTATTTCTTTATTTTACTTATCTATTACAAAATATATTGAAGCATCTAGTATTTTCTACTAAATATTGGATACACAAAATATATTTGAATATATGTATATCTGTGCATAACTTTATTGTTGCATAGATATATTTTTGCATATATATTTTAAACCTTAAAGAAAAATATATTTTCAGACGACCATATATTTTGTGTTTTGACAAGTCTAGCACTTTATCTATAGCGTCTTCATGTCTACAATTATAGTCATTTAAAAACACACATAACTCTTTCTCCTTTCTACTGAGTTTACACTTAATATGAACTCGTCTTCTTATAAAAAAAAATTATAACTTCAGTCTGGAAAGTAGGTGAATGGTAACACAAGAAAAAAATGTCTTCTAAAAACGATTTATGGATTACACACAATGGCTACAGACATCCATTTTGTTTTTCTTATGAAAATACCCGACAAGAGGTAGACGTGGGGGAGGCGATATAAATATAGTGGTTTCATTCTGTCATTACTCCCCTTGCATGCTTACTGAGTCTAACCAGTTGTTTCACAGATTTATGTGTACTGTGCTGGCTGGGCTACATTTGCCTGTCTAATGGGCTTGTTGTTGAATTAATTTCTACATTACTGACATGCATTTTCTTCCCGTAGATGAATCTCACACTCCAATGTCTCTGGGTGAACCTGGAAATATATCTGATAGCAGAGCGAAGTGTCTGAAAGACAAGAATTCAGGACAAGCTGCAGCTGCATCAATCCCCTCATGGACATTATTACCAAGTGAAAAAAGAAACCTCTTGGACGCAGAGATTTATCCAAAAACAGGACATTCACAGACAGAATATCCATTTAGTATTACCAAGGAGGAACCGGCCTCATGTGACAATGGAAATCCCACAGACGCCGACACGTGTGAACCCACTGGACATTCACGCACAGAATGCCCACCTACTGATATTAAGGAGAGACCACCCTCATGGGAAGCAGGAAATCTCATGGATAGCGATGGATATAAACCCACAGCACATTCACAGATAGGTATTCTATCTCCTGACGTTGGGAAGGAACCAGCCTCTTGTGACAGTGGAAATCTCACAGGCAATGCTATGTATAAACCCATTGAACAGTTACAGACTGACTATCCATATCCTGACGTTGGGAAGGAACCAGCCTCGTATGAGGAGGTATATAAACCCGTGGAGTATTCAGAGACAAAATGTCCACCTACCGATATTAAGGAGGAACCAGCCTCATGTGAAGAGGTATATAAACCCGTGGAGTATTCACAGACAAAATGTCCACCTACCGATATTAAGGAGGAACCAGCCTCATGTGAAGAGGTATATAAACCCGTGAAGTATTCACAGACAAAATGTCCACCTACCGATATTAAGGAGGAACCAGCCTCATGTGAAGAGGTATATAAACTCATGGAGTATTCACAGACAAAATGTCCACCTACCAATATTAAGGAGGAACCAGCCTCATGTGAAGAAGGAAATCTCGCAGTCCGTGTCATATATCAACCCATGGCGCATTCGCAAACAGAATATCCACCTACCGTTAAGGAGGAGCTAACCATGTTTGATAAAGCAAATCCCACAGACAGTGACCTATTTCGACCAGCAGGGCATTCACAAACAGAATATCCAGGGGTTGATCCCAAGGAACCAGGTTCGTGTGAAGGAGGATATCGCACAGGCATAATTCACACAGGAGAGAAACCATTTAACTGCCGTGAATGCGGGAAAGACTTTTCATCACCGTATCACCTCAGCAGCCATCAAAAGACCCACTTCGATGGCAGACCCTTTAAATGCATTGAATGCGGGAGAGAATTTCCTAAAAAAAGTATTCTTAAACAGCACATGAGATCCCACACAGGGGAAAAACCATTCAAGTGTTCCGTGTGCGGGAAGTGTTTTACCCGGGCTGCATCTCTTTCATCGCACACCACGATACACACAGGAGAAAAGCCGTTTACTTGCCCTGAATGCGGGAAATGCTTTCCCAAGAACAATAAGCTCACCTGGCACATGAAGACTCACGCTGGAGAAAAACCATTTAGTTGCACTGAATGCGGGAAACGTTTTACCCATCATTCCCAACTTGTAAAGCACGTAGTAACTCACTCGGGGATAAAACCCTTTAATTGCACTGAATGTGGGAAAGGATTTACTCGTTCCTTTCATTTTGAACGACATAAAAAGGTTTCATGCAGCTGAAAACCATAAAACGGGACTTGTTTTACCCATTCCTGAAGCCTTGATGCGTACCTACATGCAGTAATATCAAAGCGAAATTTAAGGAAATTTATTCACGGCTCGTCAGAGCCATTACAGTTTAAAAGTTTACAGATTTTTTTTATATATATTTTAAGTCCAGTATTTTTATCGTACTTTTTTAAGGTAGGGATCAAGGTCTGATCTCTAGTCTGGACCCACTTTTGCAGGTATGGAGCAGTCACCGTGCCTTTCCTCGTTTTACAATCACCTCTCCTGCTTCCTGCATCTCACCATCCTCTCACTGGACTAGCGTTTTAGAAAATAATCACATAACAAAAAATTGCTATTGGCCAATGGTGTATCACGACGGCCGTGTAATCCATGTGCTCCATCGGCCATTGTTGTTGGTTTGAGCTACTTTCGGGCGGCGGGGTCACGGGCCATATTGTCTGCTGTAAGAAGTGTTACAGCACTGACACGAACACCTAAGCCATAAGCAGGAGCTCATAGTACTAAATCAAAGAAACTCCATCCTAGCAAGATGGCCGAGCCGATCCAGAACCCAAGCTCTTCTGCAACGGGGTTGGCCTGACACCTAATGTGTTTAAAGAAGTCGTCATGCTCTTACAAACCAGGTCCAGATCGTATGGAACAACCTACGTGTGGAGATTACGCATACACAATGTCTGACCTGAGGATCCTGCTATTATGTCCATCTGTCAGACCAGCACTCTCCAGACAGACTTTTTCCTGATGTTTCTAGGGCTAATTTCCTGTAGAGTCATGCCTTTCCATCTCTGGTGCCTTCAGTCTCTACAAGTTGCAGCACTCCACTTAACTGCTGGTTGCACACAGGGCTACTACGATCATATCTTTAGTGCCTGGCACCCTGAAATTCCTGTCGTCGTCCCCAACATCACCCATCTAATCCATACTTTCACATGAAATGGAGCATGAATGGAAAGCCACCTGGGTCTGTAATCTGCAGTTTGATTGGCTGCAGCATTTGCAGTCTCCCTCAAGAACGCAGCTCTGATGAGATACAGTTTTACATTTTGATAATATCTTGTTTTATGTTCTTTTTTTATGCTTTTCTTTCATATATTCTCTTCTCAGTTTATATGCAGGTTTCTGTGCAATATGTCAATATATGTGTCAATATGCCACGGGTAACTGGGCGGAGTCTCGCCTTGTTTCTAACTCGCCGAACACCCTCCTCCTTCCTCCACAATGAAGCCTCAGAGGAAGGAGTTGGCCATCTCCACTGAGATTCATTTTCTGGGTTTATTTTGTATCGTTCTCTCTCGAATTTGACAGATCTGCCAATACATGTCAGACAATTAAGAAATAGTTTAATACGGTGATGCGGTTAAGCCTCTTATAAAATATATATAAAAAAAATAAATTTCTTTACACTGATTTCAGTTAAATGTGGTTGTTTCCCCCGCCCCCTGTCTTGACCCCTATCCTCATGATTACAATCACTGTCAGATGCATGGCATCATCCCATGAATGTCTTCCGTCTGGTGATGTCATTCTCCAAGATGTAAAATCTATCAGGGTTATTCAGAGCGAGTTGAATCTCCGGAGAATGGCTGGAGAAGTGAAAATTCGAGGTCAAAATAGCCGAACCAGAAAATTTATCTCCATTTATCTCACTTTCTAACTCTGCTATTTGGTCTAGATTGTCCTCTTCTCCTGCCAATCTCCTGGTTTTCACCTCTCTCTGAATAACCCTGTATATCTTTTTATATTATGAGAAGCGCCTATCAATCTCACGCTGGACATTTAAACAAATAATGAGGGGGAGAGATGAACTAATAAACCAAAACACTGCTCTAGTGTTTGCTCGAAAGACGCAGAGCATGCCCAGGCTCCCAGCATACATACTGTAAAGAAGGTCCACTACGGACTCACTTAGTGCCCTCATGTGACACAGCCTTAGTGGACTGCCTGGACCTTCTCCTCTCCTGTATGTATACTGGAGATTTAAACCTTGCTTGTGTTTGTCTACTCCCTGTGCCAACAGATGGTACTAGAACATTCGCAAGTCATGGCGGAGAAGGTCCGTTTAAGCACTTTTCACACACCTCAGGGTTTTTTTGTCAGCATGGTTTCGTTCACCCAATAGTGATAAAAAAATAAAGCAGGCTAGGTGACTCCTGCTACTACTTTCCTCCCAGTGGCTACCCAGTGCTCAGAAGTGAGGTCAAGTAAACTGGACCCGGTGGGACTCCGCCTAACTGAGCTGATGGTAGAATAAAATGTGTGGATTCCGTTGTCAACTTTCTTGCCGTCACCTGGTTTCCATGCTTTATCTTTTGGAGATGATCGGTTTACACTTTGTTTGGTTTCAATTTGTTTTACTTCCCAATCCCATGTTAAGAAGCAAAAAAAAATCCATTGAATAAAGACTCAGTGACTGAATGGGATGTCTCGACTCTGTTATCTTCTCACACTGCCACCTGCTGCTCAATCCTATGTCCTCACGCTTTCTCAAAACGCCCTCCACTGCTATCACATGATCTTTGACCCATATCGTATGTTCTTTGACCGATATCATTTAATCTCCTGGTGACACTCCAAGTATGCCAATCCTTAAATACCCTTGTCTTGCTCCGACCTCTCTATATCCATACTCTTTCACATGCAAACCTCTTGAAAAGCTTGCATACACCTGCCTAATTGACTCCCTCATTTCTAATGCTCTCCTTCACCGTCGGCATCTGGTTTCCACTCCCTAAACATTACAGAAACGAGTCGAAGGAAACAAACCAATGACTTAATCACTGCTCAATCCAAAGGCCGCCGCTGCTCTCTATTAGTTCTTCGTGACCTCTCAGACACAGTTGACAATGTTGACCGTGCTCTCCTCTTACAAACGCCTCATGACGCAAGTCATCAGGGTGCTGCTCTTTCATGCTTCTATCTGTCCCAGTGATCATCCAATGTCTTGTTTTCTGGTGGCACCTCCTCCCAGCAGTGCCCCCGGCAGTCCACAACGAATACTGCTTCCAGGCTTATTTCTCACCTTCCCCTGCTTCGCCGGTTCCTCTTAATGGCTTTCTGTACCTTCCAACGTGAAATACGGATGCTCACGTTCAATCCTTCAGTGACGTGTCTTCCCTATTCCACAAGTACACTGCTTCTAGATCACACTGGCCAGCAGGCGACCTGCTCCTGTCTTCTGTTTCCACCCGCACCAAAAACTCACACATGTTGTTCCATCTTCCTGTATCCCATTCCTGACTAATCCCTCGTCTCATATACCCTTCCCAGGTCATTATAGGTCTCCTAGCTCCCTTTACTACCATGCCCTTCACAGTTTATGGTACAAATGCCGGTTCTAATGATCCTGACCAGTAGGCAGTTGGTTACTCCTCTTGTTTCCCACCACCCCAACTTCTTTAGAATGTAAGCTCATCTGAGCAGGCTCCTCTGCACCCCTTGTCTCTGGTTCCCAAGTTTGTGATTTTGTTACGGGAACGGTTGGAGCTAAATAAACAATAACAGAACCGGCAAGGTGCTCCGTCTGTCATCCATAATCCCCCCTTGTACCTTCCCTGATCTCCCGCACAGCCTCCATGCACGCTGCCACTTCACATACTCTGTTTACTCTCACCCTGTGTGTCACTGCTCTCCTCTTAGATTGTAAACTCTCATGCAGGGTCCTCTCTCTCCCACTGTTCTGCATGTCTAACTTGCTAACTTGTATGTATATTTGTCAGGGCCAGCTCGACCATGGTTCCAGTTGGAGCCGTGGCTCCAGGTGGCAAATTTGGGGGGTGTTTTTTTGCAGCTGCTTCCCTTTTTTTTATCACCGCATCCACACTTTGAGGCTGAAGAGTAGCGATGAGCCGAACGCCCCCGTGTTCGGTTCGACTTCGAACACGAACATTTTCAAAAGTTTGAGTTCGAACACGATCTGAACTCAATGTAAGTCAATGGGACCCGATCGTTCGATTTTTTTTTTTTATTTTTATATGCTAGATATTTGCCATAAAAGGTGTATGGGGGTCCAGGTAGTGCCCTGGGGGACAGGACAAAAAGTTTTTTAAAAATTTTTTTTTAAAGGAACTGCATTTTCCATGGAATAAAAGTTAAGAATAAAAACCAAAAATTCCTTCAAATATCGTGCCTAGGAGGTCCCCATAACCTGCCCGTGAAGTGGCGGATTTCTAGGATATATAGAAACATTTAAAAACAAAAAAATTATGTTTCAAATTACGGTAAATGGTTTTCCTTTAATCTATTCATAAACAACTGCTTGGGGCGGCAGCCTATATGAAAAGTGTAGTGATTTTTTTGTTGGCTAAATTATGGTTACACTTATGCAGGCTTTGGATGAAAGTAACAATAGGTGCTTTAAAATTGGGCCTTTAGTGTCGGCAACAGTGCCGTCACACCATAACCCCTCTGTGGTATTGTGGAAGAGTGCAGGGTTGGACCCTGTGGTCAAATATTAAAATGATATGAATCTGGTACAGGCGTCAGTGCACCCAAATATTGTGTCTTTGGTGGCAGCAAGTGCCTTCACACCATAACCCCTCTGTGGTATTGTGGAAGAGTGCAGCGGTGGACCCTGCGGTCAAATATTAAAATATGAATCTGGTACAGGCGTCAGTGGCAGTGCACCCAAATATTTTGCCTTTGGTGGCAGCAAGTGCCTTCACACCGTAACCCCTCTGTGGTATTAAAATGATATGAATCTGGTATAGGCGTCACTGGCAGTGCACCCAAATATTGTGCCTTTGGTGGCAGCAAGTGTCTTCACATCGTAAGTAACCCCTCTGTGGTATTGTGGAAGAGTGCAGGGTTGGACCCTGCGGTCAAATATTAAAATGATATGAATCTGGTACAGGCGTCAGTGCCAATGCACCCAAATATTTTACAAGACAGATTCTAATTTGCTGAACTGTGGTATAACTCACTGATATACACTGATAACAGGCTGTGCCAAGACAGATTCAAATTTGCTGAACTCTCGTAGAACTCACTGATACACACTGTCCCTGATAGCCTGGCAGTCCAAACACAGATTCTAATTCCCAGAAATCTCCTACAACGTCACTGATACACCCTGACAGAACAATCTCTACTCTCTGATTCACTCCTGCAACAAACACACGCTGGGGCTGCAGGCAGGGAAGCCTTATATAGTGTGCTGCGGGATTTAGCTCTGTGAGCCCATGATTGACACAGTCTGTAGCCAATTACAAGCTTAGAAAAGTGCATTGTGGGCGAACATGTGGCGAACACACGGAAATGTTCGGAGTTCGAATCGAATTCCGAACAGATCCGAACCGAACGCTCATCCATACTGAAGAGTGTCCGCGGCTATACACGAGGCCGAGACAGATCAAGGTGCATGTGCCGCTTGGATCTGCAGTGGCTGGCAGGCAGCTCAGGGGTGATCAGGTGAGGCAACCTGTGTCCCCCCTCCTCACACTCGGCAGCACCGCCGCTCCCCACACATTGGATTTAGGCACATGGATCCAGAGGGCAGGGAAGTCAGGCACAGCTGCATCAGATGCTCGCCCCGGCCTCTGACCCGCTCAGCAGGTAGGAGTGGGGGGGGGGTCTGAAAGGGAGACATGCAGGTCAGAGCCCGGGCTCTCTGGTCTATGTGTGGGGAGAGACAGGCATTTAAGCCAGACCTCCTGCCTGTGCCCATTCTGTAACCTGGCCAGCACATGGAGTTCTACCTGACATGTACATGCTGTGATCTGCTCGGTAGACCCAGGGATTAGTTTACAGCCCTGCTGTGTGCGAGACGTTTTGCTCAGTGCATATAATTAGGATTTATTTTATATGCCTATGTGTACAGTATAGCAGTGTATGAGTGTGTAGAGTGAGTGTGAAAAAGAGCCACATAGAGAGAAAGGGAATGGGCAAGGAGAAGACTAACATGAGTTGAGGTCATGGAGGGGATGAAAATGTAAATTAGCGGCTGCTAATACGAACAGAGGGCATCTTGTGGGCTGATAATATAAACTGAGGGCATGGAGGGGCTGACTATGAATTGAGGACATCTAGGGGTTGATAATAGGGATGAGCTGTTAGGTTTGGACGGTTCGGAGTTCGATCCGAACTTGGCCTGTTCGGTTAGATCGAGAACTCCGAACATTTCCGGGTGTTCGGAGCAAGTTCGACCACAATGCATCACAATGGCCCATAATGCACTTTCCCACTGGCCTGAAGCTCATAATTGGCTACAGCCTTGCACCTGACCACGTATCTCAATAATTGACCAAATTGCTGGTACTAAAAGGACACAATAAGAAAATATATATATATAGGAGTGCTTGACGAGCCATTTGTGGCGAAACGCGCGTCGGGTGCGTCTCGCAGGCAAGAACTCTCTGGTATTATTCTGGGAAACCGAATCTCTAGACCTCATACATATATATATATTTTCTTATTGTGTCCTTTTAGTACCAGCAATTTGGGCAATTATTGAGATACGTTGATACCAGGCTATTTTAGCCAATTCCTTCCTAAAAGAGTGTCTTGCTTCTGTTCCTTCTGCTTTTTGAACGTGCAGTTTTTCATGGCTTGATACTGGCCATTTATTGTCTACAATTGTTACAATACCTAGAGGTGACCCTCGAAGGCCACCCATTGTATTGATTATTGCTTATTGATTATCAGTCCTGCCGTCACACTCAACTAATTTTCATAGCAGAATTGTTCTTATTCTTGTTTTGTATGCACTGTCCATTTTCTCTGTTTGTTTGCCGTTTTAATCTAAGTTCATTAAAAGTTAATTATTACATTGGTCTCTGGGAGACACTAGTACCCTGATATTCTTATCAGAGTAACTGAATTTTTGGGTTCTTTTTTGTGTCTAAAAAAGAGGGAGATTTACGCCCGTGTATCGATTATAGGGGGCTTAACAAGATCACCAATAAGAACATGTACCCTATCCCTCTCATATCAGAACTGTTCGACAGGTTAAGGGGGTCAGCAGTATACACAAAACTTGATTTAAGAGGAGCTTACAACCTGATACGTATAAAAGAGGGGCATGAGTGGAGAACAGCATTTAACACCAGGAGTGGGCATTATGAATACTTGGTCATGCCTTTCAGTCTTTGTAATGCTCCAGCGGTATTCCAGGATTTTATTAATGATGTGCTCAGAGATTTCTTACAAACCTTTGTTATAGTATACCTAGACGATATATTGATTTACTCTCCCGATCTGAAAACCCACCATGCACATGTCAGACAGGTATTAGCAAAATTACTGGACAATGGTCTTTATTGCAAACTAGAGAAGTGTTTATTCGACATTACTACTGTGAAATTTCTTGGGTATATTATCACTCCAGAAGGTTTTGAGATGGATCCTTCTAAACTCACGGCCATCTCAGAATGGCCTCTCCCTCAAGGTCTCAAGGCCATACAGAGGTTTCTGGGGTTTTCCAACTATTATAGGAGATTTATCAAGAATTATTCTGCTGTAGCCTCCCCTATCATTAATATGACACGTAAAGGTCTGAAGTACCAGATCTGGTCTTCTCAATCCAAACAAGCATTCGAAGCCCTCAAACAAGCTTTCACTTCCGCTCCCGTGTTACGGCATCCTGATCCCAGGATTCCGTTTGTTCTTGAGGTTGATGCTTCCGAGATAGGCATTGGGGCTGTCCTGTCTCAAAGAGAGTCTCCAGGAAAACCTCTACATCCTTGTGGGTTCTTTTCAAGAAAATTATCACCAGCAGAACGCAATTATGATATCGGTAACAGAGAATTGCTTGCTATTGTGTCTGCCCTATCAGAGTGGAGACATTTGTTGGAAGTTACTCTTGACCCTTTATTGATAATTACTGATCATAAGAACCTTACGTACATCGGGGATGCTAAACGTTTGAACGCGAGACAGGCCAGGTGGTCATTGCTACTGTCTCGGTTTAATTTTGTATTGACTTACAGACCAGGTGACCGCAATGTAAAGGCTGATGCCTTATCTCATCAATATGACCCGTATGAATCTAATACACAAGACCACAATCCTATAGTTCCTCCTGAACGTATTGTGGCTTCCACAGTCTTGTCTGTCTCCTCACCTTTCCTGGAACGCCTCCAGGCAGTTCAAGTAGGGGCTCCACCTGACAAGCCTCCAGGTATGTTGTTTGTACCTGAAAAGGAAAGACAAGAATTACTCATAATGTTTCATGATTCTAAACCAGCAGGTCATCCTGGTATTACTAAGACTCTTACCAGTATCTCCAGACAGTTCTGGTGGCCCACCATGCGACAGGACGTACGTCTATTTGTTTTGGCTTGTCAAGTCTGTGCCAGAAGCAAAACCAGTAAATCCTTGCCTGTCGGTCTATTGCAGCCTTTACCCATGCCTAAGAGGCCTTGGTCTCTCTATCTATGGATTTTATTGTGGACTTGCCGAAGTCCAAGGGTCATACTGTGGTTCTGACAGTTGTAGACCGCTTCTCCAAAATGGCTCATTTTGTCCCTCTACCTAAGCTTCCTACAGCCAAAGAACTGGCGGTTGTATTTGCTAGAGAGATTGTACGAATACATGGGGTTCCGTCTGAAATAGTCTCTGACAGAGGAGCCCAGTTCGTCTCTCGTTTCTGGAGGGTTTTCTGTGCAGAGATGGGGGTGCGATTGGCCTTCTCTTCAGCATATCATCCACAAACTAATGGGGCAGCAGAGAGGGCAAATCAGGGTCTCGAGCAGTACATACGTTGCTTTACCACACAACAACAAGACAATTGGTCGGAGTTGTTGCCCTGGGCTGAGTATGCACGTAATAACGCCATTAACGAGACCACTGGCCACTCTCCTTTTTCTGCCATCTATGGTTTTTTCCCTCCGGCTCTACCGCTTCAGTTTACGGAACAGGCCATCCCGGCTCTCGATGACCATCTCACTCAACTGCAAGAGATTTGGAGACAGATTCGAGAAAATATGGAGCGCAATGTTGCTGTCCAGAAACGCAAGGCTGACAGGCATAGGTTACAAGCTCCCTCCTATAACGTGGGGGATAGAGTTTGGTTGTCCACTAGGAACGTGAAGTTGCGGGTGCCTTCTATGAAAATGGCACCTCGGTTTATAGGTCCATATAAGATCATTCGCCGCATTAATCCTGTGGCTTATGCTCTTGCCCTTCCTAAACATCTTCGCATGCACAACGTCTTCCACACCTCCCTACTGAAGCCTTTGTTGTGTAACAGGTACACGCGGGTCATTCCTCCTCCTCCACCCATTCAGGTTGATGGTGAATCTGAGTATGAGGTTAGGAGGGTTTTGGATTCTAGGCTGTGCAGGGGCGCTCTGCAGTACTTGGTCGATTGGGTGGGTTATGGCCCAGAAGACCGGTCCTAGATTCCAGCTTCCAACATGTCTGCCTCTAGGTTGGTCAGGGCATTCCATGCCTCGCACCCCGATCGCCCTGGTGGTCGTCCTGTCGCTCGTCCTGTTGGTTGTCCGGTGGCCTCCCGTGGAGAGGGGGTACTGTAACGTTGGGAGCTTCCAGCCCTACCTGTGTGCTTGAGGGCAGCATGTCTGATGCTGCTCGCTGACCAATGCCCGGTTTAAATGGAGACAGGCAGGGAGGTGGTTGCATGAGGTGTGGCTTGAGTGGGGGGCGTGGCCTGGTGAAGGTCTTTAAAAACCCTCAGTGTATTCTCAGCAGTTGCCAGATCGTGGTTATCCATACCTGAGCTCCTTGTACCTGACTGCTATATTGAATTAACCCGTTATTGACCTCTGCTTGTTTCTGACTATTCTGCCTTCTGTTGCCCTAGACCATTTTCTTGTACTACGCCACTGCTCTGATATCGACCCAGCTATTCCATTTGACCATCCTGAACTCTGTATTCCTGATTCTGGCTCGGCTGACTACTCCCCGTGTTGTTAACCCTTTCTGTCTAGCTAGTTTACCTGGCCAATTCTAAGGACCAGACAGTTAGAGATCATTCACGGCTACTCTGTTGGTAGCTTCTGGGCTCTGTGGAATGTGGGGCGTTAAGTACTGCGTGGTGGGATCTGGGAACCGTGACAATTATCCATGAGCTGGGGCAAATCCATGAGCTGGGACATTATCCATGAGCTGGGGCATTATCCATGAGCTGGGGCAAATCCATGAGCTGGGGCATTATCCATGAGCTGGGGCAGTATCCATGTGCTGGGGCAGTATCCATGTGCTGGGGCATTATCCATGAGCTGGGGCATTATCCATGAGCTGGGGCATTATCCATGAGCTGGGGCAGTATCCATGAGCTGGGGGAAATCCATGAGCTGGGGCAATATATCCATGAGCTGGGGCAATATATCCATGAGCTGGGGCAAATCCATGAGCTGGGGCAGTATCCATGAGCTGGGGCAAATCCATGAGCTGGGGCATATCCCATGAGCTGGGGCAGTATCCATGAGCTGGGGCAGTATCCATGTGCTGGGGCAGTATCCATGTGCTGGGGCATTATCCATGAGCTGGGGCATTATCCATGAGCTGGGGCAGTATCCATGAGCTGGGGCAAATCCATGAGCTGGGGCAATATATCCATGAGCTGGGGCAAATCCATGAGCTGGGGCAGTATCCATGAGCTGGGGCAAATCCATGAGCTGGGGCATATCCCATGAGCTGGGGCAGTATCCATGAGCTGGGGCAGTATCCATGACCTGGGGACAAATCCATGAGCTGGGGCATATCCATGAGCTGGGGACAAATCCATGAGCTGGGGCATATCCATGAGCTGGGGCAATATCCATGAGCTGGGGCATATCCATGAGCTGGGGCAATCCATGAGCTGGGGCATATCCATGAGCTGGGGCAATATCCATGAGCTGGGGCATATCCATGAGCTGGGGCAATATCCATGAGCTGGGGCAATATCCATGAGCTGGGGCAATATCCATGAGCTGGGGCATATCCATGAGCTGGGGCAATATATCCATGAGCTGGGGCAATATATCCATGAGCTGGGGCAGTATCCATGAGCTGGGGCATTATCCATGAGCTGGGGCAGTATCCATGAGCTGGGGCATTATCCATGAGCTGGGGCAAATCCATGAGCTGGGGCATTATCCATGAGCTGGGGCAGTGTCCATGTGCTGGGGCAATATCCATGAGCTGGGGCAGTATCCATGAGCTGGGGCAAATCCATGTGCTGGGGCAGTATATCCATGAGCTGGGGCCGTATCCATGTGCTGGGGCAAATCCATGTGCTGGGGCATATCCATGAGCTGGGGCAGTATCCATGAGCTGGGGCAAATCCATTAGCTGGGGCAGATCCATGGGCTGGGGCAGTATCCATGAGCTGGGGGGCAAATCCATGAGCTGGGGGCAAATCCATGAGCTGGGGCATATCCATGAGCTGCTGGGGCATATCCATGAGCTGCTGGGGCATATCCATGAGCTGCTGGGGCATATGTATGAGCTGCTGGGGCAGTATCCATGAGCTGGGGCAGTATATCCATGAGCTGGGGCATTATCCATGAGCTGGGGCAATATCAACGAGAGGAGCTGGGGGCATAGCCATGAGAGGAGCTGGGCCAAATCCATGAGAGGAGCTGGGGCAGTATATCCATGAGAGGAGCTGGGGCAGTATATCCATGAGAGGAGCTTGGGGCATAGCCATGAGAGGAGCTGGGGGCATAGCCATGAGAGGAGCTGGGGCAAAATCCATGAGAGGAGCTGGGGCAAAATCCATGAGAGGAGCTGGGGCAAAATCCATGAGAGCTGCTGGGGCATATCCATGTGAGCTGGGGCATTATCCATGTGTGCTGGGGGCAGTATCCATGTGTGCTTGGGGCAGTATTCATGTGTGTTGGGGGCATATCCATGAGAGCTGGGGCAATATCCATGTGTGAGCTGGTCTGGGGCAATATATCCATGTGTGAGCTGAGGCACAATATATATCCATATGTGAGCTGAGGCGCAATATATCCATGGGTGAGCTGAGGCGCAATATATCCATGGGTGAGCTGAGGCACAATATATATCCATATGTGAGCTGAGGCACAATATATCCATGGGTGAGCTGAGGCGCAATATATCCATGGGTGAGCTGGGGCAATATATATCCATGGGTGAGCTGCTGGGGGCAATATATAATTGTGAACTGGGGCAATATATCCATATGTGAGCTGGGGGCAATTATATATCCATGGATGAGCTGCTGGGGGCAATATATTCAGAGCTGCTGGGGGCAATATATATCCATGTGTGCTTTCACTGCCTTCGAACAGGCATCGTACTTGCTGGCAGTTGGCAAAAAGTTTTGTAAGCATATGAGAGAGCTCCACAGCAATAAACCTCACAGTAATGTGTGCTGTGTGTATGAGCATTCAGTGTTATTTGGGAGTACTGATTTAGGAGTAAGAGTAGTTAAAAAAAATCCGTCAAAATCGGGGGGGGGGGGTGACACCAACCCTAGTGACGCCACTGGGCATAGAGGTGGCTATCAATATGAATTGGAGGCAAAGAGGTGGCTATATGAATTCGGAGTATAGAGGGGGCTATTGATATGAATTGTGGCATAGAGGGGGCTATTAATATGAATTGGGGGCATAAAGGGGCTATTTATATGAATTGTGGGCATAGAGGTGGCTATTTATATGAATTGTGGGCATAGAGGTGGCTATCAATATGAATTGGAGGCAAAGAGGTGGCTATATGAATTCGGAGTATAGAGGGGGCTATTAATATGAATTGTGGCATAGAGGGGCTATTAATATGAATTGGGGCATAGCGGGCTATTAATATGAATTGGGGTATAGAGGGGCTATTTATAATAATTGTGGGCATAGAGGGGGCTATTAATATGAATTGTGGGCATAGAGGGGGCTATTAATATGAATTGTGGGCATAGAGGGGGCTATTAATATGAACTGGGGTATAGAGGGGCTATTAATATGAACTGGGGTATAGAGGGGCTATTTATATGAATTGGGGCATAGAGGTTGCTGAATATAAATTGGGGGTATAGAGGGGTTATTTAAGAATTGAGGGCATAGAGGGGGCTATTTATATGAATTGGGGCATAGAGGTGCCGTGGCTATTAATATGAATTGTGGGCATGGAGGGGGCTATTAATATGAATTGGTATAGAGGGGGCTTTTAATATGAATTGGGGCCATAGAGGGGGCTATTAATATGAATTGGGGGTATAGAGGGGGCTATTACTATGAATTGGTATAGAGAGGGCTATTTATATGAATTGGGGCATAGAGGGGGCTATTAATATGAATTGGGGGCATAGAGGGGGCTATTAATATGAATTGGTATAGAGAGGGCTATTAATATGAATTGAGGGCATTCAGGGGGCTATTAATATGAATTGGGGCAGAGAGGGGGCTATTAATATGAATTGGGGCATAGAGGGGCTATTAATATGAATTGGTATAGAGGGGGCTATTTATATGAATTGGGGCAAAGAACGGCTATTATTATGAACTGTGGCATAGAGGGGCTATTAATATGAATTGGAGGCAAAGAGGTGGCTATATGAATTCGGAGTATAGAGGGGGCTATTAATATGAATTGTGGCATAGAGGGGGCTATTAATATGAATTGGGGCAAAGAGGTGGCTATATGAATTCGGAGTATAGAGGGGGCTATTAATATGAATTGTGGCATAGAGGGGGCTATTAATATGACTTGGGGGCATAGAGGGGCTATTTATATGAATTGTGGGCATAGAGGTGGCTATTTATATGAATTGTGGGCATAGAGGTGGCTATCAATATGAATTGTGGGCATAGAGGTGGCTATCAATATGAATTGGAGGCAAAGAGGTGGCTATATGAATTCGGAGTATAGAGGGGGCTATTAATATGAATTGTGGCATAGAGGGGCTATTAATATGAATTGGGGCATAGCGGGCTATTAATATGAATTGGTGTAGAGGGGGCTATTTATATGAATTTGGGCAAAGAACGGCTATTATTATGAACTGTGGCATAGAGGGGCTATTAATACGAATTGTGGGCATGTAGGGGGCTAGCAATATGAATTGTCGGCATAGAGGTGGCTATTAATATGAATTGTGGGTATAGAGGGGGCTATTTATATGAATTGGGGGCATAGAGGTGGCTATTAATATGAATTGGTATAGATGGAGCTATTTATATGAATTGGAGACATAGAGGTGGCTATCAATATGAATTGGAGGCAAAGAGGTGGCCATATGAATTCGGAGTATAGAGGGGGCTATTAATATGAATTGTGGCATAGAGGGGGCTATTAATATGAATTGGAGGCAAAGAGGTGGCTATATGAATTCGGAGTATAGAGGGGGCTAATAATATGAACTGTGGCATAGAGGGGCTATTAATATGAATTGTGAGCATGTAGGGGGTTAGCAATAGTAAGGCTTTTGATACTGTTCCGCATAGAAGGCTTATCAATAAATTGCAATCTTTGATCTTGGATTCCAATATTGTTGAATGGATTAGGCAGTGGCTGAGTGACAGGCAACAGAGGGTTGTGGTAAATGGAGTTTATTCGGCGCAAGGTCTTGTTACCAGTGGGGTACCTCAGGGGTCAGTACTTGGACCCATTCTATTTAATATTTTTATTAGTGATATTGCAGAAGGTATTAATGGAAAAGTATGTATTTTTGCTGATGACACAAAGATTTGCAACAGGGTTGACGTTCCTGGAGGGATCAGCCAAATGACAAATGATTTAGGTAAACTAAAAAAATGGTGGGAGCTGTGGCAATTGAGTTTTAACGTGGATAAGTGCAAGATAATGCACCTGGGACGTAAAAACCCAAGGGCTGAATATAGAATATTTGATACAGTCCTAACCTCAACATCTGAGGAAAGGGATTTAGGGGTTATTATTTCAGAGGATCTAAAGGTAAGTAGTCAATGTAATAGAGCAGCAGGAAATGCTGGCAGAATGCTTGGTTGTGTAGGGAGAGGTATTAGCAGTAGGAAAAGGGAAGTGCTCATGCCACTGTACAGAGCACCGGTGAGACCTCACTTGGAGTACTGTGTGCAGTACTGGAGACCGTATCTCCAGAAGGATATAGACATCTTAGAGAGAGTTCAGAGAAGGGCTACTAAAATGGTGTACGGCTTGAAGCAGAAAAGTTACCAGAAAGGCTTAATGATCTTAACATGTACAGCTTGGAAAAAAGACGAGACAGAGGAGATATGATAGAAACATTTAAATACGTAAAGGGAATCCACAAGGTAGAGGAAGGGAGTATATTTAAAAGGAAACAAAGTAGCAAAACAAGGGGACATAGTCTTAGATTAGAGGGGCAAAGGTTTAAAAGTAACATCAGGAAGCATTATTTTACTGAGAGGGTGGTGGATACATGGAACAGTCTTCCAGTTGAAGTGGTAGAGGCCAAAACAGTAATTGAATTTAAGCAGGCATGGGATAGGCATAAGGCTATCCTAAACAAAAGATAAATCCAGGTAAAGTATCCATGTAATTGGGCAGACTAGATGGGCCGAAAGGTTCTTATCTGCCGACATTTTTCTAATATGAATTGTCGGCATAGAGGTGGCTATTAATATGAATTGGAGGCAAAGAGGTGGCTATATGAATTCGGAGTATAGAGGGGGCTATTAATATGAATTGGTATAGATGGGGCTATTAATATGAATTGGGAGCCCCAGTCTGCTCCCTAAAGTCAAACAGTGACCTGCGCCTAGCTTCTCCCCACATCACCTCTTCCCATGATAGACTGCAGGATTTCTCACGCGCAGCCCCCACTCTCCGGAACGCTCTCCCTCGTACTGTCAGACTTTCCCCTAACTTCTCTTCTTTCAAAAGCTCCCTTAAAACGTTCCTATTTAGGGAAGCCTACCACCCGACTCACTGACGCAACCATCAATCACTCTCACCTTGCAGTCCTCTCCTCCTGTTTCCAACCCCAACCCTCCTAGATTGTGAGTTCCTACGGGAATAGGGCCCTCATCTCCTCCTGTACTGTCAAATGTTGTTCAATGTATTGTATTGTAACCCTGTCTATACTGTGCCTATTGTACAGCGCTGCGGAATATGCTGGCGCTTTACAAATAAAAAATAATAATAATTGGTATAGGGGGCTATTAATATGAATTGGAGGCATAGAGGTGGCTACTGGCTATATGAATTAGGAGTATAGAGGGGCTATTAATATGAATTGGGGGCATAGCTGGGCTATTAATATGAATTGTGGGCATGGAGGGGGCTAGCAATAGGAATTGTGGCATAGAGGTGGCTATTAATATGAATTGGAGGCATAGAGGGGGCTATTAATATGAATTGTGGGAATGGAGGGGGCTAGCAATATGAATTGTGGCATAGAGGTGGCTATTAATATGAATTGGGGCATAGAGTGGCTATTAATATGAATTGGGGTATAGAGGGGCTATTTATAATAATTGTGGGCATAGAGGGGGCTATTAATATGAATAGTGGGCATAGAGGGGCTATTAATATGAATAGTGGGCATAGAGGGGGCTATTAATATGAACTGGGGTATAGAGGGGCTATTTATATGAATTGGGGGCATAGAGGTTGCTGAATATAAATTGGGGGTATAGAGGGGTTATTTATAAGAATTGAGGGCATAGAGGTGCCGTGGCTATTAATATGAATTGGTATAGAGGGGGCTTTTAATATGAATTGGGGCCATAGAGGGGGCTATTAATATGAATTGTGGGTATAGAGGGGGCTATTAATATGATGCGCTCAAACACAGTACACATTATTGTGTTTCATTGTTGTTTAGGTCTGTGATGCACTCGAACACATCGCAAGAGTTTTTTTAGATGGGGGGGGGCAGCATTTCATCTTTGGATCCAGACAGCACATTGTCATGGGTCGGCCTTGATATTTATTATTCTGTCTCACCCATTGTACAGAACTAAAGAACTTGTTAGCACTTTATAAATACTTGTAACTGTAGAAAGAGATGGTGTGACCTCTGGAAGCTGTCCTTTTTTCCATAAACTGACCCTGAGGCCTTTCCTTTCCCCAGGACTGCACATAATGCAGAATAAAGGGTTAATGAATGGCCTGATCACAGTGCTGTGTCTCCCTCCCTGTCCCTCAGTGCTGGATCCAGCCACCTCACAGCTCAGTGTCCCCCATTCCCCTCCCCCAGCACCACCTGAGCCCTGCAGCCAGTCACATGAGCTGTGATGTCATCAGAGCGCGCCCCTCCCCCTGTGTTGCTGCTGCAGGAGATGGTGTGTGTGAGAAGCTGAGGATGTTATGGGAATGTCCGGCCCTGGCCCCTTACTACGGGCTCCATGAGGCTGCTCACACCCCCATGTGACTGGAGAGGACACACACAGGAGTAGCACAGACAGGGCTGGTGGCCTGGGACAGGAGGCTCAGGTATGTGTTGGCGCCATGCTCTGTATCAGAGCTCTCCCCATCCCAAACTGTTGATGTGTGATGAGTCCTGTTAATGTGTGGTTGTTGATGGTTACATTTGTATGTTTTGCTGCAGCAGGGATGCTTCTGAACTACAACCCCCTTGATTCCCTGGCCATCTATTGCATTCAAAGATTTCTGGGACTTGTATGCATCTGAGCTAACATTAAATCAGGATTAATACTTTTAATAACTGTTATTTATTTATGAATATGGCATATATTTCATAGTTTTATTGGCTGAAATAAAAGGTGTCTATACTTTAAAATAATTTTCCTTGAATCTGCATTTACAGTAAAAAAATGCAATCCTCGAAATTTTAATTTGCTTCACGTACGTCCAGAAATCATCAGTGACGCATTTGGATCCATAAACATAGAAACATAGAAAATGTCGGCAGATAAGAACCTTTCGGCCCATCTAGTCTGCCCAATTACATGGATACTTTACTTGGATTTATCTTAACGGGCAAGTCTAAATTAAATTGATCCTGTTACAGTAAAAATGCAAAATTCGGAACATCAGTATTTTCGTGTCAGATTTTCCACCTGCATGTTCCTAATTTAATATTCCACCATGATATTTACAAACCGGAAGTCCCTGCTTTAATAGGTCACTGTTAATGTACAGCCCGCAAGTCCATACTGTAATATTTCCACTTACACTAAAAATGCACAGGTCCCTGGTATGTACAGTAAGACTTGGATTTACTGTAAAATAAGCGCGCATTTCAGGACACGTACAGTAAGTCGCGCGTCTTCAGTACGTTTGAGTACAAAGTGTATATCCGGGGGGGGGGGCTCATCTTTAAACCCTCAAGTCTGGGATTTGCAGTAACACCGTGAGACACGGAAAAAGCATCCGTGCACACGTACAGTATTTAGGCTCTGCTTTTGGGCTTTTCTCGGCCCAATATTTTTACTAAACATGCACATATTTTGGAGTTTGGTTCGGGGCAAAATAATTTCAACTGAATCAGATGATATCTGAAAAACAAATATTAACCACAGGCAGCTTTCGGAAAAACAAAGGATAGAATTAGGCTGGGGTGGGACGAACGCAGTACGAACGTGCGTTTAGCCGAACTTTATTACGGCCGTGGTAGCAGCAAATGACGTCCAACGCAGGTCCAAACACGAAGTATGGACGCACGAAAGTTCGGCCGCGCAACGCAAGCGGCAAACAAACGCATTTTTGCAAAAACGGCAAACCGCTAGTACTGACGCACAGAGTGCTCTGCGTCCGCATAGCGGCGTGTGTGCATGATTAGGAGACGTCAGGCGCTGCTCATGTCCGGCCAACATAATGTCCAGACACACAAAGTGTCCTGGTTTGGATCCGTAAAAAACACGGCCGAAATTGCACATTGCATGACCGGTGTCGCGTCTTCCGTGAAAAAATGCGTTCGGACGCATCAATGCAGTTTTTGACGGTAGACGTGAAAAATGCGTTCGTCTGACCCTAGCCTTAGATCAAGCCCTTGGGCTTTTAACCAATTATAAAAGTGGAGTTATCTACATAACGTTTTGAGACTAAGAGGGATGGAGAAGGTGAAAAAAGGAAGGGTGTGGAGGGTAGAGATCCAAGCTAGAGGCTTCTATATATCATATGTAACAGATCTCAGTACCCCGACCGGGTCATATCTGTCAATGCCTCTTCCTTGCTGGACCACCCGTGTTCTCCTCATGACTCTCGTGCCTTACTCTCGGTACTTAGCCGCAGCTTAAAGACGGGTACAAGTAGAGAGCCTTGCTAGTGTCCCCCAGAAATAACCCGTGGCTGTAGATCTGAAGCTTGTCCCTGGAACAGCGAACAGAATATAGTAGTTACCCAAACCATGAGTCGTGACTGCATGTAGGGTCAGAACTACAAAAATTAGGTTAACAAAAAAAAGCCTCCACACAACAAATAATAAAGTTTATAGTTGTAGAGTTCTCTGAATTGCTGGGATGTGTAGATGTCTTCTGCAACTATAACATGTGCGTGTCCAAAAATTATTACACATGAATGAATGCACTAGATGCAAAATAACTCCACCAAAATAGGACAAAAATATTTTAAACATTTTAATGTGGATTAATTTAAATTCATGATATTAATTTAATAAAGTCTAGTATTAATACAATTATACTTAAAACTATCTTAAAATAAATTGTAGGCGAAAAAAGTCATTTCCGGTTTCATTCCAAAATTTTCATTTCGGAGAGATATATATATATATATATATATTATATATGCAGTTGTGTTGAAAATTATTCAACCCCCAATGCTGTAAAGGGTTTTAGGGAATTTAGTGTACATTTGTAATTGTATTCAGAATGAAATCCTACAAGGACTTTTTAAAGAACCATATGCAACTAAAATGACATCAATTGGTTTTGTAATACAGTAGTAAATGTTTCTTTTGTGAATTCTTCATTGACACAATTATTCAACCCCTTAAAGACTACCACTCTGAAGAACAGAGGTTCATTCAAGTGTTTTCATTCTATTGAAAACACCTGTGGATGTCACGGAGCAGCAATAAAGCATAATAAGCACCAATTAGGCAGCTTTAAAATGACTGTGATACTCAGCTCCTTCTAGACATTTACTGGTGTGGTTACAAACATGGTGAAGTCAAGAGAATGGTCCAGGAAGACAAGAGAAGAGGTGATTACTCTTCACAGGAAGGGCAATGGCTATAAGAAGATTGCAAAGATGTTAAACATACCAAGAGAGACCATAGGAAGCATCATTCGCAAATTCAAGGCAAAGGGCACTGTTGAAAGGCTACCTGGTCGTGGCAGAAAGAAGATGCTGACTTCGACTGCTGTGCGCTACCTGAAGCGTAGAGTGGAGAAAAGTCCCCGTGTGACTGCTGAGGAACTGAGAAAAGATTTGTCAGATGTGGGTACTGAAGTTTCAGCTCAGACAATACGGCGCACACTGCGTAATGAAGGCCTCCATGCCAGAACTCCCAGGCGTTTAACAACGCCCTTGCTGTCTCCAAAGAATAAGAAGAGTTGACTGCAGTATGCCAAAAGTCATGTGGACAAACCACAGAAGTTTTGGGATATTGTTCTGTGGACTGATGAAACAAAATTAGAACTGTTTGGGCCCATGGATCAACGCTATGTTTGGAGGAGGAAGAACAAGGCCTATGAAGAAAAGAACACCTTGCCTACTGTGAAGCATGGCGGGGGGTCAATCATGCTTTGGGGCTGTTTTGCTTCTGCAGGTACAGGGAAGCTTCAGCGTGTGCAAGGTACCATGAATTCTCTTCAGTACCAGGAGATATTGGATGACAATGTGATGCAGTCCGTCACAAACCTGAGGCTTGGGAGACGTTGGACCTTTCAACAGGACAATGATCCCAAGCATACCTCCAAGTCCGCTAGAGCACATGGTTGCAGATTAAAGGCTGGAACATTTTGGAGTGGCCATCGCAGTCACCTGACTTAAATCCGATTGAGAACCTCTGGTGGGACTTAAAGAAAGCAGTTGCAGTGCGCAAGCCTAAGAATGTGACTGAACTGGAGGCTTTTGCCCATGACGAATGGGCGAAGATACCCGTAGATCGCTGCAAGACACTTGTGTCAAGCTATGCTTCACGTTTAAAAGCTGTTATAACTGTAAAAGGATGTTGTACTAAGATTGAATGTCACTTGGGGGTTGAATAAAACTGATAATGATGTGAGCACAGAAAAGACATTTGTGGTTATTTCATTATAAATGTTATGTTATATTTGTCTGACCTACACGTGCCTCTTTGATTTAATTGTAAGCAAGATGACTGCATGATCAAAATCAATGTCAAACTGGCCAAAACACTCAATTTCAGTGGGGGTTGAATAATTTTGAACACAACTGTGTATATATATAATTACACACACCAGACACATGTATACACAGTATGTGTATATATAGAAAGTCATTTTCCGTATCTGTTTTCGGCCAAGCTCATCTTGTATTTTTGGTATTGTTTCGGCCCCAAATTTTCATTTCAGTGCATCCCTAGTCAGAACACTTATATTTATTCAATCACACATGGGTCATTTTAAATACACAAATCCCCCCCTAGAAACCGCCGGGAGACCCAACCAGACCGAAACAGATAATTGGACAATTTGATAACCATTTACTTCTTGGAAGGTGAAAACAGAATTAGATTAGGGACAGTGTAACGTTCTGCACCCCCTCTGGCAGAGGTAGGAGTTGCCAGTCATGATCTGGACATTCTGTGTCTCTGGCGCCACCTCTGTCCTCAATGGACTTTACCTTCACTTCCTGGATTCCAAGCCTGGTCACTTACCTGGACTCAATTGTTCTTAATTGAACTGTGTATAAAGGCAGGCATCGCCCTAGGAAGGACGCTGCTTCATTTTGTTCTAGCCTGTGTTTGCTCAAGCCTCAATCTGTTTTGTTCCTAGCCTCCAGTTGTTCCATGCTCTCAGTTGGTCTGTATCCCGCGTCTTGTAGTTAGCCTCATTGTCTCCAGATTCATTGTATGCTATTCTGGTTTAGCCCTAGTTTGCTTTTGTTTTTCATGTCTGTCTTCAGGTCACGTCCCAGTCAGGTATAGTCTTGTTTATTCCCCTCCCTAGTTCTGTTTGTTTTTTTCTGCTTATAGTTACCCAGGTCCTTGGTTGGTTGTTTTATGTTTATCTAGTTTAGTAACCATTGTATATTTTAGTTCAGGTCAGTCTGCTTGCTTGTCTTTGATTTCTGCCCTGTGTCTCCCATTGCTTTTGAATCTCAGTCTTCTGGTTTATTTCTAGTACTCAGGTCTTTAGTGTCATGTGTGTTCTGTTCTGGATTCCTTGCTGTATATTTTGTAAATGAATCTCTTGTTTATACTATTCAGTTATGTCTGTTCACTGCTCCAGTAGCTCACACCCTTTCTGTACCACGTCAGGCCAGGCCCCACGTTACAGACAGACAAATCAAATTATGTAACATTTCTAACGAACCAGGATAATGGGAATCGGTATAACAGATTACAGTCATCAGATTTACAACCAATTCAAATAGAAACAGATAACACATTCCTGAGACAAGGGTCATCTGAAAGGTTAATCCTGTCAGCAAGATAACAGATAAACATGGACCAGACAATAGACAGACAATAGCATTCTTGTATAATCATAGATTAGATCAACATTCTGCACACAAGGGCAATGGGATAATATTGATTGAGCACCCTACAAATATGCCTCCATGCCTATGCACCCAAGCCCAAAATGACTTGCGTCACAGCATCCCCCAAATCCATGGCTTTCACCCACAGAAATGTACATCTCTATTTCTAGAATCAGTGTGGATGCAATCGTCATTATTTTCCTGAAGAACATTCTCCATAAAAGCAAGAAAATGAAAATAGAAAAGAATCCGCTGAGCCAGAGGATCATGGATCTCACCCTGGAGATCATCTACCTGCTGACCGGAGAGGTGAGGAACTCGGGGAATAACTTTCATGGCGTCAATGTTATGAAATTAATCTGAAGAGTTTGATAGATTGTTAGCAGGGATCGGCGGCGGCCGCAGCAGGAACATCCCCTCGCCCTTAACAACTTCTTACACTCTCCAGGCATTTTACATCCCTGGTATGAATTATTTTCCCTTCGGGTGCACCCTATGCATAAGTTTCTGGCCCGTCAGCAATTGACATGCTCGTTTTATGAGTTACACTGACCAGAAATGTAAATAAAGATTGTAGGTTCTGATAACCCATATTTGGAAATAAAATAATATATAAAATGACTAGGGATGGGCTGCCGGTTCAAATCTGTTCTAAGTTCAATTTGAACATTGGCAGTTCTAAAATTTGCGAACTTCGAACTTTTTGGGCCGTTCGAAAAAAGTACGACCCCCAAAAAAAATTTTCTTTAAAAAAAAAAAAAGCTTAAAAAACCCTATATTAATCTAAAAATAAAGACATGTTATACGCAACGGTTTGGTAGATATTGAATTAAAACGGGAATATTTTTAACATTGAAGCCTATGGGATTCAACATTTCCCACACCTTTTTTAACATTGAAGCCTATGGGATTCAACATTTCCCACACCTTTTTTAACATTGAAGCCTATGGGATTCAACATTTCCCATACCTTTTTTTAACATTGGAAATGAACTATCGAATTCGAAATGAACTATCGAATTCGAAATGAACTATCCAAATGGTGCAATTTTTTTTTTTTTTAAACATTTTTTTTCATTGTTTCCTGTCCCCCAGAGCAGTACCCGGACCTCCATACACCTTTTATGGCCATTATCTTGCATATATGCCCTCTTGGAGGGCACTATAATTTTCGAACTTTTGAGCCCATAGACTTGCATTGTGTTTGAATTCGAACCTTTTCGGATGTTCGAATTCGAACCAAACACGGGGGTGTTCAGCCCATTACTAAAAATGACTAATACAGAAATGGTCAGGGATGTGTCTGGAGAGTAGAACTAATTCTCGGAGATCTTTTTTACCTACACTGTCCTGCCCTCATTCATTATTCAGGATCATATACTTGTGAAGATCCCAAGCTGGAGAATTGCAAAGAGCAAGAACCAACCGCATGAAAAGTACTGCGATACTACAAGTCCCAGTGTGACACCTCCACCACTTCCACAGACCCATGAGAGTAACAACGAGGAGAAGATCCTGGAGCTGAGCAATCAGATCATCCGTCTGCTGACTGGAGAGGTGAGGCTGCTGGGAATGGGACATTATACGCTAACACCAAGGCATGTGTCTGGATGGTGACTGTGTCATTGTGTGTGTCAGGTTCCTATACGCTGTGAGGATGTCACTGTCTATCTCTCCACGGAGGAGTGGGAGTATGTGGAACAACACAAGGACCTCTATAAGGATGTCTTGATGGAGGATCACCAGCCTGTTATTACACTGGGTAAGAGGAAGTTTAATTGCTGTTTTATTAGGGTAGAACATGAGAGCTAATTTCCTAAATTCATTGAGATGTCTGCGAGTTCATTTCTTCATCTACAGGGAGCTTCTTTGACCTCTCAGCTTGAAAAACATGACATTTGCTAAGACCAGAGCACTGACACAGAGCACGAACATGATACCCATTATGTATAAGATTTTATCAAGTGACTTTTCAAAATCAGCTGTCAGGGACCAGTGTTTTTTTTTATTACACAGTAAGAAATATTTGGGAATCTTCCCAATTTCACAAGTGGATGTCGCCATCTGCTGGCTAAAAGGAGTTACTGCTGTTCTGGTCTCCGTGCAGGATCAGCTGGGGATCATTCAGACACATTCCCCAGCTGGTTTTAAAAAGTGTGAGCGCCTCGGGCATCATGCCCACGCTGATAAAATGTTAGGGGCACCTTCTGGAACCCAAACCTAAACCAAATTCATAAATCCAAGATCGGATATGCATATTCATTACCTCTCAGAGGGAGGAATAAAGATTCATAGTGCAGACGGCTCTAATAATAATAAGATAGGGTGTTCAAGCCCTCTTGCCCAGCCACACTGTGGTGTTCTACCAGCTGTTCGCTTCTTCACTGTGGGGCTTGGAGATACAGTTTATATTATGATCTTGCCTTTTGTCATTTCTTGTAAGTGCAACTAATGTGATGATTATTTTAGTCTAACTCTATACACATATAATGTAGGTGCCTCTAGCTTAAGTTGTGGATCACCCTCAGGTGTAAGTTCACAGTAATACATGGTGAAGTGAGTTTTAGTGAATCCAACTGCATCCTCACCTCTTTAGAGAGACCCCACACTCCCTTTGGCTCTTTAGCGAATGTAATCCATAATATCCAAAAAACTGCATGTGACCTGTGCTGTCTATTGTACCTGTTCCTGAATTAATTTCTAGGCTGTTAATGTACATTTTTGTACCATTTTAGATGCATGTCACTCTCCTGCTTCTCCACCTGATTGGAAGACCATAAATGACCCTGAAAATATAACCAATAAAGGAAGAAAGTTTCAGAACAACAACAACTCGGAGCAAGCTAAAGCTACACCAAACCCTGCATATACGTTGATGTCAAGTGAAAATGGGAGCATCTTGGATATTGACATTTATCCACACACAGGATATTCACAGACAGAATATCCACCTACTGACATTACGAAGGAACCAGCCTCACGTGAAAAAGGGACTCTCGTAGGCCAGGGAAATGAACAATTTAAATGTACTGAATGTGGCAAAGTCTTATCTAGAAAGTCTAATCTCATTAAGCATTACAGAATACACATGGGAGAAAAACCCTACAAAAGAATTGAACACAGGAAAGGTTTCCCCTTCAAGACGGAACTTGCTACCCATCGAAGGAATCACGCAGGGGAAAAACCATTTAAATGCACAGAATGTGGGAAATGTTTCACCCGGGCCTCACCTCTTGCAAGTCACAAAGCGATTCACACCAGAGAAAAATCACACAGATGTGATGAATGCGGGAAATGCTTTCCCTTAAAGTCGCGTCTTGCTGAACACCTGAGAATTCACACGGGAGAAAAACCATTTAAATGCTCTGAGTGCGGGAAAGGCTTCGCCCGGGCCTCAAATCTCGCAGCACATAAACTGATTCACACAGGCGCAAAACCATTTAATTGCACCGAGTGCAGGAAATGTTTTTCCCTGGCCTCAGGTCTTGCAGCACATAGAATGATTCATGAAAGGGCAAAACCTCATAAATGCATCGAGTGCGGGAAAAGTTTTTCTTGTCCCTCTCATCTCAAAAGACATAGAATGACTCACACGGGAGAAAAACCTTTTAAATGCACTGATTGTGAGAAAAGTTTTTCTCGGGCTTCTGATCTTGCAGCACATGAGAGGATTCACACAGGAGAAAAGCTGTTTCTATGCGGTGATTGTGGAAAAGGCTTTACCAGACGGTATAATTTGGTTCAGCATCAGAAAATTCACACGAGAGGCTGACCCTTTAGCTACATGGACCATGCGGAATGGTTCAGCAGAGGACCTTGCTTAGGTTTAGGGGTGCCCGACGCCAGTTGCTAGCCCTCCAGGTGTTTTGGAACTATGTATCCCATGATACCCACTAGGATGGTTAAAAATCTAGGGAGATGTAGCTCTAAAACATCTGGAAGGCCAAACGTGCTGACCCCCAGCCTTGGTACTTTAAATACTGCTGCTCCCTACTCAGGTGTCAAGTTTGTTGACAGATCTAGATACCTACCATCATTGGGAGGTACGCTATGAGGACACGGGTGGGCAGGTTAGGAGCGATTCCAAACATTTGTTGCAGTTTATAAACGATATACTTTATTTTATTGATGTTTTTAAGCCGTTTCTTTCTAATGCATAAACTGAAATGTTACAAAAACACGTCGTAAGCCGGCAGAGGTACAAGAAGCAAACGTAGGTCACCAGTGTCTGAAAAATAATGTGCATTTCAGCATTCTACACAAAGGCTATTTTTTTTAGGGAACAACTTGGAAGTAACGGAGCAAAGAAGGAAGTCTGATGTTACTGGAGGGTTTTTAATCCCTTCGTATAAAATCTGTGTTGAAACAGACGGCGTTACTCCACCTTCTCCAGGATTATTTGGAAAGTAATTTAGTAATATAGCAATAAAACATTTAAGTAGATGTCGTTGATCTGCCTGCTTCTTGCTGTTATTCTATTATTAGTCTTTATAAAGCGTCAGCATATTACGCAGCGCTGAACAATGGGCACAATATAGACATTGTTTCAATACATTGAGACCAAACAACGTTTGACAAACTGATACATGAGGAAACGAGGCCCTATTCCCGTGGGAAATCACAATCTAGAAGGGTTGGGGTGGAAACAGGAGGAGAGGACTGCAAGGTGAGAGTGATGGACTGGTTGGGCCAGTGAGCGGTGTATTAGTGAGTCGGGTGGTAGGCTTCCTAAATTGGAATGTCTTAAGGGAACGTTTGAATTAGGGGAAAGTCTGACAGTACGAGGTAGAGCGTTCCAGAGGATGGGGCTGCACGTGAGAAATCCTGCAGTGTATCATGGGAAGAGGTGATGCGGGGAGAAGCTAGGCGCAGGTCACTGTTTGACCTTAGGGAGCGGGCTGGGGTGTATTTGGTGACAAGTGAGGACAGGTAGTGGGGGAGCTGAGTTAGTGAGAGCTTTGTAGGTCAGGGTAAGGATTTTGAATTTAATTCTGCTCTGCAGTGAAGGACACACAGAGAGCAGCAGCTGAGACAGAGTGGCAGGTGAGGTAGATGAGCCTGGCAGAGGCATTCGGAATGGATTGTAGGGGGGAGAAAGGGAGGCCAGCAAGAAGATTATTACAATAGTCCAGTTGGGTGATTTTTAAGGACGTGGATGAGCAGCAGGAGTGTCAGGGTCACCACGCTCTTGCCCTTGGCACCCACGTTAAACCCTGCAACATAAACAATACACGTTCCTGGACCTTCTGTGTGCATCTAGCATCCTAGCCCTGGAGCCCCACCTGAGCTCACCTTTCCTTAATCAGCTCAGCATTTAAGGAAGCTACGCCCTCCCCAGCCCACTTCCACATTGAAGTCCGGGACTGTGCTCCTGTGCAGAGCTATTCCTGAACCCTCCTTTGTTGTATCTCCAAAGACTGCCGACCCCTGCTTATTACCTGAACACTCCTTTCTTCATACCGGTACCCCCTTTTGCTCCCTGTTCCCCCCCCATCTGGAAACCGTTTATCAGACCCCCTGGATATGGACTTTGACCACCCTGCCTGCCGCCTTGCCTAGACCCCCGCATTCCCAACAACCACTCTATTGATTAATCCCTACTGGTACCTTTGCCTGAATGTCTGTTATCTTTATTGTTATTCTTTATTCATTGTCTGCCCCATATGCTGTTAAGTTCCTCTTGTGTCTATTTCTGCTTTCCACTGCTCGAGCCTCTTATTCTCATCTTTGCTATCCCTCATTTCTCCTGCTTTTTAAGTACTTCTATATTCAGTTTTCCCTTACCTCTCGTCCCACTACTCTCAGCCATCCCTCTTGCCTCAATCTCCTTTCCCTGCATCTCCTCTTCTCCTCTAAAGCTATTCCCCTTTGTGCCCAGTCTCCTCTCTTGTCTGGTTCGTGTCTCTTGTTTGATTTATGCTTCTTGTGTTGTTGTGTTTAATATAAATAAACCCTTTTGTTTATCTTGCAAACCTGCTTCATCACTGCATCCTGGGCTCACAACCCCACCTGCTGCATTAATCGCAGTCTGAACCCTGACGAGGAGGAAAGAGACTGGATGTGAGGGATGAAAGAAAGAGCAGAGTCAAGTGTAGGGTACCGGCACACGAGCGCACTGAGTGTTTGTGTGTGCCCGGACTTCCCTGCGTCTGCTGTTTTGACGGGGAGGGCCAACCACCGGACCTGAAAAAGCCCTCCCCGTCAAAAAGCTAGACGGACGCTGACGGAAATACAATGCCTCCATAGGAGGATCGCGCTTTGTACGCTGAGCGCACAGAGTGAAAGGAACGTCCACTCTCACGACGTTCCGTCCTTTCTTTACAAACGCTCATGTGCCGGTAGCCTAACTCCGAGACAGTGAACCTGGTTTGATGGGGAGGTAGTGATGCCATTGTCCGTGATAGAGAAGTCAGGAGTTGGGGAGGCATTAGAAAGAGGGAATAGTAGGACCTCAGTCTTGGACATGTTACTCTTTAGGCGGTGAGAGGCCATCTAGGAGGAGATGACAGATAAACAGTCGCTGACTTTGGAAAGGACAGGGGGAGAGATCAAGGGTAGAGAGGTAGATCTCAGGCCCATCTTTAATATTGATTGGACCCTGGACAAACCATTTCTTGGGGCCCCCCGAACGCTCGCCCACTGCATAATTTTGCTCTCCACCCCCAACATCACAAAAACCCCACAAAAACACAAATACATCATGGACTTGTCTCAAAACTCACAGTAATGGGCGGTGTGTATGAGCGTATCACAGAGCTCCACAGCAATAACCTCACAGTAACACTCAGACCTACTTAGCAATAAAACTCACAGTAATGTGCGGTGTGTATGAGCGTATCACAGAGCTCCACAGCAATAAAACTCACAGTAATGTGCGGTGTGTATGAGCGTATCACAGAGCTCCACAGCAATAACCTCACAGTAACACTCAGACCTACTTAGCAATAAAACTCACAGTAATGTGCGGTGTGTGTGTGAGCGTATCACAGCTCACACACACACAATAATAGAGCTAATTATTATACTTTATTTATATAGCGCCAGCATATTCCGCAGTGCTGATTAAAGAACATATCTGGCGGCACACATTAGATAGAAAAGAATGACAATGCTTTTGTAAAAATGGTGATTAATTCAATGTAACAGTTTTTTGTTTTTCTTAACGTTGGTCTGCAGAACAAGATTAGCCATGCAACAAGGGTTTACTTAGAAATTACTTGGTTCATTTGTAACGGCTGAACAATTAGGCCGCATTTCCTACTGCGATCTTAGCTATATACACTATATTGCCAAAAGTATTCGCTCACCCATCCAAATAATCAGAATCAGGTGTTCTAATCACTTCCATGGCCACAGGTATATAAAATCAAGCACCTAGTCATGCAGACTGTTTTTACAAACATTTGTGAAAGAATGGGTCACTCTCAGGAGCTCAGTGAATTCCAGCGTGGAACTGTGATAGGATGCCACCTGCGTAACAAATCCAGTCGTGAAATTTCCTCGCTCCTAAATAATCCACAGTCAACTGTCAGCTGTATTATAAGAACGTGGAAGTGTTTGGGAACGACAGCAACTCAGCCACAAAGTGGTAGGCCACGTAAACTGACGGAGCGGGGTCAGCGGATGCTGAGGCGCATAGTGCGAAAAGGTCGCCAACTTTCTGCAGAGTCAATCGCTACAGACCTCCAAACTTCATGTGGCCTTCAGATAAGCTCAAGAACAGTGCGCAGAGAGCTTCATGGAATGGGTTTCCATGGCCGAGCAGCTGCATCCAAGCCATACATCACCAAGTGCAATGCAAAGCGTCGGATGCAGTGGTGTAAAGCACGCCGCCACTGGACTCTAGAGCAGTGGAAATGCGTTCTCTGGAGTGACGAATTGTGCTTCTCCATCTGGCAATCTGATGGACGAGTCTGGGTTTAGTGGTTGCCAGGAGAACGGTACTTGTCTGACTGAATTGTGCCAAGTGTAAAGTTTGGTGGAGGGGAGATTATGGTGTGGGGTTGTTTTTCAGGAGCTGGGCTTGGCCCCTTAGTTCCAGTGAAAGGAACTCTGAATGCTTCAGCATACCAAGACATTTTGGACAATTCCATGCTACCAACTTTGTGGGAACAGTTTGGAGCTGGCCCCTTCCTCTTCCAACATGACTGTCCAGTGCACAAAGCAAGGTCCATAAAGACATGGATGACAGAGTCTGGTGTGGATGAACTTGACCAAATGGAACACCTTTGGGATGAATTCGAGCAGAGACTGGGAGCCAGGCCTTCTCGTCCAACATCAGTGTGTGACCTGACAAATGCACTTCTGGAAGAATGGTCAAAAATTCCCATAAACACACTCCTAAACCTTGTGGACAGCCTTCCCAGAAGAGTTGAAGCTGTTATAGCTGCAAAGGGTGGACCAACGTCATATTGAACCCTATGGATTAGGAATGGGATGTCACTTAAATTCATATGCGAGTCAAGGCAGGTGAGCCAATACTTTTGGCAATATAGTGTATATATATATATATAATGTACAGGCTGCCGCTGGTGCTGTCACACTCACATCAGGTAACTTGCGGGATTCTTACTTTTGCTAACAGGGTCACTAGAGCCCTTCCATAGCCTCTTGCGAGAAGTGTACCAGGAACCCTAACAGGGTTATTCAAAGAGATCCGAATGGCTGCCGAAAGGGAACCGAATGCTGAAAATCAGTGTTCGGTTACCTTTCTTGGCCATTCGGTTATCCATAGAGCAGGCAATTTGCCAAATCCTGGTGAATTGCCTGCACATACGGTGCCTGTTCGAGGGCAGTGAAATCCCCATAAGAGAAGCAATGCTTCGTCTATTCAGAGAACAAAAGCCAGCAGTGAAAAGTTGCCGAATTGCCCTGCCATTCAGTGGCTTCATGCGGCAGATTTATTCAGGCGAATCCCATAGGCTTCAATGTTAAAAATATTCCCGTTTTAATTCAATATCTAATAAACCGTTCATTATAATATTCTGCTGTGCTGCGTGTGATCGGCTCCTGCTCGGGTTTTTCCGGCGTTTTCGGCGGGGTTAATCCAGATGTTTTTGTGGGTTTCGGTGTGCGTTCGGCCTCGTTTTGCGGTGAGTTTTCAGCGGGTTTGAGGCGACTTTTCCCTGCATTTCGGCGGCCCTGTGGTGCTTGCTGAATACACCGCAGGGTCGCCGAAATCAGATCGGAAATCGAACTGTATTGAAGAGAACGAAAAGTCACCGAATGTGCAGTGGCTTTTCGATTCTCTTTGAATAACCCTGTAAGACTGTTCAGAGTTAAAGTTCAGTCCGGGACTCAAGAGAGAAATTTCCCCTGTATGGCGCAACACACAGCAGTTTGCAAAGCTCACCACCTACTCCACTGTGAGCTGCTCACACACTCTGAAGCCGAGTCCAACCAACTTGTACCAGCGATAGAGGACCATTAAAGGTTTTTTCTTATATTGCTCATAACACTGTGATATATATACTGGGCATTCAATACGTGTTTATATATATATTGGGCACATTATCCCAGCACATTCGGTTTGAGCTGCCGCCTGTCACACATGGGGGGGGGGGTGCAGCATTAGAGCTTAGCTCCCCCCCAGTCCTTGTGTTTTGGCAGATCAGACCCCCCCCCACTTGTATCATTGAGGGACCCTGCTGACCGATCCCTGGGGCCACATAGATTAAGTACAGGCAGGCCAAGGATAGTGAGAAGAAGATCTGCTCCCCACCCCTCCTCCCTCCCCCTCTGATATCCGATACCTCCAGGGGAGTGTGTGGTTGGAGACCCACAGCAGCTGGTGGAGCAGTGGCCACATGGCGCCCAGTGAGGAGGGGGTTTCCAGGCGGGAAAAGCGGAAGCCGGAGCTCCTGCTTTGACAATCTGCAAATGCCTTGCCCTACCCCCCCCCCAGGAATTTGATAGCAGCAGGGGAGGAAGGAGGGGTGGGGAGCAGATTAGCAGTCAGAGGGGGCAGGGATCTCTACAGCAACAGGCAAACCATGGAGGGGCACACAGATGCAGATGAAGTACCTGGCTTCTCCTGCAGCGGGCGACTGGGCAGGCTTTGCAGGCAACAGACAGTGCAGGCTGAGCGGATTCATCCACACGTCTGTGCACTGTCTGCTTTCCGTCCCCTACAATTTGACTTAAATAAGCTTGGCCGGCCCAGCACGTGACTTGTTGAAAGCCTCTGCCGCGGCTGTGGCTCACAGTCACTCACTCTCAGTCTCCAGTCACTCTGCGAGTGTGCACGCACTGACCTGGCTACCCGATTATGTGTGAAGCCTCCTGCTCTTTCCCGCCCACATGACAAGTGTGGCAGCCGGCGCACTGAATCACCAGCATCACATGACTAACTCTTCTGCTTCCGGATTCGCGCGGCTGATAGATCGGCATCGGCGCCCCTAAGAAAATCAACTGGTGGCAGTCGTCCATGCTTCACGCGGACCCAAGGGGCAGCTGCTTTGGGCCCCTCAACAATGACTGGGCCCAGGGCAACTGCCCCTTTTGCCCCGCGTTAAAGACGGCCCTGGTAGATCTGAGCATTATCAGCGTAGAGGTGGTAATTAAAGCCAAAGCTGTTAATGATTTTGCACAGGGAAGAGGTGTAGATAGAGAAGAAGAGGACCAAGGACAAAGCCTTGAGGTACACCAACTGATAAAAGCATTGAAGAGGAGCCATTACCAGCAAATGACACAGAGAAGGACCTGTTAGATAAGAGTCAATCCAAGAGAGCGCAGTGTCACAGAGACCGACAGAGCTGAGAGTTTGTAGAAGGAGGCTGTAAGGAGCGTCGCCGCCGGCGTAATAAAAAGTCTATATCCAGCGCCGGCTCGTAGTGATGGGACATTCACTAGTATTCGCAATACTCCCCTCTGCCTGTGCAGTGCTCAGGTGTTGCTTTAATCACCTTAATGCTCCATGCTTAAAACCCAGCCACACCTGAAGCCCAATGCTTTTTCATTGCCTTGGAATCTCCAAGCTGGAAGGAGCTAAACCTGTATTGTCCAGACCACCTGAATACCAGTTTCTTTACCGCTGGACCTTGTCTCCTAAAGAAGACCTTCTACCACAGTTCCTGGTAAGGACCTTATACCACAGTCCTTGTTAAAGACCTTATACCACAGTTCTTGTTAAAGACCTTATACCACAGTTCTTGTTAAAGACCTTATACCACAGTTCCTGTTGGAGACCTTATACCACAGTTCCTGTTGGAGACCTTATACCACAGTTCCTGTTGGAGACCTATACCACAGTTCCTGTTGGAGACCTATATACCACAGTTCCTGTTGGAGACCTTATACCACAGTTCCTGTTGGAGACCTTATACCACAGTTCCTGTTGGAGACCTTATACCACAGTTCCTGTTGGAGACCTTATACCACAGTTCCTGTTGGAGACCTTATACCACAGTTCCTGTTGGAGACCTTATACCACAGTTCCTGTTAAAAGACCTTCTGCTGCAGACCTGTTTAAAGACCTTCTGCTGCAGACCTGTTTAAAGACCTTCTGCTGCAGACCTGTTTAAAGACCTTCTGCTGCAGACCTGTTTAAAGACCTTCTGCTGCAAACCTGTTTAAAGACCTTCTATCACAGTTCCTGGTAAAGACCTTCTATCACAGTTCCTGTTAAAGACCTTCTATCACAGTTCCTGTTAAAGACCTTCTATCACAGTTCCTGTTAAAGACCTTCTATCACAGTTCCTGTTAAAGACCTTATACCACAGTTCCTGTTGGAGACCTTATACCACAGTTCCTGTTGGAGACCTTATACCACAGTTCCTGTTAAAAGACCTTCTGCTGCAGACCTGTTTAAAGACCTTCTGCTGCAGACCTGTTTAAAGACCTTCTGCTGCAGACCTGTTTAAAGACCTTCTGCTGCAGACCTGTTTAAAGACCTTCTGCTGCAGACCTGTTTAAAGACCTCTGCTGCAGACCTGTTTAAAGACCTTCTGCTGCAAACCTGTTTAAAGACCTTCTATCACAGTTCCTGGTAAAGACCTTCTATCACAGTTCCTGGTAAAGACCTTCTATCACAGTTCCTGTTAAAGACCTTCTATCACAGTTCCTGTAAAGACCTCTATCACAGTTCCTGTTAAAGACCTTCTATACAGTTCCTGTTAAAGACCTTCTATCACAGTTCCTGTTAAAGACCTTCTACCACAGTTCTGTTAAGACCTTCTATCACAGTTCCTGTTAAAGACCTTCTACACAGTTCCTGTTAAAGACCTTCTATCACAGTTCCTGTTAAAGACCTTCTATCACAGTTCCTGTTAAAGACCTTCTATCACAGTTCCTGTTAAAGACCTTCTATCACAGTTCCTGTTAAAGACCTTCTATCACAGTTCCTGGTAAAGACCTTCTATCACAGTTCCTGGTAAAGACCTTCTATCACAGTTCCTGGTAAAGACCTTCTATCACAGTTCCTGGTAAAGACCTTCTATCACAGTTCCTGGTAAAGACCTTCTATCACAGTTCCTGAATCTCAACCCGCTGCCCTGCATCCTGCAGAATCTTACCCGCTATCCTGCAGAATCCTCAACCCGCTGTTCTACAGATACAGAACCCTCTGCATTTCCCAGGACTCTCTGCCTATACCTGCAATCTGCATATATCATATATATATATATTTCTCCCTGTTCAATAAATCTAAGATCCCATTCATTGCATATTGGCTTGACCTTGCTGCCCCGGAACCTGGATCCTGACAGAATGAAAAAGCCAAATACAAACGAGCCAGCAATGAATCAAACTCTCGCAGCTCTCACGGGGTTAATCCAAAAGGCCCTCCATGAATTCCTCAACCAACTGATTGGATTCCTACAACTGCAGCTCCAAGGATTATATGACCCTACTACAAAAGAAAACCTTACCAAGATACATCGTGGTCCTCTAACCCGGCAGAGCGTGCCAGGAGGCAAGCGGCGGGGGTCTGTATCTACTGTGGTTCTAGGGGCACTGGATACCGCTTTGCCCAATAAGACCCCCAAAGCAGACCCCAAAATCCAAGACCCCCATACCTGCACCAAAGAATCCTGTGACCAAATTAATTACCAGGACATCCACCCCATTGCCTAAACCTGTGCCTAATCAGTATTACAGAGAACCTGTTACCACAACTCCGCATCCTGTAATACCACCTGAATCTCCTCCAAGACCCACCAGACAGCAGACTCCTCCACCCACATCTATAGAATATGAAAACATGGATTATGAACCATCGGTACCCAGCTCATATGATGTTCCTATGGATACTTCACCTGTATTTGCTGCCGGCACTTTTGTACCCATTCATCTCAGACAGCGACCTCTGATTACAAAAGCGTCCCCTACACAAATCAGTGTTTCTACAAAACCCATACCTATTGACTGTACAATTGCCTCCAATGGGACAGTAGTTCACAAAAAGGACTTGGATATATTTGAATCAGCCTTGAAAGATGTGTATCGGTCTGAAAGAGCGGATGCCACTACAACTGCTGTTCCAATCACTCCCAGCCATCATAGTACAGACCAATGTCTCTCACATTTACCCATGTTTAGCTACAGTTCTGAAGGTTGGGATAGTGATGATTCAATCGAGATACCTATACAAACAGCACGGCATCCCAGTGGTGGTCCTGGGCGGCATCCTGACTTCATTGGGTCCGCCACAGTCGCCCCTCACAGAGCTTCACGAGATTGTTTACCTTGTGACTATTCCTCATCTGAAGGATGCCTAGACACAGAAGGTACATCCCCCTCATCTATCTACGGTACAGCACCAGTGTCTATGGCCACACAACCCTCTCAAGGTCCTCAAACTACAGGTTCTGGTACCTGTCACCTGGTTCCCTCCAAGAAAACCCCGGAGGTTGAGCCAAAAGACCCTAAGGCCTTTATTGTCCAAACAGAATCGTGTCTGGAAATCTCAACACAAGCCGCAGTGCCCGCTGCTGAAGCTTCACCATGTAACCAACCGTCTGTCGCCAACACCTTGGTTCACGCTGAGGTGCTCGCTACCACGTTATCAAGAGATGAGGCTTCAGTTCATGCCAAAGCGCCTGCTGCCAAAGTTCCAGTTACTGAGGTATCATCACCCATTGCCAAAGTGCCTGCTGTTGCCGAGTCACCAGTTGTTGTACCTGCTGTCGAAATATTCCTCCATGGTGCCAAGGATCTACCTGTCACTGAAACCCAGTCTATTGAAACGACGTCTTCTGGGATCGAATCGCCTGGTGAGCCTACAGTTCGTGCTGAGCCTTCTGCCACCCAATACTTACCTGGGATGACTGCTGTTGTTGAAACAAAATTGCAAAAGAATCCATTGAGCTTAACACTATACCTGTTATTGTATCTGCCATAAAGACACTCACTGACCAAGTCAATAATATTGTTCAAGCTGTGAACAAGCAACAAGAGTTTCTCATGTCCTTGCAGAATCGACCACAGTATATTACGAACCATGTATTACCTCCCTTATTTGATCCTATCAAGAATACTGAACCTTCACCAACCGTCTTCCCGGCTATTCAGTCATACGGAATAGTTTGTCCTAAACCGGGGCCTGGAATAATCAAAGTAAACGATCCTATCATCAGTACAAAGAACCTTAACCCAAAGAAACCCCCTCTATTGGACACTGTTATAACGTCTTGCATTCCTTCAGAATCAGAAGATCTCCCTGAGTCTATTTCCACCGATACCAATTCAGAGATACCTGAGGACATTGTGGGCACCCTATGTAAGGAGCGTCGCCGCCGGCGTAATAAAAAGTCTATATCCAGCGCCGGCTCGTAGTGATGGGACATTCACTAGTATTCGCAATACTCCCCTCTGCCTGTGCAGTGCTCAGGTGTTGCTTTAATCACCTTAATGCTCCATGCTTAAAACCCAGCCACACCTGAAGCCCAATGCTTTTTCATTGCCTTGGAATCTCCAAGCTGGAAGGAGCTAAACCTGTATTGTCCAGACCACCTGAATACCAGTTTCTTTACCGCTGGACCTTGTCTCCTAAAGAAGACCTTCTACCACAGTTCCTGTTGGAGACCTTATACCACAGTTCCTGTTGGAGACCTTCTACCACAGTTCCTGTTAGGAGACCTTATACCACAGTTCCTGTTAGGAGACCTTATACCACAGTTCCTGTTAGGAGACCTTATACCACAGTTCCTGTTAGGAGACCTTATACCACAGTTCCTGTTAGGAGACCTTATACCACAGTTCCTGTTAGGAGACCTTATACCACAGTTCCTGTTAGGAGACCTTATACCACAGTTCCTGTTAGGAGACCTTATACCACAGTTCCTGTTAGGAGACCTTATACCACAGTTCCTGTTTAAAGATCTTCTGCTGCAAACCTGTTTAAAGACCTTCTATCACAGTTCCTGAATCATCAACCCGCTGCCCTGCATCCTGCAGAATCCTTAACCCGCTATCCTGCAGAATCCTCAACCCGCTGTTCTACAGATACAGAACCCTCTGCATTTCCCAGGACTCTCTGCCTATACCTGCAATCTGCATATATCATATATATATATATTTCTCCCTGTTCAATAAATCTGTTTGTTTATATAATCTGCCTTGTAAGATCCCATTCATTGCATATTGGCTTGACCTTGCTGCCCCGGAACCTGGATCCTGACAGAGGCAGGGCTCGAGTCGAACGGGAACGCTGCGGGAACGCAGCGTTCCCGCTGTGGCCCGAGCCCGAAAGGCTGGAGCAGGCGGCCGCCGCACATTGCCGGCGGCCGCGTGCTTCCTGTTAGAACGGCCCGCTGACAGGAAGTGGAGCCGCTCGCCTGGCTGTTTCATCGATCCCAGGCGAGCGGCTGCACTTCCTGTCAGCGGCCGTTCTAACAGGAAGCACGCGGCCGCTGGTCGCAGAGAGGTGAGCTGGGGGCACTATCCATGAAACGCTGGGGGGCAATATCCATGAGACCTGGGGCATTATCCATGAGAGCTGGGGCATTATCCATGAGAGCTGGGGCATATATCCATGAGACCTGGGGCATTATCCATGAGAGCTGGGGCATTATCCATGAGAGCTGGTGGCATTATCCATGAGACCTGGGGGCATATCCATGAGAGCTGGGGCATTATCCATGAGAGCTGGGGCATTATCCATGAGACCTGGGGGCATATATCCATGAGACCTGGGGCATTATCCATGAGACCTGGGGGCAATATCCATGAGACCTGGGGGCAATATCCATGAGACCTGGGGGCATTATCCATGAGACCAGGGGCATTATCCATGAGACCTGGGGGCATTATCCATGAGACCTGGGGCATTATCCATGAGAGCTGGGGACATTATCCATGAGAGCTGGGGGCATCATCCATGAGAGCTGGGGCAATTATATCCACGTGAACTGGGAAAATATATCCATATACCCAGTGCCGTGTATATTATTCTGGGGGTCCAGTGCTGTGTATATAATTCTGGGGGGTCTGTGCCTGGATATATATATAGATTATATATAAAACGCGTAAATCCAGTTGCCAAAATCGCGAGTATACCTGTACGTAGTGATACCTTTCACTGATCAGTATAGTTTCCAGTTTACACTCTTGAAAGCTTGTCTTTTAAATGTAAAGTTAACCCAATAAAAATGGTATCACCGGCTCGTCCGGCTATACTCGTGATTATATATATTTTTTCTTCAGGTAATAGGGGTTGTGGAATTCGTGGGTGAGTTCCCTCACTTTTTTTCCCAGGACTCGACCCTTGGAAGGAGGGGGTGGTCAACAGTGTCACCTCACTTGTCTACAGGATGTGCTGAGCATTGTCGATTTGCCTCCTTCCGTGCGGACAACGCACTCATCATGTATTTGTAGCCCCATAGTTTTGTGGTCAACTGGCGTTGATCCCAGCCACCAAACAGTGAGGGCCGATATCCCAGATGTCAGCCCTCACTGTGGAACCTACTGGCCATATCAGGAGCCCTTAGGGGGCTCCTTTGGACCCCTCTCTCTTCTCATTGCTAAAGGGCATAGACAAAAGAGTGGCATTGCAGGAAAGGTAACAGTCTAAATCCCCATTGCTGTGTGTGTTTAATCCCCTCCATATAATCCAGCAGGGGCTGGGAGTCCTGGCAGGTGAAATCCCCATTGCTGTGTGTGTTTAATCCCCTCCATATAATCCAGCAGGGGCTGGGAGTCCTGGCAGGTGAAATCCCCATTGCTGTGTGTGTTTAATCCCCTCCATATAATCCAGCAGGGGCTGGGAGTCCTGGCAGGTGAAATCCCCATTGCTGTGTGTGTGTTAATCCCCTCCATATAATCCAGCAGGGGCTGGGAGTCCTGGCAGGTGAAATCCCCATTGCTGTGTGTGTTTAATCCCCTCCATATAATCCAGCAGGGGCTGGGAGTCCTGGCAGGTGAAATCCCCATTGCTGTGTGTGTTTAATTCCTCCCCATTTGCTGCTCTAAACACTGAGGGCAGAAGCTCCATAAACTGACCCTGAGGCCTTTCCTTTCCCCAGGACTGCACATAATGCAGAATAAAGGGTTAATGAATGGCCTGATCACAGTGCTGTGTCTCCCTCCCTGTCCCTCAGTGCTGGATCCAGCCACCTCACAGCTCAGTGTCCCCCATTCCCCTCCCCCAGCACCACCTGAGCCCTGCAGCCAGTCACATGAGCTGTGATGTCATCAGAGCGCGCCCCTCCCCCTGTGTTGCTGCTGCAGGAGATGGTGTGTGTGAGAAACTGAGGATGTTATGGGAATGTCCGGCCCTGTCCCCTTACTACGGGCTCCATGAGGCTGCTCACACCCCCATGTGACTGGAGAGGACACACACAGGAGTAGCACAGACAGGGCTGGTGTCCTGGGAGAGGAGGCTCAGGTATGTGCGGGCGCCATGTCCCACATGCTGGTTATGGCAGGACAGGAGGGATTCCTCTGATGGGGTCTGGGTTTGAGCTGCTGGAAGGGGAGATTAATGCATTGAATGAATAATCTGTGTTTTATTATTTCCTCCTGTAGGATCACACATAGACGTGGTTGGACGTTACATTATATACTTAATCCTTTCACAGGTTAAATTAAAATCCCAGAATCCTGTTCAACATGAAGCCCTCCCTTCCCCCCAATAATGTATCCAGGCTGTGAAATCTCTGGGTTCCCGGGGGTTTGTGGGGCTTTTCCTTTAAGGGGAGACGCGGGGAATGTGGCGAGAGGAGCCGGAGTGAATCGGATGGGGGAGATCAGGACGTTCACAGGGGAACATGCCAGGATTGTGAATCTTACACACACGATGGGTATCACATAACCATACAAATGCATCTGCACACGCACCTCTGTGTCCTGAGATGTACACATACCACACTCTCCCCTTTTGTCAGACACATGCACGTTAAAGGGACACTATGCATTGTGACTAGTGCGGGGGAGTGGGTCTCACACGGTGTGGATTCCGCTCCTCAAAGTGTATGGACTCTGGCTCATCCTTGAAGCTCAGATTTTCCGAGGGCTGACCAGATCTTCAGGATCTGGGACCAGGAAGAAGGTACCAATTTGAATGCCACGTCCCCACCCTCCCAGTCCTTGGAATGGCTGGAGTGTCCAGCCAGCCTCCCCTACCCCCACCGTGCAGCCAAGTGACATGCTCCGGCTTCCTGCAAGGTGGAAGCATGTCACATCTGGAGGATCAGAGACCAGCACTGCGCTGGATGGAAGATTTCTGAAAGCGATAAATAATGATTGAGTTAAAATATAAGGAGGACAGGAGGGGGTTAATGTTTAACCCATCTGTGTCTGCCCATTTTAACCCTACAGGATCCCTTGGCTGATATCTGGAGATTTTAGGAATCTCCTATTATTACTTTGTATGTCGCTGCCCGCTCCTCGTGTAGACTTTTCGGAGCGTGCACCTTTATGCGTCCGGCTAATAATCCCTCCTGCAGACAGGAAATGCAGCGAATAACGGAATGTTTTTGTACCAACCGAAAAAATCAATGTTTTTTTATTTAAATTGTTCAGATTCAAACTGACCCTGAATGTGCGTCTCTAACGTTAGAGTCACCGCGGATCCTGTGATCCTTCCACGAGACTGGATTCCGTCCTGAGGGCATCTGAATAAACCATGATAATGGATAACGAGAAGAATCTGCAGAGCCAGAGGATCCTGGATCTAACCCTGGAGATCATCTACCTGCTGACCGGAGAGGTGAGGGACTCGGGGAGTGTCACAGGGACGTCGCTCATGAAAAGGCTGTTAGTAAATGAACCTGGGGGAGTTTGACAAACATCAGATCATTAGGAGGTTCAGCCACGTGACCGTCATATGTGTGACTACAGATATTATGTTCCCATAAGCCATATTTGGATGTAGAAGAATATAAAGCGGTTAACATAGCTATACTTGTGCTGCCCTTATTATTCAGGATCATATACTTGTCAAGATGCCTAGTGGGAGAATTACAAAAAGCAACAACCACCAAGTGCATGAAAGACACTGCGGGCCTCAGAGTCCCAGCATGGAGCCTCCACCGCTCCCAATGACCCACGAGAGATACAATGAGCAGAAGATCCTGGAGCTGAGCAATCAGATCATCCGTCTGCTGACTGGAGAGGTGAGGCTGCTGGGAATGGGACATTATACGCTAACACCAAGGCATGTGTCTGGATGGTGACTGTGTCATTGTGTGTGTCAGGTTCCTATACGCTGTGAGGATGTCACTGTCTATCTCTCCATGGAGGAGTGGGAGTATGTGGAGCGGCACAAGGAAACGTACAAGGACATCACAGAAGATTATCCTTTTATAACCGGTAAGTGGGCATTTTGTTACGGCGAGTGGTTGGACGTGGTTTCCAGGGTGTCAAACTCGGTGGCAGGTGTGGGCAAGTCGTTAGTTGGTTTGTAGGCAACGCAGAAGGTGTGAGAAGAAGCAGAGCAGGATTGGTAGCCAGGCAGTCAAACAGGAACAAAGCCACAGTTGGTAAGGGAAGCAATTTGGTGGAGAAACCCTGCTTTGGTCCAGAATACCATAGAATAAAAGAAAAACTGGATTGGAAACTCTTTTTTTGGACACACACCAGTTACAGCAATTCAGCCAAAAGCCTCTTTCAAGCCAAATAGAAGAGGAGGTTGAGTGCCCCATTCCAGATTTTCTTTGGAGGTGGTCATTCCATGGACTGTGCTGGTACATGCCTGTCCTTGTCTGATGGGATCGTCTCCCTTTAAAGACCATTCTGGTCTAATTAAGGGCCAGTTTCACCCCTTTAAAAACCAATGACAGATCTGTAGATCTCTTTCAAAGATAAACACAAAAGCCCCAGTGTGCACCTCTCCGTTCCCTGGCGAATCCAATTCAGACTTGTAATGGCAATCACGTGATATTTCCAGACGATCTACTAGTTGGTCTTACTCCACAGAAGTCTGTAGCATTTACCTGCAGAGCTTAAACATGTGGAAAATGTCTGCGTTAATTAACAAATCATCTTGGTTAAGTGGTCATAGTATGGTGTGACCCTGCCCCCCCACACCTCAGCTGTCATGGCGGTCTGTAATGGCGTTCCAAAGTGAAAGGAGTCATTACACCCATAGGTCTTTCAGTCACACCTTGCTGGGACAGCCTCCTGGGGTTCAGATCCACTCTGCATGCGATGTGCACAGCAGACCAACCTGGGCCTCTTGCAACAAGGGGCATCAGACAGGCTGAGAGCTCAGCACGTTCTGATCTATCAAAAGGGAAGCGAGACCTCAGGGCTCAGAACAAGGTATGTTTAAAGGGATGATTGGTCTTTAACCCTTGCAGTTATTAGCGCGGAGTGCCCTTTTAACTCTATGTACAAATCACGCAGGTGGCTCCAGCTTCTTTGTGGTTCACCCCCTAAGTGTGAAGTCCCAGCAACACATGGTGAAGTGAGGTTTAGTTCTTCTCGCTGCCTTCCTCACCTTTTTAGTCGGACATCTCACTCCCCTTGCATCATCAGTGATAAATGCATGTGACCTGGGATGTCACTTGTACCTGAATTAATGCCTAAACTGTTAATACGTTTTCTTCCATCAGATGCTGATCACTCTCCTGTTCCTCTATCTGGAATTGCAACTGAAAATGCAACCAATGGCGGAGAATCCTATCCAAAGAACCATTCAGAACAATCTGAAGCTGCAACAAACACTGCATATACATTACTACCAAGTGAAAATGGCAACCCTTTGCATACTGACATGTATCCTTCTCCAGAACATCCACAGACATACATATCTGCTGATAGGAAGGAGGAACTGAAGGAAGGAAACCAGACGGGCCAAGGAAACAGACAATTTAAATGTACTCAATGTGGGAAATGTTTATCCAGAAAGTCTAATCTCATTAAACATTATAGGATTCACACAGGAGAGCAACCGTTCAAGTGCAGTGACTGTGGGAGATGTTTTGCGCAAACCTCACACCTTGCAACACACAAAGCAACCCACAGTGGAGAGAAACCATTTAAATGTGCTAAGTGCGGAAAAAGCTTTCCCTTAAAGTCACGTCTCAATGAGCACCTGAGAACTCACACCGGAGAAAAGCCATTCACATGCTCCGACTGCGGGAAAGGTTTTAGCCGTTCCTCGAATCTTACTGCACACAAAATGATTCACACGGGAGTAAAGCCGTTTAATTGCACAGAGTGCAGGAAACGTTTTAGCCAGGCATCGGATCTTGCGACACATAAACTGATTCACATGGGAGCAAAACCATATAAATGCCCCGTGTGCGAGAAATGCTTTTTTTGTGCCTCAGATCTTGGGCGACATAAACTGATTCACACCGGAGAAAAACCATTCAAGTGCGCTGAGTGCGGGAAATGTTTTATCCGGGCCTCTGATCTTTCCGTACATGAAAGGATTCACACAGGAGAAAAGCTGATTATATGTGGGGTTTGTGGAAAAGGCTTTAACAGGCGCTATAATTTTGCTCAGCATGAGAAAATTCACAAACGAACCATCTAACTGCACTGACTGTTGGAAACAAGTTGGCTCACGAGCATGCTTGATCTGTCAATGTGGTGTAAACCTTACAGGACCTTTTTGGAGCAAGACGAAGGTTGGCATAAAAACACAGCTGAAGTACACTGTAGTGTGTTGCTCAGATGCCTTGTCCAGCAGGGGTTAAAAACTGAAGTTTCTCCACCACAGCAGGGTTTACTGATGCACAGCAAAACCCCTCTCACAGCACAGCTTCTTTTGCTGGACAGAACCTGTGTATACACAGGAGGGGGATCTCAGTTGCACTGAGAGGGGATGTATAGTGCAGGAGAGGGTGGCATGTGGAGGGCAGACAGTAGGTTCTTTCACCTCATGATCCTGGTAGATGACGTGTCTGTAGTTCTGCCAAGCTAGGGTTGGTTCACCTCACTAGCAAGAGCAGCAGCAGGACATGTCTGGCAGCCCAGATCAACTGCCTGCCTCTTCTGGAGCCCAGCAGTCAGTCACTCACTAGCAGGGAAGCTGAGGCAGCCGTTTCATGCTCACTGGGGGGGGGGGGGTATTTTACATACTAGTAGGGTTTGCCTGGGGGCATCCAGCACATCTCATGTGCATGCCTATGGACAGGAGTCTTCATGGTGAGCAGATCCAGGAAAGAGGGTGTGGCATAAGCGCGGGGCCGGCTTGACACGGGGCCAGGCACCCTTCGCACTCGCTAAGAGCTGGCTATGCTGTCAGGAAGCTACATTAAAAAAACATCACACCTTTTATTCGAATTTTGATACAGGGTTATTCAAAGAGATCCAATTTGACAGGTAACCGAACAGTGAAATTCAGGGTACGGTTACCTTTCCTGACCATTCAGCTATTCAGCGAGCAGGCAGTTCGCCAAATGTTGGCGAATTGCCTGCACATTCGGTGCCTGTTCGAGGGCAGTGAAATCCCCAGAGAACAAAAACCAGCAGTGAAAAGTTACCGAAATGCCCTGCTGTTCGGTGGTTTCATTCGGCAGGTTTATTCAGGAGAATCCCATAGGCTTCAATGTTAAAAATATTCCCGTTTTAATTCAATATCTAATAAACTGTTTATTATATTCTGCAGTAAAAAGTCTCTTTATAGATTTTTTTAGGCATCTTTCGGGATTTTTTTTTTTTAAATTTTTTTTTCTGTAACAGCCCTTTTTATTATCATTCATTGGATCTTATATGTAAATTTGAGACATTTTCGTTCAGTAGTTTCTTTGCAAACAGCGTTTCACTTTTCAAACATTCAAGCAAACTGTTTTGTTTTTTGTTCACTCCATTCGTCTGCGGTGTCGGGTTTTTCCGGCGGCTGCTCTGCGCTGTGATCAGGGGCTGCTCGGGTTTCTCCGGCGTGTTCAGCGGGGTTAATCCAGATGTTTTTGCGGGTTTTCGGTGAGTTTGTGGTGACTTTTCCCTGCGCTTCGATGGCCCTGTGGTGCTTGCTGAATACACCACAGGGTCGCCAAAATGGTTTTGTCAAATCTCACCGAATTGAAGAGCACGAAAAGTCACCGAACGAGCGGTGACTTTTCGATTCTCTTTGAATAACCCTGTGAGTTTACAGCCTGTAAACTAATTATTTTATATTTTCTCGTCCAAACCTCAGTGTTTATATATTCTACAGGGCACATGTTAAAAATGATAAAAAAAATCTAAAATTGACAACCTGTTACTTCAGTTTTTGGGGGAGAAACTTTAATTAAAACTGGAAAGAAAAAGTTTCTCATTTTGGGGCGTTGCGTTTCAGGAGTGAAATTTGTATAAATCATTGAACACAGAATCGCCTTTAGGCTGGGGTCAGACCAGCGCACTTTTAACGTGCGTTCTGGCGCACATAATTACGGCCGCACTAGCAGCAGATGACGGGCAATGACGGCCAATATACGATGTAAAGATTTGCAACAGGGTTGACGTTCCTGGAGGGATCAGCCAAATGACAAATGATTTAGGTAAGCTAAAAAAATGGTCGGAGTTGTGGCAATTGAGTTTTAATGTGGATAAGTGCAAGATAATGCACCTGGGACGTAAAAACCCAAGGGCTGAATATAGAATATTTGATACAGTCCTAACCTCAACATCTGAGGAAAGGGATTTAGGGGTCATTATTCCAGAGGATCTAAGGGTAAGTAGTCAATGTAATAGAGCAGCAGGAAATGCTAGCAGAATGCTTGGTTGTGTAGGAGAGGTATTAGCAGTAGGAAAAGGGAAGTGCTCATGCCACTGTACAGAGCACTGGTGAGACCTCACTTGGAGTACTGTGTGCAGTACTGGAGACCGTATCTCCAGAAGGATATAGACATCTTAGAGAGAGTTCAGAGAAGGGCTACTAAAATGGTGTACGGCTTGAAGGAGAAATGTTACCAAGAAAGGCTTAATGATCTTAACATGTACAGCTTGGAAAAAAGACGAGACAGAGGAGATATGATAGAAACATTTAAAACGTAAAGGGAATCCACAAGGTAGAGGAAGGGAGTATATTTAAAAGGAAACAAAATAGCAAAACAAGAGGACATAGTCTTAGATTAGAGGGGCAAAGGTTTAAAAGTAACATCAGGAAGCATTATTTTACTGAGCGGGTGGTGGATACATGGAACAGTAATCCAGTAGAAGTGGTAGAGGCCAAAACAGTAATTGAATTTAAGCAAGCATGGGATAGGCATAAGGCTATCCTAAACAAAAGATAAATCCAGGTAAAGTATCCATGTAATTGGGCAGACTAGATGGGCCGAAAGGTTCTTATCTGCCGACATTTTTCTATGTTTCTATGTTTCTCTATGATGTACGGCCGCACAAAAGTCCGGCCGTGCAACGCAAGTGGAATTTGAACGCATTTTTCTGAGAACGCTGAACCGCTAGTACTGACGTACTGAGTGCGCAGCTGCGGCATAGCGGCGTCTGTGCGTGATTAGATGTCAGACGCTGCTAATGTCCGGCCTATATAACGTCCAGACGCAAAAAGAGTTTTATTGACGATCCGTACAAAATCACGCCCGAAAATGCGCGTCGTCTGACCGTTTTTGCACATTCCGTGAAAAAATACGTCAATGCGTTCGGACGCACTTTTTCACGTTCGCGGGAAAAAATGCTTTCGTCTGACCCTAGCCTTAACTTTTAAAAAGTGCGAAGAAGTCCATGAATAAAGAAGGGGTTAATAAGCAGGGTCTGTGTTATTTTCTACCTTTTATCTCTAATTAAAAATGTTAATTTTTTCCAATTAAAATTTTGTTTGTTTTACTTTTCCTTACATTTTAATTGGTCACCTTTGGATTTATAGAGCTGGACATAATGTGGTCTAAAAGACCCCCACGACCTGTTTTCCCACTGTGCTTTTATTTAAAATGGATTAGTCCACTCTCGCTGTCTAACTCACATAGTTAGTTTGGTCCAGCCTCATTTCCTGCTTCTGCAAGCTGCCAATCTTTCCCCACTCTACCATAGAAGCATGTGAGTAAAGATCCTGTTTAGTACTGGGTAATTGCATCCTGTTTTTACCTTCCTTCCATAACAAAGCATACCTGAGAAGCCCTCTCTGCCCACAAGACACCTTATATTTGCTGTTACTGTCCCAACAAAGTGAAGAAAATACGAAGGACTTTGTGTGCTTTCAAAAGAGGATGAGTTAAGCTATCTGACTTCAATCATATCCTGCATGTAACATTCACTATTTGCATATGACCCTGGGGTTCCAGAATAACCTCCTTATTATGTCCAGATAGCATGGAATTAAGGGGTATTTCTCATGTCGGCCCACTCTATGGAGTCCCCAACCACTCTCATTATTCTTACTGCCTGATCACCAGAAGAGCCGCACATCCAGGGGAATGATCAGTAGGTGAGCATCATCCACCCTGCAGCAGAAAGATGCACAACTCTACTCCCACATGACAAGAGGGTGAAGCATGTCTGATGATTATTGTTTGTTAATAAAGTTTCATTACATTGAAGCGCATGAGTTCTTTTTTATTAAACTGTGTATTAAACCTGTCTGTGTGGTGTAGCCTCTCTCTCCATATAATCCAGCAGGGGCTGGGAGTCCTGGCAGGTGAAATCCCCATTGCTTTGTGTGTTTAATCCCCTCCATATAATCCAGCAGGGGCTGGGAGTCCTGGCAGGTGAAATCCCCATTGCTTTGTGTGTTTAATCCCCTCCATATAATCCAGCAGGGGCTGGGAGTCCTGGCAGGTGAAATCCCCATTGCTGTGTGTGTTTAATCCCCTCCATATAATCCAGCAGGGGCTGGGAGTCCTGGCAGGTGAAATCCCCATTGCTTTGTGTGTTTAATCCCCTCCATATAATCCAGCAGGGGCTGGGAGTCCTGGCAGGTGAAATCCCCATTGCTGTCTGTGTTTAATCCCCTCCATATAATCCAGCAGGGGCTGGGAGTCCTGGCAGGTGAAATCCCCATTGCTGTGTGTGTTTAATCCCCTCCATATAATCCAGCAGGGGCTGGAGTCCTGGCAGGTGAAATCCCCATTGCTGTGTGTGTTTAATTCCTCCCCATTTGCTGCTCTAAACACTGAGGGCAGAAGCTCCATAAACTGACCCTGAGGCCTTTCCTTTCCCCAGGACTGCACATAATGCAGAATAAAGGGTTAATGAATGGCCTGATCACAGTGCTGTGTCTCCCTCCCTGTCCCTCAATGCTGGATCCAGCCACCTCACAGCTCAGTGTCCGCCATTCCCCTCCCCCAGCATCACCTGAGCCCTGCAGCCAGTCACATGAGCTGTGATGTCATCAGAGCGCGCCCCTCCCCCTGTATTGTTGCTGCAGGAGATGGTGTGTGTGAGAAGCTGAGGATGTTATGGGAATGTCCGGCCCTGGCCCCTTACTACGGGCTCCATGAGGCTGCTCACACCCCCATGTGACTGGAGAGGACACACACAGGAGTAGCACAGACAGGGCTGGTGTCCTGGGAGAGGAGGCTCAGGTATGTGCGGGCGCCATGTCCCACATGCTTGTTTAAGGCTGTGGAACATGGAGCTTTGGGGTCGCTGGGTTCAGAGTCCTTATTATACAGTCCAGGAAAGTCTCCGGCATTAAGGCTTCTGATATCTGAGCATTGAGCGGATGGTCAGTGTCGTTCTTTATGGCGAGAGCCTGTGGATTAGAACCGGTAGCTTCTTGACTCATCCACGGTGTCTGCATCAGAAATGGCGGAGTTGTTTTGGCACACACCTTGACATCATTGCAGGCGGCATGCAAGGTCCAGCCCCATGGGGAATCGGGTCACAACAGAGCAGGTAATGAAGCCGTAGGCAAGCGCAGGGAATTATGCCCAGGAGCCCTGCAATTCAGAGGCTGAGCAGGTCTTGAAGCATCGGTGCAGGGAAGCCAAGGAGCTGGTGGGTAAATCCCAGAGGGGCAAGACAATAGGATCCCATATAGAAGTGCTGGGCCTCGCTCTGCCGTTATTCAGGCCTTTTATTCACATTTTATTCTTTCTTGTTGTATTCTGCCCTTTCTCCATGTTCTGTTTTAGCTCTCACAATGTTGTTCTTGTTCATTCTAGTTTTTTTTTAGAGTTTGTCTCTGGGTGGGAACCTTTATAAACGATAGAAAGATAAATAACATCTCGCAGCAACAGTAGCACATTGTTTAAATATAAAAATAGGTTTTGCAGAGTGTCCAGCTTTACAATTTCTTTTAATATTCTCATTTCTTGCCAGCACTAAGATCGCGTGCAGTACAGAGTGGTTATTGTATTTTGCATTTTTGCGGCTCCTGTGATCCTTCCTTTCCGCGAGACTGGATCCCGTCCTGAGGGCGTCTGAATAAACCATGATAATGGATAAGGAGAAGAATTCGCTGAGCCAGAGGATCCTGGATCTAACCCTGGAGATCATCTACCTGCTGACCGGAGAGGTGAGGGACTCGGGGAGTGGCACAACGACTTATGGAGCAGATGTTCTAATATGAGCCTGAAGATGTTTAACACACAGCAGATCATTTGCTGATTCACAAAAATGACAGTCATATATGTATATAAACAGAAAAAACCCTGTATCTATGGCGCCACCTAGAGGAGATATCAATAACCAAGTATTCAGCTAAAAAAAGTGTAAGCATATATGGATATAATTAGTTCATGTGAAGTCCACAATTAAGATTTCTATAGGTCGAATCAGCTGCTGTCTCTTTCTTTTTGGTGGTATATCCAAACCCACCAGCAATATAAGACAAGAAAAAGGGGAAGTTGATAGAGTCAGCGCTTCTTACGACCACGGTGTCTTCTTCCTCTCTGTTTATATCTGTTGGGTACCTTTAAATAAAACAGAGTGCTGCCATAGCGTAGCAATTTTGAACCCCAATAAAGATATAAGTAAAAAGAAAGGAATGCACTCACATTTCCATGTGTCTAAATCAGACACCAGATGAACCAGACAGCCGGCGATATTAGAGGGAACGCCGGATCTCCCATATAGCCTGCAACCCTTTTTGCTCCGATAAAATCCAGGACGCCGGGAGGTAATTTCAAGGCTTGGTTTATTAAAACAAACAAACAAGCATAATTGTATAGAAGCATAATAAGTTCCTATACATAATATACGGAAATAGAAGAAAACAAAATGATTGGTTTATAAAAGTTTAGAGAGGAATCCAGGGAGAGGGAATTTGTGTTGCCTTTTGGAAACCTTTTTATCCATGTAACTACTGCCCTTAACATTTAGGATCATCTAGTGGTGAAGGTCCGTAATTTGAGCATTGCAGAAAACACCAATCACAAAGTGTATGACAGCTCTTGCAAAGCCTGCAGTCCTTGCATGGTGCCTTCACCTCCTGCACTGACCCACGAGAGAAACCATGAGCAGAAGATCCTGGAGCTGAGCAACCAGATCATCCGTCTGTTGACTGGAGAGGTGAGGCTGTTGGGAATGGGACATTATACAGTAACACCAAGGCATGTGTCTGGATGGTGACTGTGTCATTGTGTGTATCAGGTTCCTATACGCTGTGAGGATGTCACTGTCTATCTCTCCGTGGAGGAGTGGGAGTATGTGGAGCGACACAAGGAGCTCTATGAGGACGTCATGATGGAGGATCACCAGCCTGTTATTACAGCAGGTAAAAGGAGATTTAATTACTGTATGGGTACAATATCCGAGACAATTTTCTAGACTCACTAAACCTTCTATGTTAAATCTAGAAATTAATCTCCGGAATCTCAAGGACCTCTGCTTAGAAAACGTGAGATTTACAGCCCTGACACAGAGCATTAATTGTATTTGCTCCCTGTAGCTCTATATACAGATAAAGTAAGCAGCTCCAGCTTCATCTGTTGTTCACCCTCGAGCGTGAGGTCACGGTAACACATGGTGATGTGAGGTTTAGTGAATCTCCCTACCTCTCCCATTTAGAGAGTCACCTCACTCCCCTTGGATCTGTAGTGAAACTAGCCCATTATGTTCAAATAAATGTTTGTGGCCTATGCTGTGTATTGTACTTGTTCCTGGATTGATATCTAAGCTGTTAATACACATTTTCTTCCTTTTTAGATGCATGTCACACTTCTGCTTCTCCATCTGATTTGGAGACCATAAATGAAACTGAAAATATAACCAATAAAGGAGTAAAGTCTCACAAGAACAATTATTCAGGGCAAGCTGAGACTTATTTTTCCAAAAAATATTCACTGGTTGAATATCCACCTGCCGATATCAAGGAGGAACCGGCCTCACATGAAGAAGGAAATCTCACTGACACTGACCTATGTCCAGCTACTGATATTAAGGAGCGAATGGGTTCACATGAAGAAGGAAATCTCACAGACAGCGACATGTATGAACCCCCAGAACATACACAGACTGAATATCTATCTACTGACATTAAGGAGGAATCACACACATATGGTGAAGGAAATCTCACAGACACTGACCTTTATAGACACCCAGAACATACACAGATACAATACACCTCTACTGATACTAAGGAAGAACTGGCCTCATGGGAAGAAGGAAATCTGTCAGACAGAGACCTATATCAACGTATGGAGTATTCACGGACAGAATATGCACTTAATGATACTATGGAAGAATTGGCCTCATGTGAAGAAGGAAATCTCACAGACAGTGATTCATTTAAACCCGCGGAACATACACAGACATACTATCCGCCTACTGATATTACGAGGAAATGGGCCTTGTGTGAAGGACGAAGTTCAAGCAGAATTCACACAGGTGATAAGCCATTTAAATGTACTCAGTGTGGGAAATGTTTATCCTCAAAGTCTAATCTTATTAAGCATTATAGAATGCACACAGGAGAACATCCTTTCAAGTGCTGCGAATGTGGGAAAGGTTTTTCCTCCAAGAAAGACCTTGCTAAGCATGAAATGATTCACACAGGAGAAAAGCCGTTCAAATGCACCGAATGTGAATATGTATTTTCCACCAAGACTGCCCTTGTTGGCCATCAAAGGATTCACACAGGAGAAAAACCATTTCAGTGTGCCGAATGTGGGAAATGTTTTAACCGGTCCTCACAGCTTACATATCACAAACTGACGCACACAGGGGAAAAACCATTTGAATGCAATGAGTGCGGGAAATGTTTCCCCTTGAAAGCTCGTCTTAATGAGCATCTCAGGACTCACACAGGAGAAAAAACCTTCATTTGTTCTGAATGCGGGAAACGTTTTACCTGGGCCTCGCAGCTTGCGCAACACTTAATAATTCACACTGGAGAAAAACCATTTAATTGCACTGAATGTGGGAAGTGGTTTTCCCGGAGATCAAATCTCACAAGTCATCAAGTGACTCACACAGGAATGAAAACGATTAAATGCACTACATGTGGCAAATGTTTTTCCCGGGCCTCACATCTCGCGAGACATAAAATGATCCACACGGGAGAGAAACCATTTAAGTGCCTTGATTGTGGGAAGTATTTTATCCAGGCCCCACATCTTGCAAGACATAGAATGATTCACACAGGAGAAAACCCGTATTGTTAATCTGTGTGAATTAAATATTTAACCCATAGTGGTTTTATTTAATTTCAGAACATTCCCAAAATAATAATCCTTTAACTGCAATGACCATGGGAAGTTGAGCTCAGAAAAGTACTTAAGTTTATAGTTGCCCTAGGCACTATAAAAACTGCTGCCCTCAATGTTAATTTCATGTTGACCTTGAACAGGGTAGACCTTGAAAGGGGGTCGAGTGACTTGCACCATTTGAGAAAACATGAACAGTCCAAAAACAGACAATACAAAAGTTCCAGGAATCAGGGTCTTGTGACATCGAACTCGGTGTCCAAATAAGGAGCAGTAGCGTGAACCTCAGTTTCTCCAGAGTCGGGGGGTATCGCTGGAGCACTGCCAAGTGCTCCTCTCTGACTAACAGGCCAGAGGGTGTCCTGGCGTACCCCTTGGGGACAGGCCTTCTTGTAGGAAACCTCTTGCCAATCAGACTACCCTCATTCTGGTAGTCCTCAAGGATAGCAAGAAGCAAGGCCTTGTCAGACTCGGCATCAAGAATCTCATGAGTAGTGTCAACGGCACGGCTCGCCGCTGAAACCTTGGCAGCTGGGCTCTGCGACGACACCTTGGCAACTGGGCTCTGCGACGACACCTTGGCAGCTGGGCTCTGCGACGACACCTTGGCAGCTGGGCTCTGCGACGACACCTTGGCAGCTGGGCTCTGCGACGACACCTTGGCAGCTGGGCTCTGCGACGACGACTTGGCAGCGGGGCTCTGCAATGACGCCTTGGCAGCGGGACTCTGCAACAATGCCTTGCCTCTACGGCGATGACGACCCCGTGGCGGTGATTGCTCTGTGGCATTGTCACTCGACTTGACCTCGGAGATGAATGGGATTGTTCAGGATGCAGGGCAGTAGAGTCAGAGTCGTTCAGCTGGGCAGCTTTCTTGGAGTCGTTCTCCTGCTGGGCAACCACCTCGGTCTCACAGTGCTGGACAACCACCTCGGTTACAGTGCTGGACAACCACCTCAGCTAGACACTGCTGGGCTGTGACCTCAGCTTCACACTGCTGGACTGTGACCTCGGCTTGACACTGCTGGGCTGTAGACTGGATCTCGGACTGCTGAACAGTGGACTGGATCTCGGACTGCTGAACAGTGGACTGGATCTCTGCTGAACAGTGAACTGGATCTTGGACTGCTGAACAGTGGACTGGAATTTTCCATGCTGCAGGGCAGCACACTCTTTACTTGAGGCTTGGCAAGACTTGGACATGGAAGCCTGCGAAGGCTTACTCACGGAGACCTGTGAAGGCTTGAACACGGAGGCCTGAGCAGCAACCATGAATTGTTCATGCTGCAGGGCAGCAGACATGGATTCTTCTTGCTGCAGGGCAGTGGTCTCTTTGCTTGAGGCTTGGCAGGACTTGAATATGGAGGCCTGACAAGGCTGGAGCCTGAAGGCTTGGGAAGGCCAGAACGTGGGGACCTTCTGTGGGCGCACTGTGCACTCCGCTCGTCTGTGCAAGGATGAACCGCAGTAGAAGTACAGGTTATTGGTTTTCCTCCACACTTTTTCCTCCGGGGGTCAGAGGTCCTCTGGAACTGTTCTTAGGATATTATATGTTTGGGAGAACTTCCCCAGGAGTGTGCAGAATAGCACACAAAGCGTCCAGGTGTTGCTTAATCAGCTCATTAGCTCCTTTCAGGTTTTCCATCATAACTGCAAGCTCACTATGTACTGGCTGCCTCATTATGTGACCGTGGACGTGGCCTGACATGGTGCAGAAAGGGTGTGAGCTTAAAGTGCGGCGATTTGACATGAATACAGATATAAAACTGAAAAAGCAACTAGGTTTATTTGTAACCCAAATAAACACATAACTAAAGCGAGAGCAATATACCAAAAATAGAACCAAATCAGAATGAAATACAAGAAACAGATTGCTAAACTAAAACAACATGAGAGGGTTAAACACTAGAGGAAAATAAGCAAAAACATAAACCTGATATAAACTAGAGAAAACATGAATATCAGAAATGAGCATGAACCAGACTTAAACCAGAGACAAAATCAGACCGGAACCTAAAAGCAGAAATGAACATGAAACAAGAACATAAACCTGAATACAGACAGAAGATCTCGAAGCAGAACTACACCTAATCAGGACTGCAAGGCAATGAGACAGAATAGGCATGAATCAGACCGAGGCTAGATCAAAATGAATCAAATCAAAATGAGACAGCGCCCTTCTAAGGGTGCTGCCTGCTTTTAAGCATAAGAGTTCATTAATCATGAGAGTCCAGGTGTGACTCCAGGGCTTGAAAATTTAAGGAGGGAACGAAAGTCCAGAACATTATGCAAAGTTCACATAAGCTAGAGGGGGCACCATGGACCCAGAACGTTACACTTGCAACCAGATGGCATCAGATTTCTCCTGGGATCAAGAAGCTTTTACCCACATATTAAATATTATAACCCTAAATATTCTGTGTCTGCAGGAAGTCATCCAGTCGTTTTTTAAAAGTCTGTACAGTCTCTGACCCAACCACCTCAACAGTCAGAGAAATCCACAGTTTTATTGTTCTCACCGTAAAATAACCCTTCCTATGCTTTAGGCTGAATTTCCTTTCGTCCAGTGTAAATGGTTGACCTCTTGTCCTGTTTGATATCGGTGGACCTTAAATTCACACTTTTGGGAATCTGAGTAATATGCTGCGCTTTCATTAAGTATGTGGACATGCATTGAGATTAGACAGCTGCTAGGAACGCAGTGGAGAAATCGCACGTAGGGATTGGCCGGTTGTGGTTCTGGCCACGATTGGCCGCTGAGATCACATGATGTAAGATGGCCAATGAGATTGAGAGATGAGCCTTGAAATGGGACGGATGTGTAATGAGCACTGAATTACGATCAGGGTGATGTGCACATGTGGAGTACACCGGCTTTAATCTGTGGGGGTATGTATACAAGTAGAGAGACTTCTGACATCACTCTTGATAAAGCCTGAGAGGGCGAAATGTCGAGTGTATACAAGTGTTAACAGTTGTATTTTGGAATTTACGGTCTGAGATTTTGTTAATTAGATCGCTGAAGCACTGAGTACTTTATGAATGGGCTATTAACTGCCTGCCCTTGGTATTGACCCATTAAGGGTTGCACCCATCATGTATAGGGGCTCCCTGTGATTGTGTCTTAATTCATTGCCGAAACACCATTTCTACTAGTGCATGGACAATATAATAATCTCATGATACAGTGCGAAAAAAATAATAAAAAAAAGGTATGTTTTTAATGGCTAGTCTGTGGTGACTGTCAATTTATTATTGCATATTTATTGTAGTGGGTTTGGAAGTTCGTAGCTATGCTACTGGTGGTATTTATCCAGGAACACTATCAGGTCTATTCATTAAAAGGTGAAACTCCGGAGAATGACTGGAGAAGTAACAATTCTAGGTCAAACCAGAAAAATTCTCCCATTTATCTCACTTTCAAAATCGGCTATTTGGTCTATATTGTTCTCTTCTCCTGACAATTCTCTTGAGTTTCACCTTTTAGTGAATAGATCTGTATAAACTATACTGTCAGGTCGAACAGCAGTTCTGAGGGGCCCAGGTCTTCTCTTTGTCACCTACTTTAAAAACAAAAATATAGTTCAAAACATTTAACACGTTGAGTAAAAATCCTTGCGTTCTAAATTCCCCACACAACAAAAGGTATCTGGATGATTTAACAATCTTTACTTCAAACAGCGGTAGTACTGTTTTATGACACTTTAACCTCTACTCAAACAACTGTAATACTGGCTTAAATCAGATAAACCTCTACTCAAACAACTATAGTACTGTTTTATGATGGATTAACCTATATTCAAACAATGGTAGTACGGTTTTATGGGGTGTAAACCACCAGTCAAACGACAGTAGTACTATTTTATGATTGTTACACCTCTATTCAAACAATGCTAGTACTGTTTAATGACATGTAAACCTCTTCAAACAAAGGTAGTACTGTTGTATGATGCTTGAGCCTTTTTTCAAATGTAGTACGGATTTATTATGGTTATACCTCTATTCAAACAACGGTACTGTCACGGCGGCACCAGGCTTGCGCCAAGGTGAGGCCTAGGATCAAGTGGAAAGCCCCAATATGCAGGAATACTACTTCAGACAACAATAGCTGGTACGAGCAACACAGGGTTAATCAGAGACTCCTGCACGGCAATAACCAAAGAAACGCTAGCACTGATAGGCCGGTCTTTAGGGTAGCTGGATCTATGCTAAATGGAAAATACCACAGAGCCGTGCAGAGTCTCAGGATATATACAGATACCAGGACACAAGGAATCAATACATTCTAGGAAAATACATAATCCTAGTCATGAGGAAATACAGGAGTCAGAAAGCCAAAGAGAGTATGAAAGCCGATGCCAGGGTTCTAGAGCCAGGATGGTAGTTACACAAGCCAAAACGGTAAACAGGATGTCAGCAAGACACAAACAAAACCACAACCTGAATAACACAGGAAACAGTATTAGAAATAACAGGAATAACCAGAATAAAACAGGAGACAGGAGTAACAGACAGCGAAATGGGACCAATAGTATAATGAACAAATATACAAACAGAACAGGAGCTTGAAGCAGGAAGAACAATGACCGCAAAACTCTGAAAAACATAAGAAGACTCAAAATCGTGGAGCACTGCACTATCGGACAATGCACTTAAATAGGGAAACATGGCAGACAGGTGAGTTGAGAGCTGAAACAATTAACCCCTGGGCTGCAACCCAGAAATGGCAACATATATCAAGGGCTGAATAGGATATCACATATACAGGGGACAGGGCTGGGAACGTGAGAGGTACTACTGTTTTAGACCAGATAAACCTCTGTTCAAACCATGTTAGTGAAGCGCTGCTTTAAAAGCACTGTGTTCTGGTGCATCAAACTATTGCTGCCACCAGAGGGAGACAGAGACATTGTGGACTATGTTGGACAAAACCAAACTACATGTACCATCACCCTTTGCGTGAGGACAGGAAGGAGGTGGTACAATGAAGAGGAAATGGATCAGCAGCCTCGTGCAAGGCATGGGCAGAGTGAGCGGAGCAGTGAAAGGTGGAGGACGCACGTTGGAGCTGTCAGGGATCGCAACCAGGCCGGGGTACAGACGCTGTCTTACTGGTGCTGGAGATCAGGATAGTGACCATGTTGAGACCTACCTACGCAGCGCTGAGAGGTCTAGAGGACAAGCTGGTTCCGGCAGGACCCCGAGTTAGGAGACCATGCCGATCAATTGGGAGTGCAGGCGGCAGATCGTTGTTCCAGTTGCGGAGATTTGGCAAGCAGGAAGCAGATTCAGTGGCACGGAGTCCCAGTACACAGCGGAGAAGATCTTTTGGTGGAGGCATCGAGTACTGGACAGTTTCGTTCATCGGATGGGTGAGAGGCCTCCAGGCCACAGTTCCAAAACAGAAACGCACGCTGCAATATTGTTTAAATCCACAGGGCCCCAACGGTGACTAGTCGAAGATTGCTCTTTTCGTTCACTGGCCAGTTGAACATAGTACCCGGGTACCCTAGACAACACACATATATATTTTTTGAGCTGTTTTTCACTGGACTTACACTCCAGAACTGAGGGGGTTAACCGGTTTTCTTTTACTGCCGCGTGTTTTTCCCACGTTACGAATTCTTGTTACTCAAATACCGTATATGCGTATTATATGCTGCTTTATTGGGATCAGCAAAGAATATAATATAGAAAAATCCACAACAGTGCTGGTGTATAGTTATTTCCTAGTGCGGTGAGACTAACCCGAGGTTTATTCAGCGGCTCCTTTGGGGGTGAGCGCTACACGTGGGGGCTCGTTCCGGGATTCCAGCCTCTAATAAAACCGCAATTAAAGGGTCAAATATGGATCCAGACACTGCTGCCGAATGGTGTGAGGAGCACAATAGCCAGATAGGGTTAAGCATAGTCATGGACACTCCTGCAGACACTTGGGCTGAAGATCGGATTCGCCGGGCCGTGGCCGCGCTGACACCAGATCATCGGGGGTTAGTCCTGGACATTAAAGCGAACCCAGATACTTCTCACACATATGTTCTTTTTGAGTGGAGAAAGGGTGTTCCAGTATGTTTTTAGGGTGCGAGTGTGAAGCTGACCGATGATGTGAAAGTTCAACTGATTCAGCCAAGTGCGCCACGTGGTGATCCCGTGAACGTTCCCACGCCCAGTCCGCTGGCCATGATCGGGCCTGAGTTCATCATGGCTATCGGAGATTTGCTGGCTAATTGTCAAAGAACAAGCCCTCCTCACACTAACTGGTTACCGACGGTTGAGAAATTTTTCAGGAAGCGCGCCAACTCAGGCGGGAGAAGAAACCTTCGAAGAATGGGTGGAACAGGCGATGCAGGCTCTGGATGAGTGGGACGTCCCTGAAGCACAGAAGAAACAGAGAATTACAGAGAGCCTGAAGGGACCTGCATCAGAGGCTGTCAGAAACCTGAAGTTGAGTACGAAAGACTGTACTGCTTTAGACTACTTAAATATATTACAGGAAGTCTTTGGGCAAACAGAAAAGGCTGCTGAACTCATGTACCAGTACGAACACACCTACCAGCGAAAGGGTGAGAAAATGACTGAATATATGAGGCGCCTGGATAAGATTCTGCACCAGATACTTCTTAAGAAAGGGGCCGAACCTGCCACAGTAGATAAAATCCGAATGCAGCAGATATTGAGGGGCGCTCAACCTCTAGATCCTGTCATGTTACAGCTGAAAACCAGAGAAGGTAACCGAGAACTGAAATACCTGGAACTGATTCGAGCTGTTAGAGAGCAAGAGCCTCTGCTGGAAGAAAAATCCTTAAGAAGAGGAGAAAGAGCTTACGCACAACCCGTGAGACATAACAAATATTCGCCGACTGAAGATGATTCGTTGGATGCCTATGGGTCCGAAGGTGACAGACAAGAGCAGCTGGTTGTTCCTATATCAACAGAGAGTGCTGAAAAAGAGTAAAAAATTCCGGCATATAGGGAGATACAAAAGACCGTTAAGAAGGTGCAAGAAGCTCAAGCTGAACTGGAACAGGCACACACGGACCTGTGCCGGGTAATTTTGAAGGCGGCAGAGACACATACCGATATGCAGAAGTTCCTCACCGGTATGCGGACAACAGGAGTTGCTGTGGCGTCTGGCCAGGGTCCTTTAAACGAATCACCACGCGCAAGTGCGCCCCCGTCTTCAAAGAAGAGATGCTTCAGTTGTGGAGAGATGGGTCATTTCAGAGCACAGTGTAAAAACCAAAGGCCTGAAGGAAAAAGAGTTGAAGAGTTCTTAAAGGCCTTAGAAGGGCTGCTATCTACCTCACAGGCGGGAAACGCCAGAGGGCCCAAGTGATGGAGCAAACTAGGTGCCCAACGGTCGAAAACCGCTCCAAATTTCAAACCAGAACTGAAAGGCCGAGAGGGTCCGGATCCTTGCCAAATGCTGGGCCTACCAGGACTGAAAGAGTTACTCCCTCAGTATCCGGTCCTATGTCGCTGGAAAGCAATGCACACCCAAAACCTCCATGAGTCAGGAAGAAGGCTAGAGTACAGCGAACTGGGTCTATATCTCCTGCTGCTACGAGCAAGTTTCCTGACCAGCTGATGGGTCCTTTCTCCCATCGTTCCAATCCAAGTAGAGGGAGTCTACACTAAAGCTCTGTTAGACTCCGGTGCTCAAGTGACGTTGAATCTGTCGAGACTTCTACGAGAAGCACTTAAAGCACATACCTTTAAAGAAATTAAAGGACCTTGAGATCTGGGGTATCGGAACTGAGAAGCTTCCCTATGATGGATATCTACAGGTGAAGTTAGAAATTGGATCCAAAGTCGTCGGACAGTCTGGAGGTTGTGATGCATTGGCCATTGTGTGTCCTCGCCCTTCATGGGCCAGCAGAAGTTCTATGATAGTAGGGACGAATACTGATCTGGTGAGACATCTTCTGACTCCAATAGTAATGGAAGAAGGTTCCACCAAAGGAGTACATCCGATGTTACGTCCGGTCTATCAACGAATGGTCGAAGAACAGAGGGCACCTGCCGAAGTGGGGCGTCTGTGGAGATTGGGAGGAACAGAGAAGGTTCTGCAATCAGGAGAAGTGGCGAGCTTCCGGGCTTCAGTCAAGTTGAACGGATCACAACCGGGTCCTTATGTGGTACTGGAAACTGACCTCAGTCATGGGAGTGAGGCCGGAGTAGAAGTAATCCCTGAGATAATCTCTACAAGAGTTTTGAAACGGACACGAGGAAGAGTTTCAGTTAGTGTGTGTAATGTGTCTGATTCTCCAGTGGTCCTGAAAGCACGAATGCCCATCGGACAAGTAGCTTCTGTTACACCTCTCTCCCCTACCAATTGGGGGGGGAGTGAATAAAGAGATTCCAGCTGAACGGTTCTATCCTAAAGATGCTCCTATCTCGCCTGAATGGAAGAAACGATTTCAGTCCCAGATTCTAAAATGGAAGGACTTGTTCTCGAAGGATGAGTTCGATGTGGGATTAGCTAAGAGTACTGAACATCACATTCGACTACAAGAGGATAAGCCGTTTCGAGAAAGGTCAAGACGAGTTCCGCTGGGAGACTTGGATGACCTACGAGAACAGCTAAATGAACTACAGAGGACTACCAATGCATCCTGAGGACCAAGAGAAGACTGCGTTCATCTGCCCACTGGGGTTCTTTGAGTTCAACAGAATGCCTCAAGGCCTCTGTTCCAATGGTTAATGGAGAAGACAGTCGGGGATATGAACTTGATAGAAGTGTTGGTGTATCTAGATGATATTATTGTGTTCAGGAAGACTTTGGAAGAACATGAGCAACGGTTGGAGAAGGTCTTGAAGCGGCTCCATGAAGAGGGGTTGAAACTGTCCCTGGAGAAGTGTCAATTTTGTCTACCTTCCGTTACGTACCTGGGACATGTTGTTTCGGCAGAAGGTGTTTCGACGGATCCTCGAAAGTTGGAAGTCGTAGCTTCCTGGCCTAGACCCCGGAATGTTACCGAACTTAGATCTTTTCTGGGGTTCTGCTCATATTACCGAAGATTCGTAGGAGGATTTGCTAAGATAGCTCAACCTTTGAATAAGCTCCTACAGAAAGAAGAAGTGGGAGAAGGGTCCAAGGCCTCTGATCAAAGTTCATCGGCTCATGGGCCAAGGAAGGCTCGAGAATCCATCCAACAGGAATGGACTAATCAATGTGAAAGTGCCTTTATGAAGTTGAAAGAGAGCCTGACTCGAGCTCCCGTCCTGGCTTACGCTGATCCTCATAAGCCGTACGAATTGCATGTGGATGCCAGCAGAGAAGGTCTAGGGGGAGTCTTATATCAAGAATATGATGGATTGTTGAGGCCTGTAGTGTATGTAAGCTGAAGCCTTACACCTTCAGAGAAGAACTATCCTATCCACAAACTAGAGTTTTCTAGCCTTGAAGTGGGCGGTAGTAGACAAGCTGAAAGATTATATGGGGCTGAATTTGTGATAAAGACAGACAACAATCCTCTTACGTACGTCCTTACTACTGCAAAACTGGATGCAACGGGACATCGGTGGTTGGCCGCTCTGTCAGGGTTTCGGTTCAGTCTTAACTATCGCCCTGGAGTGAATAATCGAGATGCAGATGCTTTGTCAAGAAGGCCCTACAACACAGAATGGACTCAGCTGACTCCAGATGGGGTGCAAGCCTTATGTCAGGGGGCAGAGCGCCGGGTCAAGGGAGCCGTTGAAGCAGAAGCTATAGGAGTTATGGCTGCAGGCGTTCCAGAGCTTTATTGTAATCCTACACAGCTGAGGAGTGAAAGCCTACCTACTCTCTCGAAGCAGGACCTGAGAGCAGATCAGGCTGAAGATCCTCTGATCGCTTTGACAATGAAAGCTATGAACGTGGGTCAAAGGGAATTTCTACTGACTAATTCCCCCGAAGGGGCCCGATTGGTATACAAGGAATGGGAGCGGCTGAAGATGCTGGATGGGGTGGTCTACCGAAGGGGCCCCTCGAACAATGCTGAAGAAACGCAACAGTTGTTCCTCCCCACCAAGCACAGAGAAGGTGTGTTGAGAGCATTGCATGATGACCATGGACATCTGGGTGCAGAGAGAACTTTTAAACTGGTGCGGGACCGATTCTACTGGCCTTGTATGAGATCTGAAGTTGAAAGTTATTGCCATTCGTGTTTGAGGTGTATTCAGAGGAAGACCCTACCAACCCGAACTGCTCCAATGAGCCACCTACAAAGTCAAGGACCCATGGATTTGGTGTGCATTGATTTCCTGTGCTTAGAGCCTGATGCTAGTGGGCAGGGAAATATTTTAGTAGTGACTGATCATTTCACCCGTCATGCTCAAACTTTTTCTACCAAAGACCAACGTGCTCCTACAGTGGCAAAGGTTTTAATGGAGAAGTTTTTTGTTCATTATGGCCTACCAAAGAGAATCCACTCAGATCAGGGCAGAGACTTTGAGAGCCGATTGGTTGGGCAACTGCTAGAACTGTTAGGAATTCAAAAGACCCGAACTACTCCATATCACCCACAACCGGAAAGATTTAAATCGCACTCTACTGCATATGTTGCGGACACTGTCAAACAGGGTGAAGCAGAATTGGAGTCGTCACATAGCTACGCTGGTGCACGCGTATAACAGTACGGAGAGTGACGCTACTGGATACTCACCTTATCGTCTCATGTTCGGAAGAGAAGCTCGGCTGCCAGTTGATTTGTCATTTGGACTATCTCTTGATCAGACATCTGTGGCCGCTCACAAAAATTATGTGGACAGACTCCGGAAAAATTTGGCTTCTGCGTTTGAACAGGCTCGTTTGACTTCAGAAGGCCGAGAACAGAGAAACAAGCGAAACTATGACTTGAAAGTTTGTGTACAGGATCTACAACCCGGTGATAGGGTTTTGTTGAAGAACTTGGGTGTTTCTGCAAGACACAAGCTGGCGGATAGATGTAGTTCTCAAGTTTACATTGTCTGCAAGCAACTGCCTGGTCTGCCAGTTTACCAAATCCGGCCGGACGGAAAGGCCGGGCCTCTAAAGAACTGGCACCGGAATTATCTGTTACCTTTGAGAGAAGCTGTAAGGATACCAGTTGGAGACGAACGGTTCTTTGCCGAACCCGCCTGTTCCTCGGTCGGCTCCTGTTACTCGATCTCAGCAGTCACAGATTGTTGAAGAAAGTGAGGAGAACAGTGAAGAAGAAAGTTTTCGTCTGGACTGGGTGTGCCCGTCTGAGCCTGAAGAAGTCATTCCAGTTTCTGAACGGTGTGAAAGTAACCTGGGGTCTGAGGCTCCTGAATTCAGATTTGAAGTACCTGAAACCTCGGAAGTTCCTGTAGTTCCAGAAGATGCGTCCATAGATTACAGTTCTATGCCTTCGCTGGAAGGCTCATACTCGGAGGAGGTGTCTGCTCCAGCTGTAGATGAGAGAATTGAGCCTGTAAATGTGGCACTTCCACCCGAAGAGGAGATGACTGAACCGGAGTCTAAACGTTCGATCCGGCCCCCTCAGAGACTTACCTATGATTCACTGGGACATAGCACTGAAGAAGCTGTTACCACTGTGCGAAGACTGCCTGAAGTGTCTGCTATGCTAGCTGAGGTAGTTTGGGGCATGAGTCAGCTTGAGGATGTATATCTGACCCATTATATGTCTGCTACTGAGCCTGAATGTATTGCTTAATGTAAATATTGCAATGTTATGTATCTGTTACACTCAGGCCCACCCGCCCTTTCGCTACTGAGGACTCTAACCAACCGTCCCCAGGCATCTCTGGACGTTCGGGGACTCCACCGGCAGCCGCTGGGACACCTTCTGCACACCTTGCCCTGGACCATGTTGCTGCCTCCGATGATGGACGCCCCACCACGATGGGAGACTATCGACGCTTTATCGCTGAAATTAAAACCCTTTGGTCTACAGAAGTTTCCGGACTCCGCTCTGAAGTGGAGGGGGGCCGCTCCCAGGTCGTGACGATGCAGGCCCAAAACACGGAACTAGCTGGGGAACAAGCAGTCCTGTCTTCTCAGGTGTGCGCCCTTCGGTCGCAGGTGGATTTGCTTACCCGCACAGTGGAGGCTCTGGAATCCCGCCACCGCCGCCGTAATGTCCGTATACGGGGGATCCCAGAGTCGGTCCCCACAGTGGATGTGCTCAACTACACGAACCGCGTGGCGCGTCAGGCCTTGGATTTTCCACCGGAGTCGCCCGAGATCTTTGGGGCGGTGTATCGAATCCATAAGGCTGCAGCGGCCCCTGCGGATGCCACACGTGATGTCAGTGCGGTGGCGGGTGATGCAGCTGCCAAGTCGCAACTTTTGGCAGCTCCAGGGGCCCGCGCACCTATCCGGTTTGAGGGAGCATAGTTGCAGCTGTACCGAGACCTTCCCTTTATAACCCTGATGGCGAGACGGCGCTTCCGAGAGGTGACTACTTTTCTTCGACGTAAAGGGACCCGTTACCGCTGGGGTGTGACTGGGTCACTTGTGGTAACACATGAGAATGTCCCCACCACCATCTCGGAGCCAGCCGAGGCATGGCCGATTCGTTTGGGCATAGGACTTATCCCCGACTGCGAGCCCAAACCCCCGGACTGAGAACTTTTGCCTACGTGCCCTTTTTTTTTTTTTTCTTTTTTAGCCGGTTCCTGCTCTAATGTGTCTACATGTACCCCTCCACTGCCCCCGCCGCATTGAGCTTTTTTCCCGCCTCAGCTCCTGATTTTTTGACTCATAGGTCACAATAGAGGATCCCAACCCCCCTCTCCTTTTTCTCCCCCTTTTTTTTTTTTACTCCCTCTTTCTGCAAGAGATGGTTTCTGAGGACATGGGCCTGTGTTTTTTTTTTTTTTCTGTTTTCTCTACCCAAGGACGTTTGAGCTTTCTTTAATCTTCCCTACGGTGTCTTATCTTAGGTTTTCTTTTGTCATATTTTATCTACTTTTTGCTTGTTGACTTACATGAACGTTTTCTATGTGTTCATGTCTATATTGTTTGCTTTGGTTTTTTTTCCATGACAGTAGAAGTGGCGGCCCTGCGTGGCCGCGTTATGTCTGGTCGCACTGTGACCCTGTTTAAAATCTTTAAATAAAGAATTAAAAAAAAAAAACTGTATTCTGGTGCATCGGACTATTGCTGCCACCAGAGGGAGACAGAGACATTGTGGACTATGCTGGACAAAACCGAACTACATGTACCATCACCCATTGCGTGAGGACAGGAAGGAGGTGGTACAAGGAAGAGGAAATAGATTAGTAGCCTCGTGCAAGGCATGGGCAGAGTGAGCGGAGCAGTGAAAGGTGGAGGGCGCACGTTGGAGCTGTCAGGGATCGCAACCAGTCCGGAGTACAGACGCTGTCTTACTGGTGCTGGAGATCGGGACAGTGACCGTGTTGAGACCTACCTACACAGCGCTGAGAGGTCTGGAGGACAAGCTGGTTCCGGCAGGACCCCGAGTTAGGAGACCTCGCTGATCGATTGGGAGTGCAGGCGGCGGATCGTTGTTGCAGAGATTTGGCAAGCAGGGAGCAGATTCAGTGGCACGGAGTCCCAGTACACAGCGGAGAAGATCTTTTGGTCGAGGCATCGAGTGCTGGACAGTTTCGTTCATCAGATGGGTGAGAGGCCTCCAGGCCATAGTTCCAAAACAGAAATGCACGCTGCAATATTGTTTAACTCCACAGGGCCCCAATGGTGACTAGTCGAAGATTGCTCTTTTCGTTCACTGGCCAGTTGAACATAGTACCCGGGTACCCTAGACAACACACATATATATTTTTTGAGCTGTTTTTCACGGGACTTACACTCCAGAACTGGGGGGGGTTAACTGGTTTTCTTTTACTGCCGCGTGTTTTTCCCACGTTACGAATTCTTGTTACTCAAATACCGTATATGTGTATTATATGCTGCTTTATTGGGATCAGTAAAGAATATAATATAGAAAAATCCACAACAGTGCTGGTGTATAGTTAGTTCCTAGTGCGGTGAGACTATCCCGAGGTTTATTCAGCGGCTTCTTCGGGGGTGAGCGCTACATTAGTGCTGTTATATGACACTTGAACCTCTAATAAAGTCTGAATTCTATTTCAAAGCAGTAGTAATGTTATTCACTAAGATTTTTTTTTTTAACTCGAGCGACTAGTTTTGCCCACAGAAAAACTAGTGACACGGTCACCCCCAATCTCACAGTACTTTAAAATTTCCTAAACCACTTTGCAAAGCTCTCCATGCTTTGTTTTTGTTTGTGTTTTTTTTTTTACCATAGTTATTACATGCTAAGTGTGAGATTTGCTTCATTTAATGTCATTACCTGTATATCTTAAAGGGAAAGGATTCCAATTGATCCTGTTTCTATCCTGAATGTAAGAAACCTGTGCACTCACCTTTACACACTAGTTTGAAAGGGATAAACCCACATTAATATTTAAAACGAGGGTATTCTGCAGTAGTCGACAGCCTCGGCCCTCCAGATGTTTCATACATCTCCCATGAAGCTCAGTCACTCGTAGCCTCACGGGAAATGTAATTCCTACACATCTGAGGACCCGAGGCTGCTGTCCTGTTATTCAGTGTGATTTTCTGAGTTTCCCTGCACAAAGAGCCATTTATCAGCACCTCTGATTCTGTTTAGGGATTCTACTCGATATTTGTCCGTAAAGCCGAAATTAACAATATAACGTAAGGGCGCGGGAGCCGATAACTGAGGCAACTTTATAAAGAGATCAAACTGCCGGTCTGCCCTTAATTAAAGTCTCCCAAACTGAAAAATGGACGAATTGCGGCCAGAAAATTTAACTGAGCCTTTATAGCATTTGTGGTGAGAGCGGAGTCACATGACAGGAAGGGTGGGGGCGGTACCAGGCAGTGTCTGCTGGGATGCCATGCTAGCGGGACGTACTGTATGTGTCTCCTCTATCCGATGTTATGCTGAATAAATCAACAACTATAAACCAACCCACGGAGTCTACGCTTTTCATGACATGGTGTCAGAAGTGTTTCCCTGCGTATCCATTTTGATCTGTGAAGATGTCTAAGTTCTCTCCTCCGGAACCCTTCGATTTCTCTCAGCCTGCTGCATGGCGCCAAAGGTTTGCACGCTTCAGGATCGCTTCGAAGCTGGATAAGGAGCCTGGTGAGGTGCAGGTTAATTCCCTTTTATACGCTATGGGGAGAGACGTGGAGCCGATTTACGGTACTTTTCAGTTCAGCGCTGGGGAAGAGATGGACTTTGATAAAGTCGTGGATAAGCTCAGCGCCCATTTTGTGCCCAGAAGAAATGTGATTCACGAGAGAGCCTGCTTTCACAAGCTCGCCCAGTGTGAGGGAGAATCTGTGGAATCATTTGTGCGCAGCCTTTATCAGTTGGCAGAGTTCTGTGAGTTCGGCGCTGCTAAGGAGGAGCAGATCAGAGACAGACTGGTTATCGGAATTACAGACTCGGAAGTTTCACTTAAGTTGCAGCTGGAGTCTAAGCTGACACTGGATGAGGCGATACGGATTGCACGTCAGAGTGAATTGGTGAAGAAACAAAGTGCAGACTTAAGGTCAGAAAACAGGGTGGAAAAAATACACCAGTCACAAAGGGTTAAAAGCGGCAGACAGCAGGCAGCGGACAGACCCAGGAGCGGTTGGACACCGTGTTCCCGTTGCACACGCTGTAACCGCCCTCACGAGATGAAGACGCGTGCCCTGCTATAGACAAGAGGTGCAGGAAGTGCAACCGCGCCGGACATTTTGAGGTGGTTTGTAAATCAGAGTCTGTGAGAGAGATGTGTATGGACAGTGATCAGGAGACGCCAGAACTGTCCTTTATAGGATCGGTGACTGAACAGTCCGGCTCTGTCGAGGATTGGCGTGTTACACTCACGATGTTGGGTGAAAGAGTTGCCTTTAAGATTGATACCGGAGCAGACATTACAGTTATTTCCTTTGTGACATTCTCAAAGCTACCTCGACGTCCGGAGCTGAGAAACGTTACGATTCAAGTTCATAGTCCGGGAGGTCGCATTGATTGCATCGGCAGGTTCCTTGCTGACTGTGAGTACCGGGAGCGGAAAATATCGACGTGGGTGTACGTGATCAGAGGATCGTGTGTGAATAACCTTCTGAGTCGGAAAGCAGCCTGCAGTCTGGGCCTTGTTGCTAGAGTGTACGAAGTCACTGAGGACGTGTTTGGAGACCTGGGGTTGCTGAACTGTGAGCCGGTCCGTATAAAGCTCAAACCTGAGGCTGTCCCTTATAGCCTTACTACGCCTCATAGGATTCCATTTCCGCTTTTGCCAAAGGTGGAGTGCGAGCTTCTGCGGATGGAAAAGATGGGGGTTATCGAGGCGGTCACAGAAGCTACTGACTGGTGTGCGCCCATTGTACCGGTCGCTAAAAAGAAAGGGAAAGTTCGTATTTGTGTGGATTTGAATCGTCTGAACGAAGCCGTTAGGAGGGAGAGATATGTCATGCCGTCATTGGAAGATATTGCTCCTCAGTTGTCGGGGGCTAACTTCTTTTCCACGCTCGACGCTTCCAGTGGGTTCTGGCAGATACCCCTTGACCCAGAGAGCCAGAAACTGATTACCTTCATTACTCCGGTAGGTCGGTTTTGCTTCCGCAGACTCCCCTTCGGGATATCTTCGGCCCCGGAGATCTTCCAGAGAGAGATGAGTTCCCTGTTGAGAGACCATGAGGGTACTGTGGTAGTTATGGACGATATCCTTGTGTATGGGTCCACTAAGGAGGAGCACGACCGGCGGCTGCTTTGTGTGCTGCAAACCGTCAAGGAATCTGGCCTGAGGCTAAATAAGGAGAAGTGCCACTTTGGGAAACCAGAACTGTGTTATTTTGGCCATATTAATAGTGGGGAGGGGGTTAAGCCAGACGCCAGCAAGGTTCTCGCTATTGAGAAAATGAAAAGCCCTTCCGATGTGAATGAACTGAGACAAGTACTGGGCCTTGTGAATTATGTGGGGAAGTTTCTACCGGAGTTGTCCTCGGTGTTACATCCTGTCACAGAATTGTTAAAGATGTCGCCTGGATATGGGGACCTCCACAGGAGGAGGCCTTAGGACGAGTCAAGTCCATGCTGGGATCCGCTCCGGTGTTGGGGTACTATGACCCCTGCAAGAAGACTGTGGTTAGCGCAGATGCTAGTAGCTACGGGTTGGGAGCGGCCCTTCTGCAGCTGAATGAGGGTAAACTACAGCCTATTGCCTATTGTTCTCGCACCTTAACAGCAGCAGAGAGACGTTATGCACAAATTGAAAAAGAGTGTTTGGCCGGAGTCTGGGCCTGCGAACGCTTCCACCGTTATCTGGTGAATTTGGAGGAGTTCAGTCTGGAGACTGACCACAAGCCACTAGTTCCTCTTATTAATTCTTATGATATCGACAAGGCGCCTCTGAGATGCCAGAGTCTCTTAATGAGACTACTTAGGTTTAATGTTAGAGCTGTGCATGTCCCGGGAAAACAGCTGGTGGTGGCAGATACCCTCTCCAGACTCCCGCTGGCTGCTGAGGGCGATTCGTCGACAGAGTCGGACGTGATGGTGTATGTGGATTCGATCTTAGCCTCCAAGTCCATCTCTTCGGGGAGATTGGAACAGATTAAGAGAGAGACGCACCTGGATGTTGTCCTTCAAGAAGTTATCAGCTATGTAAGAGACGGCTGGCCGGAGAGTCGTGCTGCGTGGTGGTCTCTGAGTGCATTCCAGTCCGAGAGAGCGTACCTTACTGAAATGGACGGCTTAGTGTTTTTTCAAGACCGCATTGTTATTCTGAAAAGTCTGCGTCAAGACATGCTACGGCGGATTCATGAAGGTCATTTGGGGGTTTCCAAGTGTAGGGAGAGGGCGTCGTCTGCTGTGTGGTGGCCTGGGATTAGCGCTGACATTGCTGATTTCGTCTCGAGATGTGCCTTCTGCAGAGAACGTCGACCTACACAGAGACGTGAGCCTTTACTTTCACACTCCCCTACCTGCGGGTCCATGGCAGAAGATAGCTGCGGATCTGTGCGAACTAAAAGGGAGGAAATACTTAGTTGTTGTGGACTACTACTCCAGATACCTTGAGCTCGCGCCACTGGGTGAGGCGACCAGTGCTACTGTGATCGTCCGTCTGAAAAGCATGTTTGCCAGGTGGGGTATCCCGTCGGAGTTGGTGAGTGACAATGGTATGCAGTTCGCCTCTAAAGAGTTCGCTTCTTTTGGGAAGGATTACGATTTCCATCACACGACTTCCAGTCCGCATTACCCGCAGGCTAATGGGATGGCGGAGCGAGCGGTTCAGACCGCTAAGTTTATTTTGGGGCAGGCGGAGCCTTATTTGGCCCTGATGGCGTACAGAGCAGCTCCTGTTCAGGCTACAGGGTGTAGCCCTGCTCAGCTGATGTTGGGACGGCAGATTCGTACTACTTTGCCTTCTGTGGATGCTTCCCTGCCGGCTTCCCCGGTCCTTCCGGAGGATATTCGGAGGAGGGACGAGGTGGCGAAGCGGAACTACAGGTTCTTTTACGATAGACGACACTCTACTCGCCCACTATCGGTGCTATACCCGGGGCAGAGTGTCCGGGTTAAGATAGATGATGAGACGAGGTGGAGAACCCCGGCTACAGTTGTGGAGCGTTCTCCGGAGCCCAGGTCCTATGTGATCCGCACGGAAGGAGGAACTGTCACTCGCCGCAACAGAAGGCATCTTCAGCCGGTACCCGAGGAGTTGAGTGCTGAGACCTCGACACCGCAACAGCCAGACTCTCCGGTTTTACGGAATGGGTCTACCCTGCAGGTGGTTTCTGGGCATGATGTACCGCTGCTTCCAGCGGAGCCACAGCCACCCTCTCAAGGACTTGGTGATGGTTCTTGCAAGATGACTTCGAGTGGTAGAGTTGTGAGGCCTCCGGAACGTTACCGGGATTAATGTTTAGCTAGAGCAGCGACTTGAAGAATGGGCAGAATAATCCCAAAGTCACTGCGGACTAGGGTAGTCTACCCCGATGTCCAAGTTAGCATTGTTTATCTACTTGTATCTTTACATTGTTTATTTTGTATGTTTTACCGTTAAAAGGGGGAGATGTGGTGAGAGCGGAGTCACATGACAGGAAGGGTGGGGGCGGTACCAGGCAGTGTCTGCTGGGATGCCATGCTAGCGGGACGTACTGTATGTGTCTCCTCTATCCGATGTTATGCTGAATAAATCAAAAACTATAAACCAACCCACGGAGTCTACGCTTTTCATGACAGCATTGATCGCACAATGCTTCATTAATGATCTCAGAGGGTTACTACGCGCTGCTTGCATTCACAGCCTCACCGTACAGAAAGTCATACAGAGGGAATGGGCTTGGGTTCAATCACTATAGAACAGTTAATAAGCACTTATAAAGCGCTAACAAGTGCAGTAGCGCTGTACAATGGGTGACACAGAATAACAAATATACATTATAGTTGAACACTACCTGTATATCACGATAAATACACAAAGCCATAACAGTGATGTGTTAACCCAATCATCACTGAGTGGTTCATTAGTGCACACCTGATCTATATTAACCCCATCACTTCTTGCAATCTGCCCTGGGCTCTGTCTATTAATCCAGTAACTACTGTATTAACCCTGTCATTTCTGTGTATTGACCCTGTCATTACTATATTAACCCTGTCAGTGCTGTGTAGTTTCCGCTCTCCCCATATAATCCAGCAGGGGCTGGGAGTCCTGGCAGGTGAAATCCCCATTGCTGTGTGTGTTTAATGCCCTCCATATAATCCAGCAGGGGCTGGGAGTCCTGGCAGGTGAAATCCCCATTGCTGTGTGTGTTTAATCCCCTGCATATAATCCAGCAGGGGCTGGGAGTCCTGGCAGGTGAAATCCCCATTGCTGTGTGTGTTTAATCCCCTCCATATAATCCAGCAGGGGCTGGGAGTCCTGGCAGGTGAAATCCCCATTGCTGTGTGTGTTTAATCCCCTCCATATAATCCAGCAGGGGCTGGGAGTCCTGGCAGGTGAAATCCCCATTGCTGTGTGTGTTTAATCCCCTCCATATAATCCAGCAGGGGCTGGGAGTCCTGGCAGGTGAAATCCCCATTGCTGTGTGTGTTTAATCCCCTCCATATAATCCAGCAGGGGCTGGGAGTCCTGGCAGGTGAAATCCCCATTGCTGTGTGTGTTTAATTCCTCCCCATTTGCTGCTCTAAACACTGAGGGCAGAAGCTCCATAAACTGACCCTGAGGCCTTTCCTTTCCCCAGGACTGCACATAATGCAGAATAAAGGGTTAATGAATGGCCTGATCACAGTGCTGTGTCTCCCTCCCTGTCCCTCAGTGCTGGATCCAGCCACCTCACAGCTCAGTGTCCCCCATTCCCCTCCCCCAGCACCACCTGAGCCCTGCAGCCAGTCACATGGGCTGTGATGTCATCAGAGCGCGCCTCTCCCCCTGTGTTGCTGCTGCAGGAGATGGTGTGTGTGAGAAGCTGAGGATGTTATGGGAATGTCCGGCCCTGGCCCCTTACTACGGGCTCCATGAGGCTGCTCACACCCCCATGTGACTGGAGAGGACACACACAGGAGTAGCACAGACAGGGCTGGTGTCCTGGGAGAGGAGGCTCAGGTATGTGCAGGCGCCATGTCCCACATGCTGGTTATGGCAGGACAGGAGGGATTCCTCTGATGGGGTCTGGGTTTGAGCTGCTGGAAGGGGAGATTAATGCATTGAATGAATAATCTTTATTTTATTATTTCCTCTCCCCCTATAGGATCCCATGTATAAGTGCTCGCTCGTTATTCGGGCCTTTTGGGCTCATTTCACTCTTTTCTGTTGTACTTTACCTTTTCTCCATGTTCTATATTCGTTCTCTCAGTGTTGTTCATGTTTATTATAGTTTTTCACAGTTTATAAAGGTTCCCAGACCAGAAACAGGCGAATATCAGATACAAAATCCACACAGGAACGTTTGCCGATAAAATTCATTTTATTTGATAGAAATCATACAGGGAGCAAATAATGGAGCCGACTATTACAGTGCGCACAGTGTTTATACTGCTTTAACAGGTTAGATTAAAAATCCATGGATTCTTACACACACACGTGTGATCACACAATGCGCATTAACAACTCTACACAACACACACAAATACCTCCCTGCATTCACACACACGCCCCACCTGTATCCAGTGACTGACAGACACCCCTCTGTATCCTCACATGTAGAAATACTGAACTCATTCCCTTTATTCAGACGCTCTGTAACTGTCAAGGGACGTTTTTTTTTTAAAAAGATGTGTAGTCCCTCTCATGTTTAAAGTTCAGGGTTCCTTTAAGTGGGCTTGGGTATATAGTGGGTAGGACTGCCCGCTAGCATCCCGTCTTTCTAGGCTATGGGAGCTAGCTGCTTCATGGTTTCAAAGGCTACTTGAAGAGACAGCTCGGGGTGTTGCATAACTCCTCAAAAGAACTTTTAACTGCATGTGGTCTAAGAGGCGCACACGGTAAATTACCTCCTGTATTTGTCTTATAGTGCGCATAATGTTGTGTTACAGCACTTTACATGGACAAAGTGATCTGTTAAATGATGTACTGGATACATCATGTTTCTGTTGGAAAGACATGTTCATTTTGCATGAGAGACTTGTAAAGGACTGCTGTGTTTATGCAAAAAGACATCAGTACGAAGCATGCTGTTTCTTTAGACCTGTGCAGCTGTACAGTTACATGCACAGACACTGAAAATTTAGAATTTTGCTGCATTTCTTATTATTATCCCATGTTTTGTAAAGAATGTTTGTTTTTTTTATTATTATTTATTTTATTTTTTTGCATTGCACAAAAAATCGGTGCTTTTTTTTTTTTTTTTCTTTCTTCAATCCTAAAGGGATTACTATAGGACCGGAGACCATTTCATGCAAATTGGGGGACCTCAGTCCTCTGGGCATTCAGTGTTCGACCTGCCGAGATTGCTCAGATCAGCGACCACTGATCCTTCTTACTGGAAAAAGGTCAGGACTGAACACTAGCAGGGTAATTCAAAGAGATCCGAATGGCTGCCGAAAGTTAACTGAATGCTGAAAATCAGCGTTCGGTTACCTTTCCTGGCCATTCGGCTATTCAGAGAGCAGGCAATTCGCCAAATCTTGCGAATTGCTTGAACATACGGTGCCTGTTCGTTGCCTGTTCGAGGGCAATGAAATCCCCATAAAAAAGCACTGCTTCGGCTATTCAGAGAACAAAAACCAGCAGTGAAAGGTTCCCGAAATGCCCTGCCATTCAGTGGTTTCATTCGGCAGTTTTATTCAGGAGAATCCCATAGGCTTCAATGCTAAAAATATTCCTGTTTTAATTCAATATCTAATAAACCGTTCATTATAAAATTCTGCAGTAAAGAGTCTATTTATATATTTTTTTTTAGGATATTCTAAGCATTTTTCGTTCTTTTTTGCAAAAGGATTTTTTTATTTTTTTTACTTCTGTAACAGCCCTTTTTATTATCATTCATTGCATCATATGTAAATTTCAGACATTTTCGCTCAGTAGTTTCTTTGCAAACAGCGTTTCACTTTTCAAACATTCACACAAACTGTTTCTTTAATGTATTCACTCCATTCGTCTGCGGTGTCGGCTTTTTCTGGCGGCTGCGCTGCATGTGATCGGCTCCTGCTCGGGTTTTTCCGTTGTTTTCGGCGGGTTAATCCAAATGTTTTTGCGGATTTCGGTGTGCATTCGCCCTCGTTTTGCAGAGAGTTTTCAGCGACTTTTCCCTGCAATTCGGGGACCCTGTGGTGTTTGCTGAATACACCGCAGGGTCGCCGAAATGAGATCGGCAAATCGAACCGAATTGAAGAGCATGAAAAGTCACCGAACGTGCGGTGGCTTTTCGATTCTCTTTGAATAAACCTGTAGGTCTTTTTTCGCCTCAAGCCAATGGGTTTCGCCTCGAGCGCTGGGATCATTGTGAGTTGTATCTTCGCTCAATGCAGGGATGTCCGCTTCTGGTCCACCTAGATGTTTATTGCCTACTATTCCCAGAATTCTTTAAATGCAATAATTGGACAGAGAATCATGGGAGTTGTAGTTTATAAGTATCTAAGGGAAGGGGGCAGAATTTGACAGCCCTGCTCTAATGGATAAATTGGGAGCAAACTGCAAAGAGGGACATGAGATGTAAACTTTTTAACCCCTCTTTTCCTCCTTAACCCATTTGTTTTAACTCTAGTTTATGCATTCAATTATTAAAAGCCAAACTGAATGTATGTCTCTAGTTTTAGAACCACTGCAATGCCTGTGATCCTTTCCGTCCACAAGACTGGATTCCATTCTGAGGGCGTCTGAATAAACCATGATAATGAATAAGGAGAAGAATCCGCAGAGCCACAGGATCCTGGAGCTAACCCTGGAGATCATCTACCTGCTGACTGGAGAGGTGAGGTACTCTGGGAAGGTCACATGGACGTCACTCTTGGAAATGTTGCGGAATGAACGTGACAAACACAAGATCATTAGCAGGTTCAGACAAATGACTGTCCTACAGATAAAGCTTGTGGGTTCTTGTTCCCTAGATTTGGAAAAATATAGAATAAATGTACAAAATGTTGGGTAGGATTGGAGAACTGGCCATTGTGCAGCTATTGGAAGACTTTTTTTACCCATTTTACTGTTGCCTTTATTGTTTAGGATCATATGGTGGTGAAGAAACCTGGTGGGAGCATTGCAGAAAATGGCAATCAGCAGGTGTATGGCAGACACTCCAACACTCAGAGTCCCAGCAAGGAGTCTACATCTCCTTCGCTGATCTATGAGAGACCCAATGAGCAGAAGATCCTGGAGCTGAGCAATCAGATCATCCGTCTGCTGACTGGAGAGGTGAGGCTGCTGGGAATGGGACATTATACGCTATCACCAAGGCATGTGTCTGGATGGTGACTGTGTCATTGTGTGTGTCAGGTTCCTATACGCTGTGAGGATGTCACTGTCTATCTCTCCATGGAGGAGTGGGAGTATGTGGAGCGACACAAGGAGCTCTATGAGGACGTCATGATGGAGGATCACCAGCCTGTTGTTACACCAGGTAAGAGAAATAATTACCATATAATATATGGGTTTAATACAGGAGACAATTTCTGAAGTTCCCTTCTAGGTGTTAATTCTGACATCGTCAACCTCACCTAGTGTGTCACCCCTCTCCTCTTAGATTGTAAGCGCTCGAGCAGGGTAGTCTCTCCTACTATGTGTATAAAGTGTATGTATATTTGTTATTCTGTCTCCCCCATTGTACAGTGCTACGGAACTTGTTGGCACTTTATAAATTATTGAAACTGTCCCTCAGCGATCTCACTCCTTGGATCTGTTTTTAAACGTAGCCAAATAAATGCATGTTTTCTGTGCTGCCTATTGTATCTGATCTTGAACACCTTTCTAAGCTGTCAATGTGTATTTTCTTCCTTTTTAGATGAATTTCGCTCTCCTGTTTGTCTGTTTGATTCAGTGGCGAAAATTGGATCTGAAACTATAACCGATGAAAGTGGCCAGATTCAGAAGAGCAACAATTCGGGTCAAGCTGAAGCTGCGACAATCTCCACCCAGACATTTCTGTCAGATGGTGATGGAAATCTCCCGGATACTGAGATTTGTCCAAAAGCAGAACATGCACAGACAGAGTATCCACCTACTGCTTTGAAAGAGGAACCCGTCTCGCATGACGAAGGAAATGTTACAGACTCCGACATCTATAATCTCCTAGACCGTACACAGACGGAATATCCGCCAGCTAATGTTAAGGTGGAGCCAGTCTCGTGGGACGAAGGAAACCTCACATACAGTTTCATATATAAACCTACAGAACATGCACAGAAAGAATATCCATCTATTGATATTAAGGTGGAACCGGTGTCTTGGGAAGGAGGAAATATCACGGTCAGCGACGTATATGAACCCACAGACCATACGCAGACAGGATTTCCGCCTATGGATATTAAGGTGGAGTCGGCCTCGTGTGAAGGAGGAAGTCTCGCAGAGGGTCTTCCTGTGTTAGAGAGACCATTTAAATGTATCGAATGTGGGAAAGGTTTGACCTCAAAGTATAATCTTATTAAGCATTATCGGATTCACGCCGGAGAAAAACCGTTCAAATGCAACGAATGCGGCAAAGGTTTCTCCGCAAAGAATGACCTTGCTAACCATCAAAGGATTCACACAGGAGAAAAACCTTTTAAATGTAATGAATGCGGGAAATGTTTTACCCAGACTGCACACCTCGCGTATCACAAAGCGATTCACAGTGGAGAAAAGCCATTTAAATGTGACGAATGTGGGAAGTGTTTTGCCTTAAAGAAGCATCTCAGCGAGCACGTGAAAACTCACAAGGGAGAAAAGCCGTACAGCTGTTCGGAGTGTGGAAACCGGTTCTCCCAGGTCTCGTCTCTGACACAACATAAAATGATTCACACTGGAGAAAAACCCTTCAATTGCTTGGATTGTGGCAAACGTTTTACTCAGGCCTCGCACCTTAAGAGACACAGAAAGATTCACACGGGAGAGAAACCATTTAACTGCACAGAGTGCGGGAAACGTTTCATCCAGGCCTCGAATCTCGCAAGGCACAAAATGACTCACACGGGAGAGAGACAGTTTGTTTGCACTGAATGTGGGAAGTCTTTTACCCGGTCCTCGGATCTTGAATGTCACAAAGTGATTCACACTGGAGAGAAACCGTTTAAATGCGACGATTGCGGGAAGTGCTTCGCTTTAAAGAAGCGTCTTAACGAGCATCGGAGAACTCACACGGGGAAAAAACGTTCAAAAGCTGTGAGAGCAGGATTAGATTTACCCGGGCCTCCTCTCTTGCAGACTAAAATGATTCAGGATGGAGAAAAGTAACATATACACAGGAATTATGGAACAGGTTTTACCTGAAGGAATCTATTCAGCATGAGGAAATTCACAAAGGATAATAATCGTTCAGCTGCACTTACTGCGGGACGTAGTTAAACTCAGGGGCGTACTTAGGTTTGGTGCTGACACAGACACTTTGCATTCTGCTCTCTTATTGCTTTCAGCCCTGACATCCACTCGCACATCCCAAATATTCAGAAAAGCCCCCTAATCGAGAGGCAGCAGGAGTGAAAAGGTGGACTGCGGGCTTTTGCTGAACGTCTCTGGGTCGAACGATTCAGAACACCTCGTCCACTGACCTCCTGCTGGTGCAAAATGATCCTTTTCTAATCGATGAATTTAACAGTAGATCAAAATCTGCCTGTTATCATGTTGGCAGGAAATCAAAACATGGCATGCCAGGTGGTTTTTGGGGTCTAGGCAGATCACTGGGAAATGCTACAATACGAAACATTCAAGAGTAAATGGCCTTGTCATGTGGATTGGAGCCTGAAGGAAATTACCTGGCGTCCACCAGGAGGTTTTACACCAGGGGCAATACCACCAGATACGAATCGCTGTGCCTCTAGCAGGGGTACGTCTCCATCAAGAAGATCGAATCATGCTTTATGTGTGAAACAGACACTTCCTTTCTGATTACAGAAACCCCCCCGTTTCAATCACGTTTATGGCCATTGATCAGTGGCTAGATTAGTGTTAAAACTCTCGTTTACCGGGAAGCACAGTTTAAATTATTCAGGGGGTTTAGGGACTGTAGATTGGTGAGATCAGGTTTGTACCGTCTGTGCCTCTGACAGTATCTGCGTAATATATTGGGGGTACCAGGAGATGGGGGGGGGGGTTATTTTCTCTGTATCACACAATACACATATATATGAATTACCATATGTGTTTGAGCTCTGGGAGAGGCAGAAAGGTTGTTTTCTGGTAGAAATAATAAATCTTGTATCTGTTCCATAGTGTGTAACTTAGAGGAATCAATATATTTCGACTTACACAGACGGGTCCCCGAGGGAAGCGAACAGACGCTTTTTTATTTGTATTTGCCACAACGATGGCGTGCGAGGAATAGACGTGGAGATGATCATGTTTTGTGGTTTGTTCGCAGAGTTAAAGTGCCACAATACAAGAAAAAAAAAATACACAATCCTTTTTTTTTTTCCCCCTTGGAGCTTCCCAATTTTTTTTTGTTTTTAGATTTTATATTATTTTAGGTGTTAATACTCGCCTTTTCCTCTCTCGGCATTGGGCTGTTCCTCCTCCTTCAGCTCAGGGTTTCTATAACGCAGAGGTCCCTGTGGCTTCCTATGCAATCTGCATAAGCTATGTAACTTTTGCACTGTGCGGGACCTTTCGTACCCGATTTACTCGGGGCTTGCGCTGAATGATGGATTGGTGCTGTGAATTCAATCCTCGTCTGCCGTATCCCAGAACGCTCATTGGCAAGTATTCTGAGAGCGGATGATGTCAGCATGCAGACCATGATGACCTCATTGGTCCTAGAATTGGCCACCGGGTGGCGGGATATTCAAATCCCATCTGCCAAGTGACACGTGTGTGGGCAAACAGCAAAAACGGGACTGGCAGAAAAGTCATGCAGTCTGATCACTTTGATTAGCTAACGAGCATCATGGGAGGTGTAGTTCCGAAACATGCAGGGACCCCTGGCATCCACCATTCATATTCATCTATACTTCATGCTTAAAGCATCCCAAAAAATTGTTACCTGTGCTTTGGATGTCATATTTCCACGGTAAACAGATGTTTATGGCTTTCTTAAATGGCCATTAATGTCTCAAGCCCATCTGTCAACGTCACAGCAAATCTCTCAAGACGGCTTCTAACCCAACACCGATACACAGCCTCCTGCCTAAACTCGGCTCAGAGATGAAATGTTGTGTTTATTCATACCCTGCACCAAGCACTGCCCCTTTGGGGCAAAAAGAAAACATGGAGGGGACAGCAGCAACTATGACCTGGCTGCACTACTCTGAAAATCCTCTAAAATTAATAGAAATCAGTCCCGTGTCCTATTCCCAAAACTCTTGCACGCGCACTGTTAGTATCGAGCCGGAATGATTTTTTTAACGTGGTTTTTAACCATTTTCTGTATTTTTCAGGTGGGTTTTAATTGTAGGGTGAAATGGGAGGGCAGCGGAAACAAAAAATTAAAAATACAAGTCGTGGGCAGGAATCCAGAAATCTGAGATTGATCATGTAGACCAGTCAAGGCAGCGGCTGCAAAAGCAAATGATGTCCTGTCGTGTATAAAACAAGGGACTGGCTCCCAGGATGCAACAGTGATTTTTACCTCTGTCTTAATAAAGCCATGGTCAGATCCCATGCTGAATTCGCCGTGCAGGTTTGGACACCTGTAGTGAAGGGTATTTACGGACAGGAAGAATGCGCAGCTAATAGAACCAATGGAAGATATTATGAAGCGAGAATAAAGGAACTACACTTGTTTTAACCATGAAAAAAGGGATGTGAGAGGAGACCTACATACAGGGACAATACAAAGACCGCTGTGGTGACCTGTTCATTTACAGGACTGCATAGAAAACAAGGTCATCCTCTGTGACTGGAGGAAAGGAGGTTTCACAAAGGACACAAGGTCATCCGCTGCGACTGGAGGAAAGGCGATTTTGTCAACTGCAAAGGAAAAGGGTTTTATGCAGTACAAATAATAAAAATATGGAATTTTCTCCCTAAAGATGTTGCTTCACCTGAGTCATTTGACGCCTTTTATTACCTGCTGGGTGGAGTAGAGGTAACATCACTGCTCTGCATGGAGAGCCTGTGGAGACATGGGTTCGATCCCAGCAAGAGCACCTCTCCAGTAAGTATCCTTGGGCAAGACACCTAACGGTACATACTCGCCACCCAGGACATACTTGAAAACGAGAGAAATCTCAATGTATCCTTCCTGGTAAAATACTTTCTCAAAAAAAAGGTCTGGATGTTTTACGGATCACTCATGATATATGGATATGTTTTAAATGCATCATTTGCTGATCCAAGGAGAAATCTGATTACCGTCAAGGAGTCAAAGGAATTTTTTTATCTCATACCTGGACGCGATTGGAAAATCAGAAAGGTGTTGTTCTTGCCACCTCTAGAGATGTGTGGAAGGTCGATCCTGATGGACTCGTCTTTTTTTTTTTTCTTTTCCATCCGTTCTTACCATGTTGCAAAAATACACATTTGTGGAGTTTGAAAAAACACTAAGAGGACGCATCAGGCAATTTGGCCACGTCTCATGTTTTATTACTATAGAACTACAAACACAGGCACCAGAGTGCCGTTATAAGAACTTCAAGAGGTGGGTGGACAGCTGCCTAAGATGACGGCTGGGCTCTGTAAGCTTGTATGTCTGGAGTTTGAAGGCGGTCATGGAGATAAATTATCCCGGAAAAGGCGATGGTGCTTTGCAGTCACGTAGCATCTTTCGTGGCTTCTGGACTCCTGCCCCAAAGTAGTTTAGGTCCAGTGTGTTACATGTTACCAAGGCCTTAGGTTAAAGTAGAATCGTTGGGTTTGCAGAATGTGCATTTCGATATCTGGACAGTATTGCAGTAATTAAATGTTTACTCTGTGTTCATCGATCTGTCTGTTCCTCATTGCCGCTCTAACCCCAGCCCTCTGATCCCATAAGAACACTCTCTGTAATGTACACGTTAAGCTCATGCTTGCCAAGCTATCCTTAATGCACTTCCAGAGGCATGGATGGGCAATGCTGATATCTCCGTGGCATCTTGACGAGGTAAGGAGGAACACTCACATCTGGGTTGACAAGATTCTTTTCCTCCTGGGAAAATTCATCGAAATTTCAGCACTTATCACTTTGGGCTTCATGATTCCATGTTGCCAAAACGACATTGAATTCACTATTCACCGTAGGGTCACCGTAAGTCACCGAAGGAGTTGACAAAGCCTCAAAAAATTGAACGTTGCCGAAGAGCGGCGAACTGGCCTGGCAAAATCCTCCAGACTGAATTTTAAAAAAGACTGAACTCTCCTATTGTCCTAATTTGTGTTTTAAATCCATAAAAATGCATTAAAATATGTCTGAATAATAAATAAAAAGGTTCTTAGAAAAATGCCCACCCAGTCCCAGGCCTAAACTTGTAGCTCTCCCATCTGCTTCCACTTTTCATCCTAATTACCCGTTTCAAGCCCAAGTTTCTGGTCCTTCCCATGCAATCCCTGCTATTTTTTTATTTCTGGTTACTAGCTCTACACTCCCCCTGCTCCCTTTTGTTTCACAAACCTCTGTCTCTTAGATTATAAGGTAACGGGTAGGGATGAGCTGTTCGGTTCGGAGTTCGATTCGAACATCCGATGTTCGCGAACAACGAACATTTCTGCGTATTCGCCGCATGTTCACCCACAATGGACCACGATACACTTTTCCACTGGCCTGAAGCTTGTAATTGGCTACAGCCTTGCACTTGACCACAGGTCAGGTGCAAGACCGGTGCAAGACTAATCACGGCTCAGAGTCCTGATTGGGCAAATTTTGCCCAATCATGGGCTCATAGAGCTAAGTCCCACAGCACACTATCAGGGTTATCCAAAGAGATCCGAATTGCTTGAGAAAGGTAACCGAACGCTGAAAATCAGCGTTCGGTTACCTTTCTTGGCCATTCGGCTATCCAGAGAGCAGGCAATTCGCCAAATCCTGGCGAATTGCCTGAACATACGGTGCCTGTTCGAGGGCAGTGAAATCCCCATGAAAATGCACTGCTTCGGCTATTCAGAGAACTAAAACCAGCAGTGAAAGGTTCCCCTAATACCCTGCCATTCGGTGGTTTAATTCGGCAAGTTAATTCAGGAGAATCCCATAGGCTTCAATGTTAAAAATATTCCCGTTTTAATTCAATATCTAATAAACCGTTCATTATAAAATTCTACAGTAAAGAGTCTCTATTTATAGATTTTTTTAGGATATTTTAAGCATTTTTCTGATTTTCTTTTTTTTTTAAAGTCCGCTTTTTTTAATTTTTTTTTAAGTTTACTTATCTTTTCAGTAACAGCCCTTTTTATTATCATTCCCTGGACCTCATATGCAAATTTCAGACACTTTCGCTCAGTAGTTTCTTTGCAAACCGCTTTTTACTTTCACATTCATACAAACTGTTTTGCTAATTTATTCACCTCCCTCTGTCTGCGGTGTCTGCTTTCTCTCGGCTTTTTCTGGGGGCTTCGCTGCGTGTGATCGGCTCCTGCTCGGGTTTTTCCGCGTCTTCGACGGGTTAATCTAGATGTTTTTTGAGGGTTTTCGGCGTGCATTCGGCAGGTTTTGCAGTTAGTTTTCGTCAGGTTTGCGGTAGCTTTTCCCTGCAATTCGGGGACCCGGTGGTGTTTGCTGAATACACCGCAGGGTCACCGAAATGGGATCGGCAACACGAACCGAATTGAAGAGAACGAAAAGTCACCGAACCCTGTATATATAACAACCCTGTATATAAGGCTTAACCCTGTATATAAGGCTTCACACAGCGCTTCAGCACGTGTTTGAGAGGAGATTGTTCTTGTGTTAGTGTGTGTTGTCACTGCCAGTCTGCCACCAGCTACTGGGGGGGGGTCTCATTTCTACAAAATATCTGGGAATTGTTCTAATCTGTGTGTTCTCATTCCCAGCAACTATTTGTTGGGTCAGTAATTTCTACAATATATTTGGGAATTGTTATAATCCGTATGTTCTCACTGGCTACCCCCCAGTATTTTGGGGGGTCAGTAATTTCTACAAAATATTTGGGAATTGTTCTAATCCGTGTGTTCTCACTGCCACCCAGTATTTTGGGGGTCAGTAATTTCTACAAAATATTTGGGAATTGTTATAATCCGTGTCTTGTCACTGCCACCCAGTATTTTGGGGGTCAGTAATTTCTACAAAATATTTGGAAATTGTTATAATCCGTGTGTTCTCACTGGCTGCCACCCAGTATTTTGGGGGTCAGTAATTTCTACAAAATATCCGGGAATTGTGGTAATCGGTGTCTTGTCACTGCCACCCATCAGGGGGTCTCACTGACTTAAAGGAGGTTTCTGGGAATTGTAATCTGTGTCTTGTCACTGGCTGCCAGCTATCAGGGTGTCTCACGGAGTTATACCAGAGTTCTGGAAATCTTTAATCTTTATACCAGAGTTGAATCAGAGTTCTGTATATATTTAATCTATATATCACTCACCATGTCAGAAAGACCAAAAAGGACAGGCAGACGCTCCCAGGCACAGATAAGAGGGCAAGCAGCCTCTGTGTCGGGAGGCTGTGCCTCTGGTTGTCGTGGATGTGGTGCATCCTCTGCAGGGAACGCTTGTCCTTTCTAACTGGTGCTGGCCGTCTTAAGCAGCAGCAACATACAGAGGATTTGGTGGATTGGCTAACCAGGCCATCCTCATTAGGGATGAGCTGTTCGGTTCGATCAGTTCAGAGTTCGATTCGAACTTTGGCCGTTCGCAAGTTCGCGAACTTCGAACTTTTTGGCGTGTTTGATTAGAGTTTGAAAAAAATATTTTTTTGATACATTGCTTGCAGACTGGGTGGGGGCTCCTGCACATGTATGAACAAACACTGTGCTTGTTTTGAATTCTAAGAAGTGTTCATTTCTACTATATGATCCTCTCTGATATGCTGTTTAACCCCTTAAGGCTAGGGTCAGACGAACGCATTTTCGCGTTGTCTGTGAAAAAGTGCGTTCGAACGAATGGACGCATTTTTTCACGGAGTACGCGATAGCGGTCATGCGATGCGCATTTGCGTTCGTGTTTTTGTACGGATCATCAATAAAACACTTTTGCATCTGGACGTTATGTTGGCCGGACATTAGCAGTGTCTGACATCTCCAAATCACGCACACATGCCGCTAGCGGACGCAGCGCACTCTGTACGACCGTACTAGTGGTTTCACGTTCTCGACAAAATGCGTTCGTTTGCCACTTGCATTGCGCGGACGAACTTTCGTGCGGCCGTACTTCGTGTGTTCCCCGGCATTGGACGTCATTTGCTGCTAGCACGGCCGTGATTTCGTGCGGCTAAACGCACGTTAAAACTGCTTTCGTCTGACCCTAGCCTAAAGACCAGGGCTCTGTAAAGCCAATCATTAATGATGTAGATGTTACTTCATTTGTCATCAAGGGCTTAATAAAATCTTTATCCCACTCCTTAGATTTAAACGTAATATTCCAGTATTTGTATGTCATGTACCTCTCCCGAAGGGCCTATGTGAGCATACAATTATTATTGTGTTAGAAATGTCTATCATAAAGTGTACAAGCGGAGTCCCTAGAGTCTCTGACTATCCATTGTCATATATACCTTGCTTTATACATATAATACATTCCCTCATCTAACAGGATAGTAGCCAGTCCCTGTGCATTTTAACCCCTTAAGGGTGGCTAGGTGTCGTGTGTGGGTCTCTGATGGCAATGTTTCTATACATCCTACAAATCCGCCACTTCACGGGCAGGTTATGGGGACCTCCTAGGCACGATATTTGAAGGAATTTTTCGTTTTTATTCTTAACCCTTATTTTATGGAAAACTCGCTGTTCCTTCAAAAACGTATTTTTTTAAAACTTTTTGTCCTTGTTTCCTGTCCCCCAGGGCACTACCCGGACCCCAATACACCTTTTATGGCAAATATCTTGCATATATGCCCTCTTGGAGGGCACTCTAAAAATCGAACTTTTGAGTCCCCATGACTTGCATTGAGTTCGGTTCGAGTTCGAACTCGAACTTTTTGAAATTGTTTGAATGCGATCCGAACACGGGGGTGTTCGGCTCATCCCTAATCCTCATCCTCCAAGTCCTCTGCCAGCCAGGCTTGTAGTGCTTTACAGTCCACCTCAGCTGCCAAAGCATCTAATGCAGCCTCCATGTCTATAGCTACTCCTGCCGTAGCCTCACTATCAGACACGGAGGAGTCAGCTGAATTGTTTGACTACAATGACAGTGACCTGCTGCTTGAGGATGCGCAGCAACTACAGTGCTCTATATTCCCCTCAACCTCAGAGATTGAATCAATCAACCTAGAGGAAGGGGGTGCCAGTGATGACACACAAATAACTGGCACTCCTGTTGCCCCAGCAGCTGCAGCATACTGCCAAGTTTGCTCCAGTGATGACGAGATAGGGGGTGATGACAATGATGATGAGGTCACTGACTCCACCTGGGTGCCTGATTGAACAGAGGAGTCAAGGGGGGAGGAGGCACAACATCCTCTATGACCAACCGTAGCACTAGCCAGTCCAAGGCATCAGATGTCAGAGCTGCTCAGGTGCAGAGCGCTGTTGTCTCAAAGCACACATCCAGGAACTCTGCTGTCTGGGAGTTCTTTAAGAAATGTGCAGCAGACCCCACCGTTGCTATGTCAGGTGAGGCTCAAGTGTGGGAAAGACACCGGACGCTTGGGTACCACGTGCTTGAGGCGACCTGTGACCAGCTGCCACGCATCCTGTTGGCGCAAAACTTTGCGTAGGTACTCTTCACCTGTCTCTACCCCCACTATATGTCCTGCCATGTCATTGACTCCAACCTCCACTGACTGGGATGATGCTACTTAATGGATGTACCAGGTCCTTCCTCACATTGTGACAGCATCCCATCAGCTGAAGATTTACGCAGTCAGATTACGTTGCCCCAGCTGCTGCAGCGTAAGAAAAAATATAGTCCCAACCATCCCCAAGCACAGCGTCTAAATGCCAGCTTAGCAAAATTATTCGCATTGCAGCTGCTGCCTTTCCAGCTGGTGGACTCTGCTCCCTTCCGTGAATTTGCTTAATGTGCTGTACCACAGTGGCATGTTCCAAAACGCCATTACTTTTCACGGAAGGCCATTCCAGCACGTGGAAGACAATGTTATCGAGTCATTGGGAAAGGCAGTCAGCAGCAAGGTGCATGTGACTTTAGACACGTGGTCCAGCAAGCATGGACAGGGCCGGTACATTTCCTTCACGGCACACTGCGTAACTCTGATTGCAACTGGGAGGGATCCAAAACGGGGCTCAGCTTGTTCATAAACCACGCCTCCAGAAAGCTGCTTGTATGAGGTCTGTCTGCTCCACCACCACCTCTTCCTCCTCCTCCGTCTCTGGCGAAGTGGCAGTTAAACCGACGCGTGACAGGGGCTACGCAATGGCTCAAGCAAAAAGATGCCATACTGTGCTTGAGCTGGTTTGTTTAGGGGACAGGAGGCACACCGGGTTAGAAATTCTGTCAGCTCTGCAGGTGCAGAGATGGTTAACACCACGCCAGCTTCAGCTGGGAATGACATAATGGCAGCAACCTTCTCTCCACCCTACGCCTGGTAAGTTGATGCATGTACCATGCCTAGCACACGTCCTAAATCTGGTGGTACAGCGTTTCCTAACCAGGTACCCAGGGCTGGCAGAGCTTCTCAGCCAGGCCAGAAAAGTCTGCAGCCACTCGACGGTCATTCCCAGCAAGTGTTCGCCTGGCAGAAATTCAAAGAGAATTCCACCTTCCCACAAACTGTCTGATCTGTGACATGCCCACCAGGTGGAACTCGACATTATCAATGCTGCAGCGTCTGCACAAGCAGCAGAGGGGCATCAATTAGTACCTGTGTGAGTATGGCACAAGGACCGGTTAAGGTCAACTTGTTCCCCCCCCCCCGCAGTGGCTGATGATCAAGGATGCATGCACTGTACTGTCACCATTTGAGGAGGCACCGAGGATGGTGAGCAGGGACAGTGCATGCATCAGTGACACAGTTCCTTTAGTGTTCCTGCTGCAGCACACTCTGCGTGGAATTTTATAGATGTGGCTCTAGAGGCAGAGCAGCGGGAGGAAGAGAGGCCTTCCCTAGCTCTCAAGGCCACAGTCTTTCCGCGGACAGCATTCCAGCGGGTCCTCCTCCTCCTGTCTGATCTGAGGAGGAATATTTAAGTAGTGGGGGCATTGAAGGTGGGGATTCCTCAAGGGAGGGTTTTGTGTGCCCAGAAACACAAGGACTAGTACGTGGCTGGGAGGAGGAAGTGCACGATGGGGTCATCCTCATTGACCAGGAAGACTCGGAAGCTAATGCAACCTCCAACCCACGCTGCATGGGCTCCCTTATCCTGCAAAGCCTGCTAAAGGACCCCAGGATTCATACTATCAAGGAGAGGGATCATTACTGGTTGGCAAGCCTTCTTGATCCACGATACAAGGGTAAAGTTGCAGAGCTCCTCCTGTCCACACAGAGGGAGGACAGGATGAAAAAACTTGAGGACGCTCTAAAGCGACACTTGTGTAACACCTTTCCAGGCACTGGTAGGTTACCAAGTGATGACACAGGTGCTTCTGAGGCTGCGGATGATCAGAGGAATAGAGGTGAAGGCCGGGTCCGCTTGACTGATGCCTTTTTAAAAAAAAAAATTTAGTCCACGACGCCCAGGGACGTCAAATGTAGGCACCCATTGCCAGCGTCTTCACCGTATGGTGCAGGACTATCTAGGGGCAAGGGCAGACCTGGATACCTTTCCAGCAGATGATCCACTGGCTTACTGGGTGTTGAGATTGGATCACTGGCCAAAATTTAGCCAATATGCTATGCAGCTACTAGGTTGTCCTTCATCCAGTGTGCTTTCTGAAAGGACGTTCAGTGCCGCTGGAGGTTTTGTCACAGACAAAAGAGTGCGTCTGTCCACCGCCTCTGTAGACCGGCTGACATTTATAAAAATGAATCAGTCCTGGATCCGCAGCTATCAATCCCCTGATGCTGACATAACGGAATAGATCGGGGATTTATTCTGCATTCATAAAACATCCACCACTGAACTCCTACACAATACCACAAAGGGGTTACGGTGTGAAGGCACTTGCTGCCACCAAAGGCAAAATATTTGGGTGCACTGACGCCATTACCAGATTTATATAATTTAAATTTTTTGAACCGCAGGGTCCGACCCTGCACTCTTCCACAATACCACAGAGGGGTTACGGTGTGACGGCACTGTTGCCGACACTAAAGGCCCAATTTTAAAACATCTATGGTTACTTTCATCCAAAGCCTGCATAAGCTTCACCATAATTTAGCAAAAAAATCACTAAACTTGTTCTGCGTGTCCTAAAACGTCTCCTCTTTTAAAACAGACTGCCGCCCCAAGCAGTTGTTTATGAATAGATTAAAGGAAAACCGTTTACCGTCATTTGAAATGTCATTTTTTTTGTTTTTAAATGTTTCTATACATCCTACAAATCCGCCACTTCATGGGCAGGTTATGGGGACCTCCTAGGCACGTTATTTGAAGGAATTTTTCGTTTTTATTTTTAACCCTTATTTCATGGAAAACTCACTGTCCCTTTAAAAACTTTTTTTTAAAAAACTTTTTGTCCTTGTTTCCTGTCCCCCAGGGCACTACCCGGACCCCCATACACCTTTTATGGCAAACATCTTGCATATATGCACATAAAGATAGTCAGCGCCCAAATTTGTACCACCACCAGTGTCCCAATGCCAAACCAGATCTATAGAGGTTTCCCCCAAACCAATGTAGCAACAAGTATAGATATATGTATCTGGTGGCGCGATGACAATCGCTTCTTGGTATTCAGGTGGTTCTCATGGTATGTATCATCCAAATGGATTATATAAAAAGGAAGCAAAGCACAAAATGCATATAATAGTGCAGAGTGTACAAATAGTGGAATATAACACTGATAAACTGTTCCACTCACAAATAACGAGCCCTGTCACTGGCTCTGAGTGGTTACGTGCATCTGGGTCCTTTTTCTTATTATTATTTTGGAGGAGACCCACGCCCTTCAAAATTGATGGTTTCTCTCACTCATCGGATATGAAAGAAAACGGAGGAAAGACCTTCTTGTGCAGGTCCACCAATAAGTATATAAATAAGTTAGAGTGTCAACTCACATTTGATGGAGCTTATGGCCAAGCTCTAGGTGGTAGTGCCAGTGGATTTGTTTGGTGGGTCAAATCCACGAAAACCTCTAGTGGATTCCGAAACAAAAGGGACCAGGTTCTTTTTTTTAAAAAAGAAAAACCTTTAATTTAATATATGACATAATAAAAAGATTATGTAATTAATAAAAAATATATATGAATAGAGCTCTGTCGAATCGCCAGAACGCGTTTCGCCGCGTGCTGCAGCTTCAGCACCCACATCCAATCATTCTCCTCATCTTGCCATAATCAACTCCACAATATCACCAAAATTCATCCATTTCTGACTGCCAACGCCACCAAGCAACTCATCCACTCTTATATTATTTCCCACTTAGACTACTGCATCAACCTACTAACTTGCTTTCTTCCACCTCTCACCCCTGCAGTCCATCCTAAATGCATCAGCCCGGCTCATCCAATAACTTGACCCCCCCCCACCCTTACATGACTTCGCTGCTCCGCAAGAACGTCCCATCTAGACAACTCTGGTCGGCAGGCGACTTCCGCTTGTCCTTCGTCTACACCCGCATGGCCAACTCTGGCCTCCAAGACTTCTCAAGGGCAGCTCCGGTCCTGTGGAATGACTTGCCTCGCCCTATCAAACTTTTCCCTGACCTTCAGGCCTTCAAGAAATCCCTCAAAACCCATCTCTTCAGATTAGCGTACCACATCACTGATGCAACTCATCCCTCTGCTCACCTACTCACACTTGATTGAAGCTGCTTCTATGGTCCCACCAATCCCAAACCACTGGCACTAATGATCCTGCCGTCCAGTAAAACTCCCCTTGTGTTCCTCAACCCCAATCCCTCTAGACCATTATTTCCCAAACCAGACGGAGTCCTGCAATCACTGAGCAGCAAATCATATCATCTGTGCTGTGCGTCACATATCCTGCAAACCTGGCAAGGTGGAGGGTCCTGAGGACAGGTTTGGGAAACACTGCGCTAGATTGTAAGCTCCTATGAGCATTGTCCTCTACACCTCTTGTTTCCATCCTATTTCATTGGCTTTGGTTATTGTAAAGCGCTGCGGAAACTGTTGGCGCTATATAAATGATGACGATAATAATAATTCAGAGAACGCTGACCTGAATCACCAAAGTGTTGGCAAAATTACCTGATTTTCGGTGCTTCAGTTTGACCAGTTTAAACCGATGAATCCCATAGGCTTCAATGTAAAAAAAAATAGTTTTTATTATTTATTTTTTTATTATTCAACCATTAATTCTTTACATTTGCAGTAAAAAGTCTTTTGATTCTTTTAGAATTTTCTAGGCATTTTTCTGTATTTGTTGTAGGCAAAATTTTTGATTCCCTTTTTTTTATTTTTATTTTTTTTATGGTGTTTATTTTTCATTCTGTAACAGACCGTTTTATTATTTTTATAGGACCTTTTTTATTATTTCCATGCATTTTTATTGTTTTAAACGCTTTTTAAAAAAATATCAGTTTTTTTTTTTTTTTTTTACCAGTTTGGCAACTGATCGGCTCTTTTTGACACCGTGTGGTGATCAGTTTGGCGGTATTCTGCAGATCGTTGGCTATTTATGGTGAATTGTCGGCTGTCTTTGGCGGCGTTTGGGCTGATCAGCAGCTCCTGTTTGCTGCACTTCGGGGACCCTGTGGTGAATGCTGTTTCACCACAGGGTTGGCGAACTGAAATCGCCGAAGTGTGCAGAATAGCACAGAAAATTTGGTGCTCTGAATAACCCTTATAGTAATGAAAGCTATTGAATCTGCTGAAAATAAGGAATATATATATATATATATATATTAAGCATGTCTGGGTCGTAAAATTAACCTGATGAGCACAAAAGGTCAAAATGAGCTCCGCACACAGGTGAGATGGCTCAGCAGTGACGGGGTTAAAATGCTTCACCGCTTGGTGTGTATTAACCATGTTAATACTAGCGACTAAATTACATTCCTAACGCTAAAACGGGCACGCAAGGGAGGAAAAACTGTGCCCGCAGTTTTCCCCCTAGCGCCCCCGTTTTAGCGCGGAATTACAAGGCAGGCGCTAAAAAAAGCTGCCTGCATATTTACCGGGTGCAAAGCCCTGGGATGCGCGTGGCAGCGCGCATCCTCTCAATGGAGTCCATAGGACTCAATTGAGCCAGACGCTGGTGCTCACGTGACCTGCCGGATCTCGTCTTGTGAGATCCGGCCGGTCGGCGTAGTGATACACAGGGGGAGACTGAGGAACTTTTTCCCCCAGTTTCTCCTGCCGGATGGAGGCGGACAGAGCCGTGGGACAGGAGGTGAGTATGCGATCACTTTTTTTATTTTTTTGGCTGGCGTTAACAGATTCTGCAGAAGCGGACTCCAAAAACACAAAGTCCTGGCTCTGGTTAACTTTTCGCTGACCACAGCCAGGCGTTAATCAGCGCTGGGACTTTGTATTCCAACGCTAAGTATAGGGAGCGCAAAGTACAGTAACCTCACGCTGAAAAGTGCAATGTACCAAACGCAAATGGGTTTTTTAACCTGTTAGCGTTTGGATTGTAATATGCGGTAAACACCGCGGCTTAACGTTAATGCTCACGCAGGTGAGAGGTTTTAACTCCGTAAGTGCTAACTCAGTGTATATTAACCCTGTCAGTGCTGTGTGTGTTAACCCTGTCAGTGCTGTGTAGCTGCCGCTCTCTCTCTGTATAATCCAGCATGGGCTGTGAATTTTAGATTAAAACACTGTTGATGTCAGTGCCATTCCCCTCCCCCGGCACCAGCTGAGCCCTGCAGCTAGTCACATGAGCTGTGATGTCATCAGAGCGCGCCCCTCCCCCTGTGTTGTTGCTGCAGGAGATGGTGTGTGTGAGAAGCTGAGGATGTTATGGGAATGTCCGGCCCTGGCCCCTTACTACGGGCTCCATGAGGCTGCTCACACCCCCATGTGACTGGAGAGGACACACACAGGAGTAGCACAGACAGGGCTGGTGGCCTGGGAGAGGAGGCTCAGGTATGTGCGGGCGCCATGAGTTGCAGGCTACAGGTCATTGTTTTTTAATGTATTTGGAGCAAATAACGAATCAATCTGTCACACTTTATAATTATCGCTTCCATAAGTTAAATAAAGATACAGAATCTGATCCAGTTAAAGCCCCCCCTCCCCCATAATGTGTCCGGGCTGTGAAATCAACGGGTTCTCCGGTGGTTTGTGGGGATTTGCTTTTGTTTAGGGGAGACACGGAATATGGCGAGAGGTGCAAACTGACCCTGAATGTGCGTCTCTAACGTTAGAATTGCGTCGGCTCCTGTGATCCTTCCTTTCCACGAGACTGGATCCCGTCCTGAGGGCGTCTGAATAAACCATGACCATGGATAAAGAGAAGAATCCGCTGAGCCAGAGGATCCTGGATCTAACCCTGGAGATCATCTACCTGCTGACCGGAGAGGTGAGGGACTCGGGGAAAGGCACGGGGACGTCAGTCGTAAGAAATACGTGTTTTTAAATAAACCTGGGGAAGTTTGACAATCTGTAGATCATTAGCAGGTTCAGCCAGATGACCGTCACATATGTAAATAAAGTTTTATGTTTATGAAATGATTGGTTTACAAAAGTTCGGGACAGAATCTGGGGATTTGGAATTCTCCAACCGAACAATATCTGCCTTCAATATTTAGGATCATATAGTTGTGAAGAAACCTGGTGGGAGAAATGCAGACAGCAGCCGTCACCAAGTCAATCAAAGATATCGCAAGACCCAGAGCTCCAGCATGGAGCCTTCACCTCCTTCGCTGATCCATGAGAGACACAATGAGCAGAAGATCCTGGAGCTGAGCAACCAGATCATCCGTCTGCTGACTGGAGAGGTGAGGCTGCTGGGAATGGGACATTATACGCTAACACCAAGGCATGTGTCTGGATGGTGACTGTGTCATTGTGTGTGTCAGGTTCCTATACGCTGTGAGGATGTCACTGTCTATCTCTCCATGGAGGAGTGGGAGTATGTGGAGCGACACAAGGAGCTCTATGAGGACGTCATGATGGAGGATCACAAGCCAGATCCTACCGCAGGTAAAAGGTGTAATTATAATATATGGGTTTACTACAGGAGATAAACCAACAAAATCCTTTAAACCTACACATTTCATCCCTTTGGGTGGGACTTTATCAGGGAGGTTAACACATTATCGTGGCTCAGACATATTTGGAAATAAAGTGCCAAAAGTTAAAAGGAAGCCATAGTTCATATAATAATACAAATGCAGAGTTATTCAGAGAGAGGTGAAACTCAGGAGAATGACTGGAGAAGTGAAAGTTCTAGGTCAAAATAGCCAAACCAGAAAAATTCTCCCATTTATCTCACTTTCCAAATCGGCTAGTTGGTCTAAATTATTCTCTTCTCCTGCCAGTTCTCCTGGTTTTCACCTCTCTCTGAATAACCCTATGTAGGTAATGTTTTTAAATTATTCAGGGGTTAATAGTTAACCCCTTCTACCTCTCCCCTGAGTGTGTTTTTTAATTATAAAAACTTATAATTTAATTATAAAAACTGTCTATTAAGCACCAACACATCCCGTGGCGCTGTACAATGGGTACCTTTGTCATCTCGGCTTCTTTCCAACGCCAGCCGTGGGAAGTAATTCGATGCCCGTTCATCCAATGGGATGTTTCTCGTACAGCTTGGAGGACAATTCACACGTGGACGGAGAGGGCATATCCAGCCAATCAATGCCATTGCTTCTCACTGAGAGGAATTAAGAGCAGCCAAATGAAGAGGAACAGTCTCGAGTCACCCTGACAACTTAAATAAGCTTAAGTGGTCATGGTGATCAGGTAAAAAATAACTGATAGAGAAACTGAGACGCCCTGGAAGCTTTTGTCCGTCTTCTCAGTGGTTCAGTTGAGACGTGTGATCTGGGTGCATTCCAGTACTTGATCTCAGTCCAGGGAGGCCAATAGCATTTACCTGTGAAGTGTAAACAAGCTGCAATCATGAGCTGTCACACCTTTGACTTAACTTTGGGTCACCGTAACACATCACGAAGTGAGGTTTATTGATTGATTCTCACATCCTCCCTTATGTCTTTATTAAGGTACGTCACTCCCCTTGGATCTTCAGTGAATTTAGTTGGTTACGTCCATGTAAACACACGTGACCTCTGATGCTTATTGTACATGTTAATACACATTTTCTTCCGTTAGGTGCCGATCGCTCTCCTGGCTTTCTCCCTGATATTGAGATCCAACATGGAACTGAGAGTATGATCGGAAGTGGAGGAAAGTATCAGACGAACAACAATTCAGGACAAGCCGAACCTGCAATAGACCCTTCAGATACATTAAGGTCAAGCGATTCAGGACACGTCGCGCACGCTGACCATTACCCAATCACCGAACACTTACAGTCAGAATATCCAGCTACTGAGGTTAAGGAGGAGACGGCCGTGTTTGACAAAAGAAATACTACATACAGTGACATATATAAACCTCTAGAACAAGCACAGACTGAATATCCATCTTCTGATCTTAAGGAGGAATGCATCACGTGTAAAGAAGGAAATCTCACAGACAGCGACATGTATGAACCCCCAGAACATACACAGACTGAATATCCAGCTGCTGGTATTAAGGAGGAATCCATGTCGTGCGAGGAAGGTAATGTCACAGACAGTGACGTACATAAACCCCCCGAACATACACAGACAGAATATCTACCTACTGACTATATGGAGGAACCGGCCTCAAGTGAAGAAGAACCTCTCCTAGGCGAACTGGCCTCATGTGAAGAAGAGCCGCTCCTAGGCAAAGGCGACAGACCCTTTAAATGTGTTGAATGTGGGAAAGGTTTATCCACTAAGTCTAACCTTATCAAGCATTACAGAATTCACGGAGGAGAAAAACCCTTCAAGTGCAGCGACTGTGGCCGAGGCTTCACCGCCAAGGCTGACCTTGCGAGACATCAGAGTATTCAGAAAGGAGAGCGGCCGTTCAAATGCACCGAATGTGGGACGTGTTTAATCCACGCCTCGCATCTCGCATGCGACAAGGTGACTCGCACAGAAGAAAAGCCGTTCAAGTGTTCCGAATGTGGGAACAGGTTTACCCGGGCCTCGTCTCTCGCAATGCATAAAATGATCCACACGGGAGAGCGGCCTTTCAACTGCATGGATTGCGGGAAAAGTTTCACACAGGCCGCGCATCTTGCCAGACACAAAATGATTCACACGGGGGAAAAGCCGTTCGGTTGCAATGAGTGCGGGAAATGTTTTACCCAGGCCTCGGACCTTGCTGGACATAAACTTATCCACACGGGAGAAAAGCGATTTATATGCAGTGACTGTGGGAAAGGGTTTAACCGGAAATATCGCTTCATGCAGCACCAGAAAACACACAAGAGATAAAAATCCTTTGTCTGCGTTGATTGTGGACAATAGATGACCTCAGGAGTTTGCGTCAGCGTAGAGCTGTCCTGGATACTCTGAATTCTACTCTCCTCATGTCAAATCTGATTATACTTGAACTCAGCCCATTAGCACTTACAAGCTCATACCCCAACATGTTCTTCTACAGAGAACGCTAGGATAAACTACAGGATGGGTGGCCCATTTCTGGTGACCCATCAGTAGGTCCTACCATGTTGATAATCGCAGGAGAACACTAAGGTGTATAGTGTTGTAGTGTCTGCGATTGTTGTATAGAAAAGGACGAAACCTTTTAGAGTGACTAAACCAACCATCCACTAGATAACATAGGGAGTAGCAAACTAAAGTATGTGCTTCATCTTGAGGGACAGAAATGATCACCCAGGACCGAGATGGCACAGGTTTAATATCTCCTCCTAACATACTAATCATAGCAGGGTGTGCACTCTAGTCTTTATAAAATATTTGAGGTCAATGGCAAGAGAAATTTGGGGTGAATATATATACAGGGGGCCATATTCCGACTGAGCCGTTATGATTGGATGCTCAATCGTTAATGATAACAGCTTCCTGACTTCTTCCAGCCAAGCCGCAAACTTCCCTTATGGTTCTGCAGTCACGTCTGCTTACTGTACATTAATCCTTCCTTTTGATTTATATAGGATGCGGTAATGTGCAGGCAGACAGAGAATAACGAGTGTTTCCAAAGTCACTACTTATTCTTGCTTGCAATCGACAGCAAAAAAAAAATGACCGGATGCTTAAGCAAAATCACTTAACACACACACGTCCCCTTTCCCCACCACTAAGGAAAGAGATCTGTGATCTACTCATACAAGTGCTTGGCTGCCCTTTCCACTTGGTTTCTCATGTTGTGTAAGGTACTGGAGTCTGAACATCTGCACAAGATTACTCTGGAGGCTACCCGTGCTCTATGTGCAGGGTAGCCGTGAACGTCACAGATCCTCATATTATGGAGAAGGTCACTGCCATCACCAATTCGCAGCTCTGTTCTCCGTTGCGGTTCATAAGGTTCTGGGTCCGTAGGACGAATCCAGCCTATAAGTTGTATTGCTCTATGTAGTTTTGACATGAACCTCTAATGGAGTGGTATTTTGGGATGATTGCTTCTTCTTACCGTCTCTTTCGTGTCTGCCTTTTCCTTTCTTTCTTCCTCTCTGGTAAGTGTGCATATTTTGTATTAAAAGTACATCATCATGCCCTGTTGTTTTCAAATAATGTAAACTTCTGCAGTAGATAAGTTAAATAAAGTTTATTTTAAAAAAATCCCCAAAAACTGGAATACTCACCTCTGTGCAGAGTGGTGTGGTCTGCTGCCTCCTGTCATGGCTAGGAGAAGGACACAGAGATCTAAAAGTTCCAGGCGTCCTTCTGCCAGTCCTGCAAGACTGAGTACATCTGATTTTGCAGGGGTCTCTCTCTTGTCTCTGTGGAGTCCTATGACCTTCAGGAGATGCTACTGGTGACAGCGTATGACTGTGACAATATACCCCAACCCGGGTTTAGGGGTTACTAAGGGATAATATTCAGGAATTTATTGGGAGGTATAATGTAATTGGCAAAAATCAGCATGGTTTCATGAAATACAGATCATGTCAGACTAACCTAATTACGTTCTATGAGGAAGTAAGTAGAAGTATAGATCAGGGGGTCGCAGTGGATGTGATTTACTTAGATTTTTCCAAAGCTTTCGACACAGTTCTACACAAAAGGTTACTATTTAAATTGAGAAAAATTGGTCTAGATGAAAATACTTGTTCTTAGATAGAAAACTGGCTAAAAGATAGGGTACAGAGAGTGGTCATAAATGGTGCATTTTCAAGATGGACACCAGTGGTAAGTGGTGTCCCTCAGGGGTCTGTTAAAGGACCAATACTATTCAATTTATTTATAAATGACCTTGAGATAGGCATTGAAAGTCATGTATCAGTGTTTGCAGATGACACAAAACTAGGAAAAGTAATACAATGTGAGCAGGATGTTACTAAGCTGCAGAGGGATTTAGATAGATTGGGGGACTGGGCACTTAAATGGCAGATGAAATTTAATGTAGATAAATGCAAAGTTATGCACTTTGGAGTGAAGAACACACAAGTAACTTATACCCTAAATGGTACGGAGTTAGGGAAATCCAAGCAGGAGAAAGATTTGGGAATAATCAGAGACTTCAAACTAAGTAACAATGTGCAATGTCAAACAGCAGCCGCCAAGGCCAGCAAAGTATTGGCATGCAATAAAAGGGGAGTTCATTCTCGGGATGAAAACATAATTTTGCCTCTGTATAAATCAATGGTAAGACGCACCTTGAATATGCCGTGTGATTTTGGGCACCTGTCTTAAGAAAGGATATTATAGCGCTAGAAAAAGTGCAGAGACGGGCAACTAAATTAATAAGGGGAATGGAAGGGTTAAGTTATGAGGAAAGATTAACAAGCTTAAACCTGTTTAGTTTAGAGAAACAGCGCCTTAGAGGGGATCTGATAACATTATATAAATATATATGGGGCCATTATCAACCATTGTCTGATAACCTATTCATTAACAGGACTATATACAGGACACGAGGTCACCCATTTACACTGGACGAAAGGAAATTCAGCCTAAAGCATAGGAAGGGTTATTTTATGGTGAGAACAATAAAGCTGTGGAATTCTCTGCCTGTTGAGGTGGTTGGGTCAGAGACTGTACAGACTTTTAAAAAAACGACTGGATGACTTCCTGCAGACACAGAATATTAAGGGTTATAATATTTAATATGTGGGTAAAAGCTTCTTGATCCAAGGAGAAATCTGACGCCATTCTGGGGTCAAGAAGGGATTTTTTCCCAGTATGTTGCATATTGGCAAGCATTTCAGACTGGGTTTTTTGCCTTCTTTTGGATCAACAGCAGTAGGTGATGTGGGAGAGGCTGAACCCGATGGATGCATGTCTTTTTTCAGCCTATAACTATGTGACAATCCCACATCCATCATCCACAAGCGCCGCGATCATACCACACTGAGAGCCCCCACACACCGGCGCAGAGCCACTGCTGAAAGGGGTGCCGAAATCCCTCTGAACACCACAAAAAGAACGGAGCAGGACTCCCAGCTGCCAAGGTGTGTATTTTATTCGTGGGAGAATCAACTAGCCCACAAAGCAAGTGACGTTTCGGCCACAAAGGCCTTAATCATACTCATTGATATGAGTAACCACAATGAGTATGATTAAGGCCTTTGTGGCCGAAATGTCACTTGCTTTGTGGGCTAGTTGATTCTCCAAAAACAAATAAACACTCCTTGGCAGCTGGGAGTCCTGCTCCGTTCTTTTTGTAATATATCCCACTTCGTGGCAATATATCCCGCCTTGTGACAATATATCCCGCCTTGTGACAATATATCCCTCCTTGTGACAATATATCCCACCCTGTGACAATATATCCCACCCCATGATAGTATATCACATCCTGTGACAATATATCCCACCGTGTGACAATATATCCCACCTCGTGATAATATATCACACCCTGTGACAATATATCCCACCCGTGTCAATATATCCCACCCCATGATAATATATCCCACCATGTGACAATATATCCCACCGTGTGACAATACATCCCGCCTCGTGACAATATATCCCACCCCGTGACAATACATCCCAACCCGTGATAATATATCCCACCGTGTGACAATATATCCCACCCGTGACAATATATCCCACCCCATGATAATATATCCCGCCCTGTGACAATATATCCCACCGTGTGGCAATACATCCTACTGTTACAATACATCCCACCCCATGATAATATATCCCGCCCCGTGACAGTATATCCCACCCGTGACAATATATCCCACCCTGTGACAATATATCCCACTGTGTGACAATACATCCTGCCTCGTGACAATATATCCCACCCAGTGACAATATATTCCACCGTGTGGCAATACATCCCACTGTGTTACAATACATCCCGCCCCGTGATAATATCCACCCAGTAACAATACATTCCACCTTGTGACAATATATCCCACCATGTGACAATACATCCCGTCCCGTGACAATATATCCCGCCCCGTGACAATATATCCCACCCAGTGACAATATATCCCACCTCGCGACAATACATCCCGCCCCGTGATAATATATCCTACCGTGTGACAATACATCCTGCCCCGTGACAATATATTCCTCCGTGTGGCAATACATCCTGCCCCGTGACAATATATCCCACCCCGTGACAATATATCCCACCCAGGGACAATATATCCCACCTCGTGACAATACTTCCCGCCCTGTGATAATATAACCCACCGTGTGACAATACATCCCGCCCCGTGACAATATATCCCACCCAGTGACAATACATCCCGCCCCATGATAATATATCCCACCGTGTGACAATACATCCCGCCCTGTGACAATATAACCCACCTCATGATAATATATCCCACCCTGTGAAAGGCTTCATGTAACCGTATAGTCCGTGTGATTCACTGCACCTTTGCAGCGGGTTTAATGCTGTGGCTGATAAGTGTAGATGCAGATAGTATCAGGCAGTACAAGTCCCAGTAGGGCATGTAAGTCACAATGCTCTGTTATTGGTCTGTGGAAGGTGACTGTACAAAGGTATCAGATTATTTAGCTCTTATTATAGGGTTCATAATATTCAGTTTGCCGTTTTGCTCACTTTGTGAATATTCAGCTTGTCACTGTCGGCAGTTCTACAGGTTGGTAACCGGCTTAGGATCAGCTGAAAGAAAAGCCCATTCTAAAGCTCTGACGGGGACTGCATGTCTGATATTAACCCTGTCACTACTGGTGGGTAATTAGTGGCTCTGTAACATAACATATATTGAAACAAGACCAATGTCCATCAAGCACAACCTTCCACACATCCCCAAAGCTGCTGTTGATCCAGAAGAAGGGAAAAGACCCTATAGGAAGCATTTTCTGATTGTGCCAAAAGGGGAAACAAAACCTTCTTGATTCCATAAAGGCAATCGGATTTTTCTTGGATCAACAAGCAATGCAGTCACATGTTAAAGTTAATATGTATTAGCCCTGTCACTGCTATAGCTGCTGCTCTCACTCCATATAATGCAGAATAAAGGGTTAATGAATGGCCTGATCACAGTGCTGTGTCTCCCTCCCTGTCCCACAGTGCTGGATCCAGCCACCTCACAGCTCAGTGTCCCCCATTCCCCCTCCCCCAGCACCACACAAAGGTGCAGACTAGAGCTCCACTCTGGGCAGGAAACATGGGACCTCCACTCCAATATTTTTTTTTCTTGAAAATCAACTTTATTGTAACAAACAACCAATACACACAATAGTTCTGAACACTGGACATTTTGCTTTCTTGTTCTTAATGTTGATTCACAGTGGTTTTTACTTGATTTTCATTTATAGGGTTAAATAAGCTGATTCATTACATTAACATAGGTCCTGTTAGGGCACTATGGTAATGATGATAATTGGACGTTATAAATACATCATCTCAGGAAATCACAGGATTGATTCTTCCATAATTTAGAGTTTTCATGTATTATCTACCGTGTTAAATTCACAATATTTAAAGCTTCACTACACAAGAAACATGTGACCTTCACGACCCCCTGCGCTCTTCGCAGCGGATTAAGTTTTCCATGAAACAATGCGTAATAACGCACTGCTCCATCCCCTCCACAATTGCTGCTGCTGCGGGAAATGAGAAGGTGAGGTAGTGCAGCAATATTATTCACTTTATTATTGAAAAGTGATCCGTACTGCTGCTTTGGGGGGAAAAAAGGAAATATTTTTATTTATTCATTTTTACAGATTACCTGATCATGTTTGGCATCATTGGAAATGTAAGGATCTGGCTTTTACAATGAAACCTAAGGCTGAGGCAGCACCCTAACAATATTAGTGTAACATCCTCGGCTCCTACGGTGCTCCCTGGGGGGGTCTGGACGAGTGCGTCATTGCTGGCCGGGTGCCAGGAGTTCGGGCTGGCCGGCCGGCGTCTGGAGGGGCGGGGCTTGGCATGGTGACGCACAGCCGCCGGCTTTAAAGGCAGGGTGCGAGAGTCTGCTCGTCGCTCCTGACGTGGAGTAAATTTCCTGCATCGCCAGCTGCATTCACTTTGTGTCTCAGTGTTTCCCTTGCCTAGTTGCCGTTATTGCCTGTATGAGGACCCCACTTGTGTTTGACCCGGACTTGCCTGTTTGACCATTCTCTCTATGACTACCTTTGTATACTCATAGTGCTCTCTGCGGACACTGAGTGTATGTGCAGGATATATCACACAACCTGCGATTGTAGGCCTGCCCTGCAGGGTGCTGAATCCATTGAACCCTCATTCTACTGTAGCGCTGTGTTAAAAATCATCTTGCTGTGGCAGTAACCTATTTTTGGCCACAAGATGGAGACTATTGCGATCAGATACTGGACATTGGGACTACAATGCCCGGCATGCTTTGCAAGAAGACAGGAATGGGTGGGACTGGACACTTACATCCTCTGCCTCGTGGAGAAAGTTCCAGAGCGCGCCAGGGAAGCAGAGAAAGCAGACGCACCGAGGAGATCGGCGGGAGAATCTAGGCCCAAAGCCTGAGGGAGACCTGTTGTTCCGGTTTGGGTCACCTAGCCTGAGGAGAAGGAGACTCGCCAGAGCCCAGACGCTGCTGCAGACCGGCGGAATCGAACGGAGAGCAGGCGGTGAGCTGGACAAGCGGCATAAAGTGAGACAACGGATCCGGCCGCTAGTATCCCCAGTCAAGATCCGGAGGAGAGACGTCCTGGGTCAGCGGAGCCTACAGCCTGCGTCGGATGGGTGAGAGGCCTCCAAGGCTGTTTGTGATTAAAGGTCAAGCTGCTGTTTCTGTTTAAAGTCCACAGGGCCCCAACTGACTAGTCGAAGACTTTCTTTAAATAAACTCACTGGCCAGTTGAACAGTACCCGGGTACTACACACACATATACACCTTTCACCTCCTGGGATTTAACTTGTGCAGGACTCATTTTTCTTTTAGGAATCGGAATAGGGGTTGAAAAATAAAGATACGTTCCGAATACATATTTTTCCTCTTTTTCTGTTGCGCGTTTGCCGTAATACGAAGGGATTGTATGTTCGGGGTTTTGCTACGTGTCTCTTTTTCTGAACCATCGGGAAATTGCATTGTTTTATGTTCGGTCGCGAATATTTTATTTTCCGAAATACGAAGCCTCGTGTTTCGTTTCTTTTCCGCTGCGCGTTGCCGAAATATGAAAATACTGTAATAATACTTGTGAATACCGTGTTTCAACATCTGCTCAAATATTTTAGTAAACTATTTAAATGATAAAAACTCACAACTGTGTTGGAGTATATTTATTCCCTAGTGCGGGGAGACTGACCCGTGGTTCATTTTCAGCGGCTCCTCCGGAGAGTGAGCGCTACACGTGGGGGCTCGTTTCCGGGATCCAGTCTCTGGAAAAACCGCATCTAAAGGGTTAAATATGGATCCAGACACTGTTGCCGAGTGGTGTGGGGAGCACAGTAGCCAGTCAGAATGTTGTATAGTTATGGATATTCCAGCAGACACTTGGGCTGAAGATCAGATTCGCCAGGCCGTGGCCACGCTAGCACCAGATCATCGGGGGTTAATACTGGACATTAAAAAAAACCCAGATACTTCTCACATGTATGTTCTTCTCGAATGGAGAAAGGGTGTTCCGCCATGTTTTCAGGGCACGAGCGTGAAACTGGCCGAAGAGGTGGAAGTCCAACTAATTAAGCCAAGTACGCCACGTGGCGAATCTGCATGTGTCTCCGTGCCCAGTCCGTTGGCTATGATAGGGCCTGAGTTTATCGTGGCTATTGGAGATCTACTGGCTAAATGTCAGAAAACAAGCCCTCCTCACACTAACTTCGGTTATCGACGGTTAAGAAATTTTACAGGAAACGTGCCAACTCCGGCGGGAGAAGAAACCTTTGAAGAATGGGTGGAACAGGCGATGCAGGCTCTGGATGAGTGGGATGTCCCTGAGGCCCAGAAAAAGCAAAGGATCACCGAGAGCTTAAAGGGACCTGCGTCAGAAGCGGTGAGAAACCTAAAATTGAGTAGGAAAGATTGTACTGCTTTGGATTATTTAAACGTTCTTGAAGAAGTTTTTGGGCGAACTGAAAAGGCGGCCGAATTGGTATATCAATACGAACACACCTATCAGAGAAGAGGTGAAAGGATGACCGAGTACATGAGGCGCCTGGATAAGATCCTACACCAGATACTCCTGAAGAAAGGGGCCGAACCGGCCGAAGTAGATAAGATCCGAATAAAACAGATTCTGAGGGGCTCTCAACCTCTAGATCCAGTGATGATGCAGCTGAGAAGCAGGGCAGGTAACCAAGAGTTAAAGTACCTGGAACTGATCCGAGTTGTACGAGAGGAAGAGGCTTTACTAGAAGAGAAATCTTTCAGGCAGGGGGAAAGGGCTTATGCACAACCTGTGAGACATAACGACGGCCCGCAACTTGAAAGCGACTCTCTAGATGCCTATGGATCTGACGAGGACGAACAAGAACATCTAGTTGTTTTTAAATCTACAGAGAAGGCTGCCAAAGAGTCGAACCTCCCTGAACGGGGTGAATTGTCCAAGACCGTCACGAAGGTTCAGGAAGCTCAAGTTGAATTGCAACAAGCGCATGCGGAACTGTGTCGGGTATTGATGAAGGTGACAGAGATGCAGGCAGAAATGCAGAGATTCCTCACAGGTATGCAGACGACGGGAGTTGCTGTGGCGTCTGATCCAAGTCCTTTGGCCAAATCTCAACAAGCAACTACGTCTCCACTCTCTAAGAAGAGATGTTTCGGGTGTGGAGAAATGGGCCATTTCCGCGCACAGTGTAAAGGCCGAAAGCCTGAGAAGGATAGAGTCAAGGGACTGTTGGAAGCCCTGGAGGACTGTTGTCTACCTCACCGGCGGGAAACGCCAGAGGGCACCAGTAAAGGAGCACCTGAGTGCCCGAGGGTTGAACCCCGCTCCAGAAATCAAGCCAAGACTAAGAGGGCGAGAAGGCCCAAAGTCGCGCCGACTGTAGAGCCTGCCAGAACTCAAAGAGTCACTCCCTTAGCATCCGGGTCTACGTCATGGGGAGGCAATGCACGCCAAAAATCTGCACGGGCCAAGAAAAAGGCCAGGGTACAGCAAACTGGGTCTAAGCGTCCGGATACCGCCACAAAATTTCCCGACCAACTGATAGGTCCTTCTCCTGTTGTGCCAATCCAAGTGGAAGGAGTCTACACCAAAGCCCTGTTGGATTCAGGGGCTCAAGTGACATTGATCTACAGAGACTTCTATGAGAAACACTTAAAGCACATTCCTTTGCAAGAATTGAAGGATTTGGAAATATGGGGTATCGGCACTGAGAAACTCCCTATGATGGGTACCTGCAGGTGAAGTTGGAGATCGGATCTGAAGTCATCGGGCAGTCTGGGGGTTGTGATGCATTGGCTATTGTGTGTCCTCGACCTCGGGTGCGAACAGAAGCTCCCTGATAGTGGGGACGAATACTGACCTAGTGCGGCGTCTCCTGACACCTATTGTATTGGAAGAAGGTTCAACTCAAGGAGTACACCCAATGTGGTATTTAGTATTTTTGTTCTGTCTGACCACCCTGGCTGGGAGTGCTAGGATTAGCAGTCCTGCCTGTTGGAAAATCGAGAATCACATAGGTCTGTACAAAAGGATCCAAATCACAGTTATCAGGGGTGAGCGCCATAGCGAATGTGACAATTAGCTGCATGATAGGATTAGAGTTAGACATGATTCTGGAACTATGTTATTCTTAACCCAATTTACCTGTATGACAGGATATAACAGCGATATAACAGCCACCCCGCTGCCAGAGATATTTGGGAGATAAAGATAAACGAAGTTGAGCAATCTATTCTGAGTGATTATTGCCACAGGCCATAAACCGCAAGAGAAATGTGTTTTGTTTGACCCTAAAGAATGTGGTTGCTGGGCTGGGGATAAGATCTGCCTTGTAGATTACTTGGGTGGGAGACCATGCGAGGGGCGGGGGAAAGAGATAAACAAGGGATTGAGTCCTGTGACCTCATGTAACCATAAACACCGTCTGTTTCTTTAAAAACTGTGTTATGTTGTCATTCGATACTCAGTTTGTGGAGTTGATCCCACTGAGTCTGACCAATCAATAAAGAACTTGTTTCCTGCACAACTGCTCGTGTCTGTCGTTATTCAGTGACGGAATTCCTGCTACAAGGCTGCGGTTACATGAGTGCACTTTTCGCATCCGTCCGACCGCACGGTTTGTTGCCGTCATAGGTTGTCAAAGGAGTCAATAGAGAACAACACACTAAAAATGTGCGCTCTTTTTCACACACAGGCAACGCGTGTTTTAACAGACGCCAAAATGGCATTGAAGTGAAAAAGCTACAATGGATGTAGAGAAACCCCCGCATACAGCTTTTTTTTTTCTTTTTCTCGTCAGTCATAACCAACTGATACAATGTGACTACAATCTGATCCGTTATAAAGTGCATCCATTTCAACGGACGCAATGTGCGCAATCAGTGCACTCGTATGATCGCAGCCTAAGGCTAGGGTCAGACGAGCGCATTTTGTACGGACTGTGCGTCTGTGCAGTACGGACGTACTTTCTGACGGAAGACGCAGTAGTGGCCACACGGTCTGTTTTTGTGACTGACGTTATTTTTGACGGATGTAGGAGGGAAAATAAATTAAAATGCAAAACCATTCTGTCCGTCAAAAACGCTGGACGTATAAATGCAGTCCGTCTGACCACGCTCCATCACTCACACACAAAGCTATGCGGACGTTGTGGACGTGGCGCACTCCGCACGTCCGTTCTAGCAGTATTACGTTCTTGCCTAACCTGCGTCCGTTTGCAGCGTCCGTCATGCGTCCGCACTTCTGTGCGCACGTACTTCGTGTGTGGGGCTCCATTTAACACAATTGTATGCTATCACGGACGTACTTATGTGCGGCAACACGGACGTGAACGCTGCGCTCGTCTGACCCCAGCCTAAGCTGACCTCCTACATTACACGGTTCAAGAGATACATTGGTTCAAAACCTTTAGCGTTCAGAATTATTCTGTGTATTGGTTGTCTGTTACATTAAAGTTGATTTAAAGGAGAGAAAAAAACACTTTTGAATGGAGGTCACATGCTTCCTGTCCAGAGTGGAGCTTCCGTCTGCAGCCAGACCCCTCTGCAGAGCTCAGTGTCAGCCATTCCCCTCCCCCAGCACCACCTGAGCCCTGCAGCCAGTCACATGAGCTGTGATGTCATCAGAGCGCGCCCCTCCCCCCCTGTGTTGCTGTAGGAGACGTGTGTGATAGGCTGAGGATGTTATGGGAATGTCCGGCCCTGGCCCCTTACTACGGGCTCCATGAGGCTGCTCACACCCCCATGTGACTGGAGAGGACACACACAGGAGTAGCACAGACAGGGCTGGTGTCCTGGGAGAGGAGGCTCAGGTATGTGTAGGCGCCATGTCCCATGACAGAGGGGTTAAATATTAAAGGGACACTCTAGGGTAAGATTGGGAAGGAGACAGGAGGGCTTAAACATTAACCTCTCTTAACCCCCTTTCCACCCCCTTCTTTTTAACCCTCTAGTTTGACTTTTAACCTGTTAAATCCTGCGTTGCGCCCCCTCGGCTCTGGTCCGGCTGTGATGAGCTTCTGGCACCCATCTGAATGACACGTCTTGGCACACCTCTGAATGCACACGTCTTGGCACACCTCTCACATGCACACGTCTTGGCACACCTCTCACATGCACACGTCTTGGCACCCCTCTGAATGCACACGTCTTGGCACACCTCTCACATGCACACGTCTTGGCACACCTCTGCACACGTCTTGGCACACCTCTCACATGCACACGTCTTGGCACACCTCTGAATGCACACGTCTTGGCACACCTCTCACATGCACACGTCTTGGCACACCTCTCACATGCACACGTCTTGGCACACCTCTCACATGCACACGTCTTGGCACACCTCTCACATGCACACTTCTTGGCACACCTCTCACATGCACACGTCTTGGCACACCTCTCACATGCACACGTCTTGGCACACCTCTCACATGCACACGTCTTGGCACACCTCTCACATGCACACGTCTTGGCACACCTCTCACATGCACACGTCTTGGCACACCTCTCACATGCACACGTCTTGGCACACCTCTCACATGCACATTACTGATATTTGGTGATCTTCGGAATCTCCTATTATTACTTTATTTGCCCCTTGTTTGCTGCTGCCTGTTCCTCGTGGTGCTTTTTGGGAGTGTGCACCTCCACGCTTCCTGATAATCTTCTCCGCGTTTCCTGTTCGCAGGAAGATTTAACGGAATGTTTTTCCATCCCCCGAAAAAAATCAAAATGCTTTTTATATTGGTTAGATTCAAAGTGACTGGATCCCATCCTGAGGGCGTCTGAGTAACCATGCTAATGGATCAGGAGAAGAATCCGCTGAGCCAGAGGATCCTGGATCTAACCCTGGAGATCATCTACCTGCTGACCGGAGAGGTGAGGGACTCAGGGGATGTCACCGGGACGTCACTGTTAATAAATGAAAGTCACATATCCCCCTACGTTACACTGTAGTTTCCCATGAAATGATTGGTTTACAAAGGTTTGGGACAGGGTCTACCGTGTTTTACATTGTGCACCTGAACCAGGGCCGTCTTTAACGCCGGGCAAAAGGGCAGTTGCCCCGGGCCCAGTCATTGTCGAGGGGCCCAAAGCAGCTGCCCCTTGGGCCCGCGTAAAGCGTGGATGCCGCCGCCAGTCGATTTTCTTAGGGGCACAAATTTATTTTCCAGCCGCTGATACCGATCTACCAGCCGCGCGAATCTGGAAGCAGAATAGTTAGTTATGTGACGCTGGTGACTCAGTGCGCCGGCGCCACGCTACTTGTCACATGTGCGGGAAGGAGCAGGAGGCTTCACACGGCATGGGGCAGCCAGGTCAGTGCGTGCACACTCGCAGAGTGACTGGAGACCGAGAGTGAGTGACTGACTGAGCCGCGGCGGAGGCTTTCAACAAGTCACGTGCCTCCCCTGCACGTGCTGGGCCAGCCAAGCTGCGGGGGAAGGAAAGCAGACGGTGCACAGGCGTGTGGATGAATCCGCTCATCCTGCACTGTCTGTCGCCCGCCCTGTCAGTCACCCGCTTCAGAAGCCAGGTACCTCATCTGTGTGCCCCTCCATGGTTTGCCTGTTGCTGTATAGATCCCTGCCGCCTCTGACTGCTAATCTGCTCCCCACCCCTCCTTCCTCCCCCTCTGCTATCTAATTCCTGGGGGGGGGGGGTAGGGCACGGCCTTTGCAGATTGTCAAAGCAGGAGCTCCTGCTTCCTCCTTCCCTGCCTGGAAACCCCATCCCCCTCACTGGGGGACATGTGGCCGCTGCTCCACCAGCTCCTGTTGGTCTCCAACCACACAAACCCCTGGAGGTATCGGATATCAGAGGAGGAGGGGTGGGGAGCAGATCTTCTTTTCACTGTCCTTAGCCTGCCTGTACTTAATCTATGTGGCCACAGGGATCGGTCAGCAGGGCCCTCAATGATACAGCTGGGGGGGGGGGGGATCTGATCTGCCAAAACACAGGGGGGGGGTGCAGCATTAGAGTTTAGCACACCCCCCCCCCCCAGTCCCTGTGTTTTGGCAGATCAGACCCCCCCCCCAGCTGTATCATTGAGGGGCCCTGCTGACCGATCCATGTGTGACAGGCATCTCAAACCTAATGTGCTGGGTTAATTGGCCCAATATATATATATATATAACACTTAAACACTTATTGAATGCCCAGTATATATCACAGTGTTATTGGCAATAGAAGAAAAAAACGTTAATGGCCCTCTATTGCTGGTACAAGTTGGTTGGACTCGGTTTCAGAGCAGCCTGTACTAAATAATATATATATATTATTATTATTATTATTATTATTTTTGTTCAGCCGTTACAAATGAACCAAGTAATTTCTAAGTAAACCCTTGTTGCATGGCTAATCTTGTTCTGCAGACCAACGTTAAGAAAAACAAAAAACTGTTACATTGAATTAATCACCATTTTTACAAAAGCATTGTCATTCTTTTCTATCTAATGTGTGCCGCCAGATATGTTCTTTAATCAGCACTGCGGAATATGCTGGCGCTATATAAATAAAGTATAATAATTAGCTCTATTATTGTGTGTGTGTGAGCTGTGATACGCTCATACACACCGCACATTACTGTGAGTTTTATTGCTGTGGAGCTTTGTGATACGCTCATACACACTGCACATTACTGTGAGTTTTATTGCTGTGGAGCTTTGTGATACGCTCATACACACTGCACATTACTGTGAGTTTTGAGACAAGTTCTTGATGTTTTTGTGGGTTTTTTGGGATGTTGGGGGTGGAGAGCAAAATTATGCAGTGGGTGGGCTTTCAGGGGACCTCAAGAAATTGTTTGCCCAGGGTCCAATCAATATTAAAAATGGGCCTGACCTGAACAACTTCTATCCTCAATATTTAGGATCATATAGTTGTGGAGAAACCTGGTGGGAGAAATGCAGACAGCAGCCGTCACCAAGTCAATCAAAGATATTGCAAGACCCAGAGCTCCAGCATGGAGCCTTCATCTCCTTACCTGATCCACGAGAGACACAACGAACAGAAGATCGTGGAGCTGAGCAATCAGATCATCCGTCTGCTGACTGGAGAGGTGAGGCTGCTGGGAATGGGACATTATACGCTAACACCAAGGCATGTGTCTGGATGGTGACTGTGTCATTGTGTGTGTCAGGTTCCTATACGCTGTGAGGATGTCACTGTCCATCTCTCCATGGAGGAGTGGGAGTATGTGGAGCAACACAAGGAGCTCTATGAGGACGTCATGATGGAGGATCACCAGCCTGTGGTTACAGTGGGTAAGGAACAAAACCAGAATTGCTGCACTCACCTAGACATGCATTCACTGTGAAGTTTCTCATGTTGCTTGTTGGATTTTAGTTCTGAGAAACGCCGGTGTTTGTAGGCACTGCAATAACAGATATGTCCATACTTCTGTCTCACTCCTTGCTCTGTGTGAGTGCGTGAGCAGAGTTGTGAGCGTGTGTGTGTGGTTTTATGTATGTGATCAGATGAGCTGAGGTGTGTAATGGACGGCGTTGCCATCTCATCCATGTTGTCCTGGATACATAATTTTTACATGCTTATGGGTCTTATGTGAAAGTGCTCCTAGCAGGATGGAGTTTTCTATTGTTTGGAAGATGGAAATAATCCTTAAATCCACCAAAATCGCGTTTACTAAACGACTTTATGGCTTTAAAAACAAAATATCCCTACTCTTTTCTCCTTGGTATTCAGAATAGTTGTGCAGGGGGGATCAAATAAAGTCCCACTACAAATGTACATTACACTGAAGAAGGGTTCCTTGCCCAAAACGTTTGTATTTGATGCTCATCCTATGCATTAAACACAGATGACACTAGTGCACCTTTTTGGAGAATCAAAAACGCTGTCTCGACTCTTCCTATGTCTTTTCTCATTGGGCCGTGACAGCTGTAATGTTCAGAAAAAAGCCATGTTGGAGCTCCGCATGCCCACAGGGCTACCTCTACAGTGCTCAGACCTACGTCCCCTGACGTCGGGCAATAGAAATTGCACGTACCTGATTGCTCACTCTTCTTGCACGGAAGGCTATGGTATTTGCATGCAAAATTTAAACAAGTGGCCGTTATGAGCTTTAATCTTGCAAATATCTTTGTTCTAACTTTGGGTAGAGTCTGAGATATTGTAGGCGGCTCCAGCTTCATTCTTTCAGTTCACTGCTAAGTGGACATCATGGTAAAGATAGGTATATGAATCTCATTGCTTCACACATCTCTCTGAGACACCTAGCTCCCCTTGATCTGTAGTGAATCTAGCTCATTATGTCCAAATAAATACACACAAACTGTGCTGTCTGTTATACTTGTTCCTGATTTCATATCAAAGCTGTTAATATATTTTTTGTCCTAATAGATGATGAATTCCCATCTATTGTTTCTCCATCTGATGCGGAGACCAAAACTGAAAATATAACCAACAGCAGAGAAGAGGATCTGAAGAACAATTCAAGGCAAGCTGAACCTGCACCAATCCCCTCATGTACGTTGCTATCAGATGAAAATGGACTCCTCGTGGACGCTGACATTTATCCAACCACAGGACTATCCTCCACCAATATTAAGGAGGAACCAGCCTCATGTGAAGAAGGAAATATCACAGACTGTTATGTATATAAACCCACAGAACTAACAATAGTAAAATATGAATTTACTGATATTAAGGAGGACCCACATTCATGGGAAGGAGGAAATGCTTCAGACGAGACTCACACAGCAGATAATCCATTTAATTATATTGAGTGTGGGAAAGGTTTGTCTACAAAGTATATCCCTCTCGAGCATTATATGATCCACACAGGAGAAAAACCATTCAAATGCAACGAATGTGGGAAACGGTTTTCCTCCAAGAGTGAACTGGGAAACCATCAAAAGATGCACACGGCACAAAGACCATACAAGTGTACTGAATGTGGGAAATCCTTTACCCGGCCATCGCATCTCGCAATGCATGTCGTGATTCACACCGGAGAAAAACCATTCAAATGTAATGAATGTGAGAGATGTTTTGCCCATGCCTCATCTCTTGCATATCACAAAGTGATTCACACTGGAGAAAAACCGTTCAAATGCAATGAATGTGGGAAATGTTTTTCCGCCAAGAGTCAACTGGGTAACCATCAAAAGATCCACACGGGGCAAGGACCATTCAAGTGCACCGAATGTGGGAAATGCTTTACCCGGCCATCACGTCTTGCAACGCATGTGGTGATTCACACCGGAGAAAAACCATTCAAATGTAATGAATGTGGGAGATGTTTTGCCCATGCCTCATCTCTTGCATATCACAAAGTGATTCATACTGGAGAAAAATCTTTTAAATGCAACGGATGTGAGAAATGCTTTTCTTTTAAGAAGCATCTTATTGAGCATCAAAGAACTCACACAGGTGAAAGGCCGTTCAGATGTTCTGAATGTGGGAAGTGTTTTACCCAGGGCTCGTCTCTTGCAACACATAAAATGATTCACACAGGAGAAAAGCCATTTAAGTGCGCTGAATGTGGGAAAAGTTTTATCCAGGCCATAAATCTTGCAGAGCATAAAATGATTCACACAGGAGAGAAACCGTTTAAATGCAACGAGTGCGGGAAATGTTTTTCATTAAAGAAGCGTCTAAATGAGCATCTGAGAACTCACACCAGAGAAAAATATTAAAATGTTCTGAATGTGTGAATAGTTTTACCTTAGTCTCATCTCATGTAGCACATAACATGATTCACACAGTAGGAAAGCAATCTTATGCACCGATCAGCCACTACATTAATCCCGCTGCCAGTGAATCATATTGATTATACGGTTACAATGGTGTCTCCATGGGGTGGGATATATTGTCACAGGGAGAGATATTAGGAGCAAGTGAACAGTCAGTTCTTGAATTTCATATGTTGGAAGCAGAAAAATGGGCAATAAAGGAATATCCATAGCATCGTATTACTTTGTATTTCTGTAACGACTGTAACATTTCAATGTTCTTGAACCCAGGACATACTTAAACTAGAGAAATATCAATGTATCCTTCCTGCTAAAATACTTTCTAAATAAACAAGTGACTTGATAGAAAGGTGTCCGTGCACACATGACTCGCACCACCTACCTACAGACCACGTACACCCCTTAATGGTCATGGTGTTCCCTGATGGCAGTGTCCTCTTTCAGCAGGATAATCTCCACCTGCCACGCTGCAAACACTGCTCAGGAATGGTTTGAGGAACATGGCAAAGAGTTCAAGGTGTTGCCTCAGCCTCCATATTCCCCAGATCTCAATCCAATCGAGCATCTTTGAGTTGTGCTGGGACAACAAATCCCATTCTTGGACGCCCCACCTTGCAATGTGCAGGAGTTAAAGGATTTGCTGCTAATGTCTTGGTGTCAGATCCCACAGGACATGCTCAGAGGTCTGAGAGAGTCCATGCTTCAGTATATCGTCTCGAGGGGGACCTGCACTATAGTATGCAGGGGGTTTTAATGTTGTGGGTAATTAGCGTATGTAGCAATTATTGAAAAGGTTTTATTGAAGGAATCGTTTTTTCAGCATAAGGAAATTTACAGAGGACAACCGCCTAGTATAGCGTATATGTAGAAATGGAACAAATAAAGAACACGAGGGGGTGGGGGGAGAAGCCACCAGGAGGGGGGACTGATACAAAGTGTCTCTGGAAAGAAGACAACTTCCACATATACCTCCATGTGGACAGAGGACTTCAATCTGTCATAATGTCGTAGAATAGTCTTCCCACAAGGCTCAGACCTTCTCATGCTAGTGCATGGTATTACGCACCTTGCCTGCCAACTCATCCATCATAACTCCTTTCTTAAAACATGGTCTCCCTGGATCATGTACGATGTATGACTTCAATCTGATTTTAATGACAGGAGCTGAGGGACACCCTAAAGCCTGACATACACTGAAAGCAAAGCAACGCGCAGGGCCTGTAGGAAGGACAGGATCTGCAGCACATGGCGCATGCACCGTGTCCTTTAAATCTCTCCCACATAGCGCCGCTCCGCACTCATTGGCGATTTCGGGGGGGGGGTCAGGTATAGTATGAGGTTTGTGCAGAAAAAACAGTTTTGTGCCTATTCCCTAACAGGGCGGCTGCGTAGACCAGAAGTATCCAGCCCACTTTATGTACAAAACATAAATAGGTTGCCACTTTCTGTGTCTTTCTTTTTAATCCCAGGGTGGAGTTGTTTCTGGTGAGGGTATAAATAAAAACCCGCCAGTCTCATGACCTGAGAAGTAGCGTGCGGATATGCGGTTGCTTAGAAAGCAGCTATTGGCTTCATTGGGTAGGACTCACCTGACCAGAGGTGCCGTGACGTGGCGGGTGAGCTTACACTTTAATGGACATTCAAGTAAACCAATACCTCTGATTGTTTTTTGTTTCGCATGGATCTATAGGAGTGAGCGCAAATGACAACCTTTTTTTCTTGTTATGTAATATGAAGTCTGGTCTGAGGTCTGTGGGTATATAGATGAGAGAGGTCTGTGGGTATATAAATGAGAGGTCTAAGTGGGTATATATATGTATCTATGAGGTCTGAGTGGGTATATCTATCTGAGGTCTGTGGTATCGGTGCATTCCTATTCTCTATACATAGTGCTCAATGTCCCCCTTTTTATAAATATATATATGAGAGAGGGGGGGACACGGGAGGGTGCTATATGATTAGTTACTTTTTTATACTATTTTTTTTTATTGTTATTAAGAATTTGTAAAATTACAAAGAGAATGAAATCACGAAATCAAACTGACAGAATAAAAGCCACACAGGGCCAGCAGAAAACAAAAACAAAAGAGCTGGTATAAAAAAAAATCTAGGGCAACTAACGATGGGTATGCGACAACGTTTCGGATCTGATCATAAAACTAGGAAAGAAACAAACAGTGAAAAATAATCCACTAGATCGCGGAGAGTCTCAGAAAAGATGTCCAATCGGTGGTAATAAAAGGCACAAAAAGACCAGAATATTCGTCAATAAAAATAAACCGGATAGGGGGGGAAACTAGTTCCACCTGGTTGCACCTCCAGGAAGTCCAGTGGGAGACCAGCCGCTTTAAGGTCAGACCAAGCAGCGGCCGGGTCCGTAAGCGTGCAGGGAACATTAGCGAATGTTACAACAAGGGAGCCGGCCAGGCCCCATCTATTCCAAATTCACTTCTGACGAAGGGCAGCAGTCACCTCCCGAAAACGCCGACGAGCCATCAAAGTTAAAAATGGAAGATCGTGGTAAAGGGCAAGTAGAGAGCCCTCAAACTACTGGGTCACGGGCACCAGGGGAAGTCATACGTTTCACCTTCAGGGACACATTTCGAAAAGCCACTACCAAATCTCTAGGTGCTCCCTTAGTAGCCGGTCGCCGGATCCGAAATACTGATCCCACCACGTCAGGTGTGTCGTGAGGCAGTCCAGCAACTTGTAGGACCAGGCGGTTCACATAAGGCTGCAAGTCCTCAGCTGGGACTGAGTCTGGAATGCCCCTGACCCTAATATTCCTGCGCCTGTGTCTGGATTCTAATGTCTCCACAGAACGGGACAAAATTTCAACCTGAGAACGAAGTGCAGTCATCTGGTCGTGTAGGTGGGTTTGCTCTGTTACCACTTCTGCAGTCGTCGCTTTCACCTCCACCACCTGCGCGTGGTGTATCTCTTCCACCTCCGCTCGAACCGCAGCCACCTCAGGTCTCCACATGTCCCTGATGTCATCCAATAATCTGCGAAGGTCACCTTTTGTGGAGGGAAGATGGTCGTCCACCTCCTGGGAGCGAGCCACAGGTAATTCCTTACTTGAACCTTGCGGCCTAGGCCAACCTCCCAGCGTATCGGACTTCGGCATCGAAACAGACCGCTGATCAGATGTTACGCTACTGCCGGCGGAAAGTTGCTGGTCGTCAGTCGACTCTCCCTCTGAAGACTCCCGAGTTGTCGCTGGGGCCGTCGCAGAAGCTGCCAGCGCAGCCTTACGCTTTTTCTGCGCCCTCTTTTTTGCGGCAGCCGAAAGAGGCTGCAAAATCTGGGACTGCGACGGAGGGGTGATCCACAACATTCCAGTGTCGCCCCCGCGGGGCCAAGAGCAATCCTCGTCTGCAGACGATCCATAACCCGGGGGGAGAGAAGAGGAAGCCAGCGCGTCTGGATAGTGACCCAGCTGCCATGGAGTCTCTAATGTCCTATTGTCTGGGAGCCCCTTTATGGGTAAGGTGTTTAGGCATCCCCCTCTCCGCCAGTTACAATGAAGCAAGGCTCCAGGGAAACACCGCAGTGCCACATGTGGATGTCCAAAATGGCCGCGATCACTAGGCCCAAATCCCCTTCGGGTCAGAAAACGGCCACGGAGCACGCAAATCGTGGCAAACGGTAACCACAGGTCCAAACAGGGTCCCCGAGTCCAACCAGGAGCGAGGAAAAGACAAACGAGCGGGAAAATCAGCTATAGAATCCAGGCTGTAGCGGAGCTATCTGAATACACGCCGCTCTCTGCTTCTTTTCGGCTCGTTTCGTTTCGGCTCGTTTTTCGTATCGACTTTTTTTCTGTGATTTCGGCCATTTTCGTGTTATCGGATCGGCTCGTTTTTCGTATCGACTTTTTTTCCTGATACCGGAAATTTTCGTGTTTTTCAGAACGTCTGTTCTCCTCGTTTCAAAGGGTCTATTCCTTTTGACTGAAACTAATGTTTTTTCGATCCGATATTTCTGTCGATACAATAATTCTGTCGACTATCGTTTTTTTTATTACCCTCCCTGGTGGTATTCCTGAGTGTGACTCGGGGTTAAATTTCACTACCGCGCACGGTAACCCCGAGCCACACTTTTTTTATTAACTTTTAACTTGGTCATGTTTGGTATGGTTGGAAAGGCCATGCTCTGGTGGTGCTATTCAGGGTGCTGCTCGTTAGAAAATCAGAATGCTTCTATTTGTAACGGCAGATTTACTCTATCCGATAGAGTAAGTCTTTCGTTCGTTAAACATATAGGCAGTCAGATTTTCTAACGATCAGGACGCTGTACAGCAACAGTGCTATCCAGCGTCCTGATCATTAGAAAATCATAATGTATATATGTTTAACGGCCGCACGGACTTACTCTATCCAAAGTTCCGATGTGAAACATCGGGACTTTGGATAGATTTCAGCTTTTTTTTTTTTCACTTTCGGATAGTCAAAATCTATCCAAAGTCCCGATGTTTAACATCGGGACGTCGGATAGAGTAAGTTTTGGAGTTAACCCCCTAGTTGTCACCAATGGTGGAGATAGGGGGTTCATTGGAACCCCCTATCTCCTGACCCGTGGCAGCTAGGGGTTAATGTTTGGTATTCTCTTAGAACATTAAGTTCAGTACATATACAAAAAAGAAAAGAAACCTTTTAAATAGGTGACATTTGTATACCTTTTCAGAGTAATAGGTGGATGTTATATAATATAACGATAATTCACCATATCTCCATATTCACAGGTTTCAACATCACAGGTAAGCGCAGAGGAATTATCTTGAGTGTACCTCAAGAGGAGAAAATACAATACATAGTATAATATCGTTAACAAATATTTAAAAATATTTGGACAAGTGGATATACACTCACGCTTTATGAGAGCTGCAAGCCCTCATATGATCGCTTCTCAGGTTTATTCAAAGGCTGACCTGACAGCCCATAGGTTCCTGATTCCTTTGATGGTCTTTTAGGAATAATCAAAATAAAGTATGAAACTTCACACAAGCCGTGGAAAGTTTTAAAAAGTATTTATTTTCCCAGCATGGAAAAAATAGAGTGGCTAGACGCGTTTCGTGCAAAGCACTTCCTCAGTAGCATAAGATAAAAAGATATCTTAAATACTTTTTAAAACTTTCCACGGCTTGTGTGAAGTTTCATACTTTATTTTGATTATTCCTAAAAGACCATCAAAGGAACCAGGAACCTATGGGCAGTCAGGTCAGCCTTTGAATAAACCTGAGAAGCGATCATATGAGGGCTTGCAGCCGCTCATAAAGCGTGAGTGTATATCCACTTGTCCAAATATTTTTAAATATTTGTTAACGATATTATACTATGTATTGTATTTTCTCCTTTTGAGGTACACTCAAGATAATTCCTCTGCGCTTACCTGTGATGTTGAAACCTGTGAATATGGAGATATGGTGAATTATCGTTATATTATATAACATCCACCTATTACTCTGAAAAGGTATACAAATGTCACCTATTTAAAAGGTTTCTTTTCTTTTTTGTATATGTACTGAACTTAATGTTCTAAGAGGAGCGCTGTTCTTTTTTATCCTTTTTTTCCGATTAATTTCTTGTGGTGAAGGGAACACCATACTCTGAAAGAACTAGTAGCGATCCTATTTTTATTCAGAGCGCCATCTAAAACATCCTATTGTATTTCTAATGTTTGGTATAGTTGGATCGGCCAAAGCATGGCCTTTCGAACCATACCAAACATGACCATGTTAAAAATTAATTAAAAATATAAAATTAAATAAAAACATTAAAAATTAAATAAATTTCGGCGGAGTCTGGACGCCGACCAAGCCAGACGCATGGTGTAGGAGCTCCCGCACCTAGCCGTCAAAACGGAGCATAGCAGCAGCACAAAGATCCTTCTGACCCACCATCTCAGTCCCCCTTCACCGGGAGCATGGCCGGGACCACCCGGGGAGGCAAAAAACAGGATCCCCCGACCCCAGTGGTGGCGCCGATTTTCCAGCGCCTTGGCCTGGAAGACAGCCAAGATGGCGGCCGGAACCGCGGTGCGGAGACAGGCTTGGACTCGGACCCGGGGGGGGTCTCAGCCAGCGTCTAGAGCTGACATAATGCAGATTTTGGCCAGGATGGGGGACATGCAGGCGAGTCTGGTGATGGACATAGCCAAAATAGCCACGGAGGTACGTGCGGAAGTGGGGGCCTTGGGCCTACGCATTGGGGAACTGGAGGACGGCACGGGGGACCTCGTGGCAGCTCACAATACGCTGGCGCGCACGATGGACACATTATCTCACCGCATGGACCGTTCGGAACTTGCTCTTGAGGATGTTGCCAATAGATCCCGCCGCAACAACATACGCCTGCGGGGATTGCCTGAATCTGTACAGACACGAGAGCTACACGAGACGGTGTTAGGCCTTCTTAAACGCTTGGTTCCAGAGGTGCCCCCGGCCAGACTACTTATGGACCGGATTCACAGAGCACTAAGGGCTCCCCGGGCTGACTCCCAACAACCCCGCAATGTCATATTCCGCCTTTATTATTACACAGTTAAGGAAGACATAATGCGCAAAAGCAGAGAAGTGGAACTGGTGTATGAAGAAGTAAAGCTTGCCCTGTTTCAGGATCTGGCACCGGAGACCTTGCAGCATCGAAGGGCCTGGTGCCCCATCACAGCCCACCTGGGCTGCCATAACATCCGCTATGCCTGGGGTTTCCCGTTCAAGCTCTTGGCCTCCGCTGGTGGCAAAACCTCAACTCTAACCCTGCAATCTGACCCGCAGCAATTCTTCACCCGCCTGGATTGCCCACCTTTACCGGAGGCTGGTAACTTGTTATCATCCCCCTCTCTGGCACCTCAGCTCATACCCCGCTGGGAGAAGGTCCCCTCCCGGGCCCGAGAGGAGAGGGACACGGATCCGGGATGAGAAGTTGGGGAGACCCCGGCGGTGATACTTTTATTTCTCTTGCCCACATGGTACCAGGTGGCTGCATTAGTTGAGTTGTGAATGTTCACCAGTTACCGTATAACCCCGTAATGTTATGCTATCAATGTTCAAGATAATGGTGGCGACACTGATGTTGATGTAAGAGTTTCATAGCACTGTTTTTATGTGGTTTCTTCATGCTCCGTTGCGTGCTCGGTGACGTTCGTATTGCGATCCTACTGGTCTTCTACCAGGGTCGCATCTCCTTTCTGACCATCCCCATGGTCATTCCGGCAATGGATAAGTCCGGATGTTTTTTCTTTCATTTTTTCTTTTATGTGTCCTCTTCTTTCCTATCTTATTTTCCTCCCTTCCTAGTCACTTGTCCCTCTGCCTCATCTGTCTTCCTCCCCCCCAACTGGGTCCTCAGGGGTGCCGCCCTGCCATGTGTCCCTGTTCTGGCCTGACCGTGGCGTTCCCCTCAACTCCCCTCATGATGCCTGATTGCCATATATTGTCCCAAAATGTTAAGGGACTGGATTCCCCTAAGAAGAGGAGACTGGTCCTCCGAAAACTATAATGCGCACAATGCCAGATAGCATTTCTGCAGGAAACGCATTTTGCCCGGGCACGCCAGTTCAGCCTCACAGATCGCACCTTCCCCCGCTCCTATTTTGCTTCCTGCACCAGTAAACGTCGGGGGGTTGCGATATTATTGGATAAATCATGCCAGTTGACGGTTCAGCATGTGGACAGAGATGATGAGGGCAGATACATTTTGATCCGGGGACTGTTGATAATGTGGCTATTTCTTTACTGAATGTATACGCCCCTAACACTGCAGAGGATTCTTTCTGGGCCCACCTTGAGATGCTCCTACAGTTAACGGAGGGTTCCTTTCTGATAATGGGGGGGGGACTTTAACGCAGCCCCTGCACCAGCAATAGACAGGAAAGCAGGGACGCTGGGTACCAATAATATCTTCTCCTCAGGATGCTATGCTAGCTCGGTTTATAAGCAACGCGCAGCTGCTCGACGTTTGGCGACTCCATCATCTAGGTGACCACGATTTCTCCTTTTATTCCCACCCTCATTCCTCATATTCGAGGATAGACCTGTTCTTGTTGCCAGCCAGGACGATCCCATTGACTACCCGCACGGCGATCGGCTCAATTAGCTGGTCTGATCATGCGCCCGTGTCTGTATGGGTGAGACTACCGGGAACTCGCCCGGGTTGGTCCTGGCACCTCAATTCTTCCCTCTTACAATCGACCGCAGTGATGGAAGAGGTCTCTGCCCACTTGGACAGATACTTTGAGGAGAATGATCTAGACGGCATTGGACCTGAATCCTTGTGGCTGGCCCATAAGGCGGTCAAACAAGGCCACTTGATACAGATTGGTAGCAGGCTGAAGAAGGAGAGGACTGGCTGACCGGGAGACAGCACACAAGTCCACTCACTCTCAGGCTGATTTTGATGCCCTTGCCACAGTACGCCAGGAACTCCGCTCTGCTTTATTGACAGATGTGGCCCGGTCCTTGGCTTGGACCAGGAGGGCTTTTTATGAATACTCAGATAAGGCACACACTATGTTGGCGCGCAAACTGAGGAACCAAACTAGATCCAAATTGGTGACCTCGGCCCATACGGCCCAGGGTTTTATCACTACTATCCCAACATCGGTGAACCAGATCTTTACAGCATATTTTGAGCAATTGTACAACCACGCCCCGGATCACTCCCTCCGAAATCCGGACCATGTGCGGGAGGTGCGGGAATTCCTGGCCTCTTGGAAGGGTCCGGAGCCCCCCCCCCCCGCTTGCTGGAAGGGATCGGGTCGGAGGTCTCAGAGGCCGAAGTCGTATCGGTGATTAAACAAATGAAACCCCATAAGGCCCCTGGTCCGGACGGTTTCACAGCTTTTTACTATAAAAAGTTCTCTCCCCACTTGAGCAAATATCTAGTTAAACTATATAATGGAATTCTGGAGGGACAGCCGGTACCTCCAGATTTCCTCCGATCTGATGTGATTTTGATTCCTAAAGATGGCAAAGACCCTTCCTACCCCCACAACAATAGACCAATCTCTCTACTGAATATTGATTATAAGATATTTACGAAAATTCTGGCTAACAGACTGGGAACAATTCTCCCTTCCATTATTCACCCTGACCAGGTCGGGTTCATTCCCACGAGACAAGCATACGAAAATACAAGGAGAAACGTGGTCCTGATCGAGAGAGCTCGCGAGACGGGGACGCCTTCTCTGCTCCTCTCTCTGGATGCGGAGAAGGCGTTCGACAGGGTGGGCTGGCCTTACTTGTTTCAACTTCTGGAGCACTGGGGTTTTCCCCCTAGCTTTTGCGCAGCTATCTGGGTCCTTTATGACTCCCCCCTTATGAAAATAATTACCACGGGGGCCTCCCCGGAGCCCTTCCCCATAGGTAACGGAACACGGCAGGGTGTCCCCTGTCACCCTTGCTCTTCGCTCTGGCCTTTGAGCCCCTGCTGGCTAAATTACGGTCCTCCACGTCCATCACGGGCTTACAGGTGGGGGGGAATTCCTGGTGTCGGCGTATGCGGACGACCTTCTCCTGACCATCACGGACCCTGTCCGAACTGTGCCCCATTTGCTTTCCCTTCTACACGATTTTTCGGAAGTTTCCGGGTTTAAGGTCAATATAGATAAATCTCGCGCAATGCCAGTAGGTGTACCGAAGGCGGATGTCGAGCGGTTGCGTATCCTCACGGGGTTTCAATTCTCCACCTCCTCTCTCACATATCTTGGGGTGAAACTGACCAGTGATCCCGCAGCCCTGATTGGAGCCAACTATGATGTAATGATCCAACGTCTCAAAGCTGATATGGAAACGTGGGATGCCTTTAATGTCTCCTGGGTGGGTCGTATTGCTAGCGTGAAAATGAATCTACTCCCTCGAATTTTATACCTGTTCCAATTCCAAACTCTCCCTGTGCCTGTCCCTCCGGCCTCGTTGGCGCATCTGCAGTCCCATGTGGACCGGTTCATCTGGCATAATAAACCACACAGGGTGGCAAGAAAGGTGTTACATAGCCCGAGGGCAGTGGGGGGTTTGGGAGTTCCAAGTTTGTTACAATATTATCATGCTGCCCAACTAGCACAGTTTGTTACCTTTCATGCACCACCTGGTACGCACCGTTGGGCGGACTTAGAATCGCATCTTTTTGCTCCTGAGTTGCCGCAATTTTATTTTTGGCTTCCCAAACCCTATCGACCACTCCTCCGCTCCACCTGCACTGCCACCATTAACTCTCTACAAATCTGGGACACAGCGAACCGCCGCTTCACTTTTGCTAAAGAACACTCTGCTATGATGCCCTTCCTTTGCAATCGGAAGTTCCCTCTGGGCCTATGCCCTCGTCCTTTCGCGAAACTGGAGGACTTGGGCCTTCAGAGGATCCACCACCTCTATTCAGTGGGCGCACCACTTCAGTTTGCGGACATTCAACACTGGGGCCCAGTTGGCCCGGCGGACTTCTTTCACTACTTACAGGTTATGGACTATGCGCGGACGCCGGAAGGCCGCACGGCCGCAACGTCTACCTTGACGGCGTTTGAAGCTCGCTGTAATGACGCTCGCATCATGAAATCGATGATCTCCTCACTATATTTTCTCCCTCTGCTCTGGCTCTCCAGTATGGGGGGACCCAACTTATATCGCACGCTGGGAGAGAGATGTGGGGGAGACCCTGCCAAGTGAAGAATGGGAAGACATCTGGGACAATGTGGCACACTGCTCCATCAACGTGGCCCACCAGGAACAGTCTTACAAGATGCTGTTTCGCTGGTATGTTACTCCCTCCCAGCTTTCCCACATGAACGGGTCTCCCTCTGACTTATGCTGGAGAGGTTGCGGCATTAAGGACACGTTTTACCACATGTGGTGGACGTGCCCCCTGATACGACGCTTTTGGCTTCAGATCCATGCCCTCATACAAGAAGTCCTGCAGTGTGAGTGGTTTTCGACCCGTGGACATTCCTTCTTCACCACACCCAGGAGGCCTTATCAAGACCGGAGAACAAACTTTTGCATAAACTGGTCTTGGCGGCTAGAAGAGCGGTGGCCCAAGGATGGAGATCTATGTCCCTTCCGTCTATGGCACAGGTACACCTTTGGATCAGAGACAATATGGACATGGACCGACTATCAGCTCTTGTACATGACACCACGCCTCAATATAGTAAAATCTGGAACCCCGGGAACATCTGGACTTTCTTGAGGGTTGTGATAACTGTGTTTTTTACTCCTTAGGGGCGGCACCCTATCCCCTTCCCCCCTCCCCTTCTCCTGTTGTCTTTTCTTCTTTTCCTTTCCTCTCTGTATTGTATTACCTTCGATCTTTTTTTTATTTTTATCCCTGCGGTCTTATGGCAGGGGCTTCTCGGGGCTAACCAGTAGCAGTCTCTAAGAATGTATTTCTATTGTATGATGCCCTTTTTGTCTTTGAAAAATGGAAAATAAAGAATTATAAAAAATAAAAAGAACATTGTTTTGTTTTGCTAATTCAGCAATATTGTTCCCATTCAATTATAATGTGAACAATGATGCTGCACTAACAATTTTTGTATGGGTTGCGTCTGTTAAAAATCGTGTAATTTTCACCCAAAAAAATGTATGTAACAAGTTCCTCATCTTTAATTTTTTTAACAAGCGTAACTCATAGAAAATATAACCGTAAACGCTCGCATGTTAAAATGTGAAAAAAAACCACTTTACACATTGTAAATTATTGAAAATTAAAATTTTATAAGTTATAATATACAGACAGGATACATATACATATATACCCAGGACATACTTGAAAACGAGAGAAATCTCAATGTATCCTTCCTGGTAAAATACTTTATAAATAAATAAAATATAACCCAGACGTATACATTAATTATACCGCAGAGAGGCGCTTCCCTGCAGTGTGCGGATTCATATGCTGCATTAACCACTTGACTGCTAAGAACGCGCTCAGCTGAGCGCGTCCTAAGGCTAGGGTCAGAGTGGGGCAGTCGGAACGCGCGTGCAGGCGCACTAAATCACGGCGGCAGTAGCAGCACATAACGGCCAATGACGGCCAATATACACAGTACGTGCGTACAAAAGTGCGCCGACACCACGCAACCGGCAAATGAACGCATTTTTCTCAGAACGTGAAACCGCTGCTACAGACGTACAGAGTGCGCTGCGGCCGCATGGCAGCGTGTGTGCGTGATTAGGAGACGTCAGACGCTGCTAGTGTGCGGCCTACATAACGTTCAAACAGCCGGATTTCCCTAGAATTGCGTTGGTGAGTACCTGCGACTGTGCGACTGTGGTCGTCTGACCACTTAAGCGTATTCCGTGAAAAAATGCGTGCGCACGCATCGACGTACATTTTGACGGTGGCCGCAGAAAATGCGCTCATCTGTCCCTAGCCTAACACAGGAGGCAGCAATCGGCCGGGATTCCGGCCAATTGCCGCGCCCCCCCCGGTTTTGTTAATGCAGCAATATTGTTCCCATTTCAATTATAATGTGAACAATGATGCTGTACTAAGGATTTTTGTATGGGTTGTGTTTGTTAAAAATTGTGTAATTTTCCCCCCAAAAAATGTAACAAGTCCCCCATTACTAATTTTTTTAACAAGCGCAACTCATATAAAATATAACCGCAAATGCTCGCATGTTAAAATGTGAAATAAACACTTTACACGTTCTAAATTATTGAAAATTAAAATTGTATTGCATTTTTTGTTATAATATAAAGACAGGACCTGACGTATACATATAATAATGACATATTATGAATCTGCTGAGTCTGACGGAAAGAACAATATATAATATGTCTGGGTCATATAATAAAATAAGGCTTAAAAACGCATTTAAACATGATGAGCGAAACCGGTAAAAATGAGCTCAGCACAGAGGTGTGAAATGGCTCAGCAGCGAAGGGGTTCATTTTTTTCTCTCTTTTTGTTTTAAATCATTTTATTTGTTTTGGGTTTTTTTCGTTTCAGATAATTTTGATCAACTTTTTTCCATTTTAAAACCTTTTATTCTGGTTTTTATTTTTAAAGTCAGACCATTTGGGTCAGTTTTGTTTTTTTTAAATCGTTTTGTTCATTTTTTGTTCCTTTCATACCATTTAATATGATTAAATAAAGTTGTGCAATGCATATTCATAAGAAAAAAAGGATCTTTATTTAATACAAAAATGATAGAAATCGACAGAATTATCGTATCGACAGAAATATCGAATCATTGGAAACGATACGGAATCAGCAATGGAACCGAAAAATACAATGTCTGAAATGGAACCGAAATCACGAATGGAACGAAAATGATTTTTCATATTACACATTTCACGTCCATATGAAATTATTTTGTTTCGGATCAGAAATCATAACGTTTCGCCGTTTTCGGATCCAACCTGGAAAAAAAATCGGCCAAATCCGAGGCACCGAATCGGCCCTATTCGTGAAAAAAAACACCAGCTTTGTAATATGGCCCATAGTGTCCAATAAACACGAGAGACAAAAAATATAACAAGTCGTACAATATAGGTTTAGGCGTTTCGTTTCGATTGTTTTTTTTCACGAATAGGGCCGATTCGGTGCCTCGGATTCGGACGATTTTTTTTCCAGATCGGATCCGAAAACGGCCAAAACGTTACGATTTCTGATCCGAAACGAAATAATTTCGTATGGACGTGAAATGTGTAAAATCAAAAATCATTTTCGTTCCATTCGTGATTTCGGTTCCATTTCAGACATTGTATTTTTCGGTTCCATTTCAGACATTGTATTTTTCGGTTCCATTTCAGACATTGTATTTTTCGGTTCCATTGCTGATTCCGTATAGTTCCCAATGATTCGATATTTCTGTCGATACGATAATTCTGTCGATTCTATCATTTTTTTATTAAATAAAGATCCTTTTTTTCTTATGAATATGCATTGCACAACTTTATTTAATCATATTAAATGGTATGAAAGGAACAAAAAATTAACAAAACGTTTTCGGATCCGATCTGGAAAAAAAAAAATCGGCCGAATCAGAGGCACCGAATCGGCCCTATTCGTGAAAAAAAACAATCGAAACGAAACGCCTAAACCTATATTGTACGACTTGTTATATTTTTTGTCTCGCGTGTTTATTGGACACTATGGGCCATATTACAAAGCTGGTGCTAACTTAACCAGAGACATTACAGTCAATGGAGTTGACAGCTCTGGTTAAGTTATCGCCAACTTTGTAATATGGCCCTATATGTGTATGTAGGAGGTCTGTGTGTGGGTATATACTGTATATATATTTATCTGAGGTCCGTGTGTAGTATCGGTGCATCCCCCTACTCTCCATACATAGCGCTCCGTGTTGTTTATTTAATATTAAACCTATTTTGTCTCAACGCTAGTGAATTTACACTTTTAACACTATTCGGTAGTTTAACACTATGTGGTGGGACCCGGGTTAGATCGATGTACGTTAAAGGGAAGCTAAAGTAGGTGTTATTTCACCCTTGGTCCTAGCAGTGAGATATAGCGGGTAGGTACGGATTTGAGGGGTTAGAATTCTGTGCGGACAAACTCCAGCCTCCACCCAGAGATTTCTGAAGTTCAACTCTGTGACGATCCGGTCAGATACCCCCGGCTGGTTACCCTCTTCCTTCCCGCTTCCCGAATATCGCATTGTATCATTATAGCCCCATTCACCTAATAACTAGACGAGACTACATCGAGTTAAAAGCACAACTGACCTATTGCAGAACAGACAGGATATCTATACAGGACAATGTATAGGAGAAACTATAGTGTGTTCCTAGAATACGGCGACGTCATCCCACAAATAAAACCAACCACACAACAGGAGGCCACTAATCTGTCTCTCCTTATAAAGGGTTAATGAATGGCCTGATCACAGTGCTGTGTCTCCCTCCCTGTCCCTCAGTGCTGGATCCAGCCACCTCACAGCTCAGTGTCCGCCATTCCCCTCCCCCAGCACCACTTGAGCTCTGCAGCCAGTCACATGAGCTGTGATGTCATCAGAGCGCGCCCCTCCCCCTGTGTTGTTGCTGCTGGAGATGGTGTGTGTGAGAAGCTGAGGATGTTATGGGAATGTCCGGCCCTGGCCCCTTACTACGGGCTCCATGAGGCTGCTCACACCCCCATGTGACTGGAGAGGACACACACAGGAGTAGCACAGACAGGGCTGGTGTCCTGGGAGAGGAGGCTCAGGTATGTGCGGGCTCTGTGTTGCTACAGGCCATTGTTCTTATAATGTGTTTGGAGCAAATAATGACCCAAACTGTCACAGTTTATTACGATCATATAAGATCCACAAACTCCAATACAGTTAAAGCGCTCCCCCCTATAATATGTCCGGGCTGTGAAATCTGTGGGTTCCTGGTGGTTTGTGGGGATTTGCCCAGACACTCCTGTATCCACTGACTGACACAGACACTGAATGTGCGTCTCTAACGTTAGAATCGCCGGGGGTCCTGTGATCCTTCCACGAGACTGAGAGGATCTGAATAAACCATGATAATGGATAAGGAGAAGAATCCGCTGAGCCAGAGGATCCTGGATCTAACCCTGGAGATCATCTACCTGCTGACCGGAGAGGTGAGGGACTCGGGGAATGGCAAAGGGACGTCACTCGTAATATATCAGCCTGAAGGAATTTGACAAAGAGGTTATTTCAACCCTTTGAGTGCCAGTGTGTTCTTAATTTTTTCTCCTGACTGCACGGGGGGCCTGTTTTGAGTATTTCACCATCATGTTCCTCCAGAGCGTTCCTGTCATTGACATGTTCCCTATATCTTATCGGGTGATTGGTCAATAATATTGATGTTCTAGCACATGTATTGATGGAAATCCTCCCATACCACGCAGAACAAAACCATCAACACTGCTGCTGCTCATCTGGAAGATGTTTCCATGGTTCGCCTTAAGGGTTCGTCAGACCAAGCCCTTTTTTCCAACCACATAGGCAACATGTGGGTGGCACTCAAAGGGTTAATCGGTAGGACATAGCAGGATCAATTAATTTGGGCATATTTATGTAGATAAGCCATATCTGGAAATAGGACACTTTAAAGTGATCTGGGTAGTGGGACCTGTGCCACCTGTAAGAGATCTCTTCACCTATACTAGCGCTGCCCTCGTTATCTAGGATCATACAGTGGTGAAGAAACCTGATGGGACCAATGCAGACACTAGCAATAACCAAGTGTATGAAGGATACTACAGGACCCAGAACCCCAGCGTACATCCTCCACCGCTTTCACTGATCCACAAGAGACACAATGAGCAGAAGATCCTGGAGCTGAGCAATCAGATCATCTGTCTGCTGACTGGAGAGGTGAGGCTGCTGGGAATGGGACATTATACGCTAACACCAAGGCATGTGTCTGGATGGTGACTGTGTCATTGTGTGTGTCAGGTTCCTATACGCTGTGAGGATGTCACTGTCTATCTCTCCATGGAGGAGTGGGAGTATGTGGAGCGACACAAGGAGCTCTATGAGTACGTCATGATGGAGGATCACCAGCCTGTTATCACAGCGGGTAAGAGATTTAATTACATTTATTATGTGGGTACAATATCTGTGACAGTTGATTAGATTCACTAAAGCTCCGTGATAGATCCGAACGAAGTGATCTGTGGCATCTCTCAAGGATCTGTCTGTCTGAAAAAAACTGAAATTTACCAAGATTCACAGCGCTGAAGGCAGAGTAGAAGTTATTACGTAACGTGAGTGTTATTTACCTGCTGGCATTTCTAATGGAGCTGCTTGCTCCGGGATCAGTGGAGCACTCCCGAGGAGATATTGAATGGTAGCTAAATAGTGCCGAAATGCCCTATGTGCAGGCTGTCTATTTTATTGTATAAATTAAATCTGAAGCAAGTACTGTGACCACGTCGAAATGAGAAAACAAGCCAGATCAGAGCTTTGCTAAGTGAGGCTAAAAAAACACGACTGGCACCCAGAACTACATGTCCCTGGTGTTGGGCGATAGGAATTGGACATCCCTGAGTACTCAATTTCATTCCAGGGTAGCCTGTACAATTTACATGATCAATCATTTACAAAGTAGCAATAATGGGCTTTAATTAACTTGATTATGTTTTTGTCTTAGCTTTGTTTAGAAATGTAAGTGGCTCCAGCTTCGCTCATTGAGTAGACCCCCCCAAGGTGTAAGGTTATAGTAACATGTGGTGAAGTGAAAATCAGTGAATTTCACTGCATTCCTCACCTCTTTAGTTAATCTAGTGCATCAATAAATACACGTGAACTGTGCCGTCTGTCATACCTCTTCCTGAATTCATATCTAACTCCTTGATATGCATTTTCCTCCGGCAGATGAATTTCACACTCCTGGTTCTCGTCGTGATTTGAAGGCCAAAAATATAGCCAACAGCAGAGGAGAGTATCTGAAGAACAAAAGTCCAGAACAAGCTGAAAATGCAACAATTCCCTCATTTCTTTCAAGTGAAAAGGGAAACCTCCCAGGCGATGACGCTTATCCAACTGCAGAACATTTCTTTTCTGTTATTAAGGTGGAACCGGGCTCATGTGAAGAAGGGAATACCTCAGACAGTGACCGTTATAAAGCCATGGAGCATTCACAGTTAGACTATCCTCCTAATGATATTAAGGAAGAACCGGTTTCGTTAGAAGAAGGAAATCTCACAGACATTGACGTATATAAAGCCATAGATCATACACAGACACAATATACACCTGCTGATATTAAGGAAGAACCAGCTTCATATGAAGAAGGAAATCTCACAGACAGTGACATGTATAAAATCACAGAAAATACACAGACTGAAGATCCATCTACCGATATCAAGGAGGAAGCAGCCTCACATGAAGGAGGAAATGTTTCAGACAAGACTCACACAGCAGATAAACCATTTAAATGCATGGAATGTGGGAAAGGATTGTCCACAAAGTACAGACTTATTCAGCATTATATGATTCACACAGGAGAAAAACCATTCAAATGCAACGAATGTGAGAAATGTTTTTCCTCTAAGAGTGAACTCGGTACCCATCGAAAGATGCACACAGGGGAATGGCCATTCAGGTGCACCGAATGTGGGAAAGGTTTCACCCGGCCCTCGCATCTTGCAATGCATCTAGTGATTCACACCGGAGAAAAACCATTTAAATGTGACGAATGTGGGAAATGTTACACCCAAGCCTCATCTCTGGCACATCACAAAGTGACTCACTCTGGAGAAAAGCCTTTTAAATGTGAAGAATGTGACAAATGCTTCTCATTCAAGAAGCACCTTAATGAACATCAGAAAACTCACACAGGAGAAAAACCATTCAGGTGCTCTGATTGTGGGAAATGTTTTACCCAGGCCTCATCTCTCACAACACATAAGATGATTCACACAGGGGAAAAGCCGTTCACTTGCACTGTGTGTGGAAAAGGTTTTAACCAGGCCACTAATCTTGCAGACCATAAAATGATTCACACTGGAGAGAAACCATTTAAATGCAACGAGTGTGGGAAATGTTTCGCTTTAAAGAAGCGTCTAAATGAGCATCTGAGAACTCACACAGGAGAAAAATATTAAATTGTCCCCAATGAGTGAATATTTTTTACCCGAGCCTCATCATGCAGCAATTATTGAAAAGTTTTTTAACCAAAAGCGTCACTATGGCCAGCAAATTCACAAACTGTACTAATCATTCAACGGCACTGATGGCAGGGATAATGGTTCAATGGAGGGGCTTACCTAGGTTTGGTGCTAACACTGACACTTCAGGAACTGCTGCCCCCTTCATTGGGTTCAAATTTGTTGTCATAGAATTATGATGAGCATGACCTACCAAGATCATTTCTGTCAATAAATTGCACATTTCTATTTTCTTAAACCAAATTCTGCTTTATATTTCTCTTTTGAGTGGTTTTCATCAACCCCTTACTGCCAGGATCTGCAGGGTGGAAGGTGATCTTAAATGCACTGGGCGTGCTGAACCCATTCAGCCACCGGGGAGGCAAGCTGTAGGAGTTGCAAGGGGTGTTATGCTGCCGTGTGGTGTTTAGGTCCATCTGCCACCAGGATGACATACCCTGTTAAAGAGTTAATACAGGAGATCTTGTAATACTAAGGAAATTACAAGGATGGAGAAAGCTCCTTTCAAACAAAATAGCTTTTCATCAGAGTAGGTAGAAAAAAAGGGGAAACAAGTGAAGAACGGAGGAAAGACACATTGGGTCCAACATTGAGCCAGACGCAAAGACCACTTCGACAAGGAGAAGCTCTTGTTCAATCAGCCAGCAAAGAGCCCTGGACAGCCAAAAGGCCCAGGAGCCCACCACTTGAGTTAAGAACAGCCAAAGTCTCCAGTGCCAGGTCAAGGTCAGCAGGTGATGGACCTCTATCACCCTCTTGAGACCAGGCCATTGCAGAATGATAGATCCACCATTGCATCAGACAGAGAGGCCTGTTTGCTCCATGACATCTCACCAGGTCAGGCAACACACAATCACTATGGTTAGGTTCCTCTACATCATAAAGGATGCCTCAACCCTGCCAATGCACATCACCCCAGCCTTCCAAGGGTCGTCCACTCCCCAAGGAGCTGCATGGAAGGACTTTTTCCAGAGAAATTGAAGCTCAGCCATGTCTCTCTTCGTAGTTGTGTGTTGATCCTCAGCCAGATAAGGTACCAAGGCTTCAGCCAGCCCTGGGGCTGATATTGAATACTCCAGGACAACTAGGCCAAAGGGCATGGCGTTGAGACACTCCCATCTCTTCCTGTAGATGTTGGAAGACAGGAGCTTACATCCTCTCCAACAAGCACCTCTCAGCAGGATCAGCAAATAAGCAAGGTCTGGTAATCTCATACAACGTCAAATTTTTGACACTCGCAATCTCTGCTGTGTCAGAGACGAGGGATCACAGGTGCCCAGAAAAGTACTATAATTTCGTTTAAGGTAAAATGTCACTAGGAGCTCCTCCAGATCACGTCCGCTCACATCAGCTGCTGGCTCCGCTCTCCTAACAAATTCTAACCACATTTTTATGGTTTAGAGACTCATTTTTGGATGTTTTATTGATTTTAGCCCGATTAAACACTCAAACAGACACAAGATTTTATACCTAACCCAATTAACCATTTAAAGCCATATTATGGCCAAAATAATGGAGCCAAAATCCTCCTCTTGTCATATAAAAAGGTAGGAATAGTGCGCTGGTTTTTTTTTTCTCTATCTAGTGATCATGCACCAACAAACCATCATGCAGTAACATGAGCAAACGACTAGAATCGTGAAATGTGTACAAAGAACATAAAAAAGTGGGTACAATGAAGGTGGTAAATCAGTGCAGACATCCAGATCATAGGTAATATGTTTACAGTTGAAATACGAGGACAATCAAACAGCTAACGGAGAGAGGGAAGCCATCCCGGCGCTGAATCGCTAGTGGTTACCCATCTGCCTCCATTGTGTGAGACTCTGGAGTGCCTGCTGTGTGACACCCAGGTACAAATACCAAGTACCTCCTTCACACTGGGCACAAGCAATCAGATTTACCTTGGGCAAAATAAAGCATGTCCTCCAAGTAGGGTTGCCAGGTCGGCCATGGTTTCCTGGACACACATAAGTTATTCATGCCGATGGGCAGTGCATGAAAAATGGCACCACGCACTGCAGTATGGAGAATTTACATGTAGCCAGTACAAAACGGAAGTGAAATCCCAAATGACCTGCCTTGATTACGTAACTGGTTTCCTTTTGAGAAAGGATTTTACCAGGAAGGATACATTGAGATTTCTCTCGTTTTCAGGTATGTCCTGGGTGGTGAGTATGTACCGTTAGGTGTCTTGTCCAAGAACACTTACTGGAGAGGTGCTCGTCGGGATCGAACCCATGACTCCAAGGGCTCTCTCCACGCAGAGCAGTGATGTTACCTCTACTCCACCCAGCCGGTTCCAGAGTATGAGTATGAGTTATACATGTTGCAGGGCAGCACTTTTCCCAATGCTCCCCACACAGCCTTCATGTCCTTAATAGACTCAACTCTATCCACCCAGTTTCTTGAGTGATGGACTGACTGGGTATTAACCCCGTTAGTGCTGTGTGTACTGTGTATAACCCTGACACTGCTGTGTGTATTAACCTTGTTGGGCTTATTCACGAAGCTCCATTGTTTGCAACGACAGTGAGAAACCAATAAAAAAATCACCGTTTTTAGACCTAGAGTGAACTAAGTGCTTTAACCTCCCTGGCGGTCTAATATTTTCAAAATTTTGTGTGTAAAAGCGTCTCAATTTTTTTGGAAAGGAATCGTGTTTTTTTTATATAGTAAGCCTGTAATAATTAGGAATAACACACTGAAATCCGTGCAAGCAAGAGTCTAGTAAACACACTGAGTCCGATAAAGTTTGAAACACGACATAATAATTTATTATCCCAAAAATAATTATCCAAAATAATGCAAATAAATTATATTCAATAATATAATCAAACCAAAAAACACTGAAATCTTTCAGAAAACAAGGGTGCATTATTAGACTGTGTATGTATGGTCTGTTTCTGATCCTTTAGTGCCACCTAGTGGCCGTTCATGAGCAGGTCATGCTGCTGGAGATTTTACATTGGAAATCTTTTTTCTTTTTACAGTTTGCTGCCTGGTCCCGCCCACCTGCATCGTGTGACTCGCAGGGAGCGTTACCAGGAAGCAAGTCGCCGCAATCACACTGCGTCGGACAGCGAGGAAGCACAGGATGAGGTGAGTATGCAGCCCGAGTGTGACTCCGGCTTACCGTTCGCAGTAGTGAAATTTAACCCCGAGTCACACCCAGGAATACCGCCAGGGAGGTTAAGAGAAGGAAAATTCAGCAAAGAAACACAGGGAATGTGTGCAGAGTCAGCAGGAGAACTGAATCGGGTCAGAGAGGCAGATTAAAATTACCCCGGGGTCACTTTAAACTGACAAGTTTTAAATATTCTCACCTTTGGAGCTGGTGATATATATTAATTCCTATAAAATTGCTGTCACCCCCCCCCCCCCATCAATCACAATGCACATTTTTTGAACAGGCTTGCATGTCTGTGAGATCCTCCTGATATCCCAAGACACAACACGGAACTTCTACATGTTAATTCAAAGTGTAAAGAGACGTAGCTAATATTATAGCTGACTGTACTATACCTGTGCTATCACTTTAACTAGTGGCTCCGCCCCAGGATGACACAGGTCAGAGGGCACGGCAGCCATCTTCAGGAGTCAGTTAGTGTGAAGCACTTATGAAGGCAGATGCATGATCCTATGTTCCTGTAGTTAGCCAAGCCTGTATACAGGGCCGGCGCTAACGTAAGGCGGCACAGGCGGCCGCCTTACTGTCTGGCGTCCTGCCAGTGTGAGGGGCGCCGGCCCGGGGTGTAACCGACCCCCGAGATTTGGCCCGGGGGTTGAGGGACCCAGATGCCGGGCAGCGCGAGAGCGCCTGCCCGGTCTTGAACAGTCCGTCCTGTGAAGTGGATGCGGCTGTGTGCGTGCGCAGCCGGTCACATGGTCCGGCTAATCAGGTGGTACTGAGTCTCAGTACCACCTGACTGGCCGGACCGCGTGACCGGCTGCGCACGCACACAGCCGCATCCACTTCACAGGACGGACTGTTCAAGATCGGGCAGGCGCTCCCGCGCTGCCCGGCATCTGGGTCCCTCAACCCCCTGCCGGAGCTGGGGCAACAATCCAGGTGAGAGCTGGGGGCAAATCCATGACCTGGGGGCAAATCCATGACCTGGGGGCAAATCCATGAGCTGGGCAAATCCATGACCTGGGGGCAAATCCATGAGCTGGGCAAATCCATGACCTGGGGGCAAATCCATGAGCTTGGGGGCAAATCCATGTGCTGGGCAAATCCATGACCTGGGGGCAAATCCATGAGCTGGGCAAATCCATGACCTGGGGGCAAATCCATGAGCTTGGGGGCAAATCCATGTGCTGGGCAAATCCATGACCTGGGGGCAAATCCATGAGCTGGGCAAATCCATGACCTGGGGGCAAATCCATGAGCTTGGGGGCAAATCCATGTGCTGGGCAAATCCATGACCTGGGGGCAAATACATGAGCTGGGCAAATACATGAGCTGGGCAAATCCATGACCTGGGGGCAAATCCATGAGCTGGGCAAATCCATGTGCTGGGCAAATCCATGACCTGGGGGCAAATCCATGAGCTGGGGGCAAATCCATGTGCTGGGCAAATCCATGACCTGGGGGCAAATCCATGTGCTGGGCAAATCCATGAGCTGGGGGCAAATCCATGTGCTGGGCAAATCCATGACCTGGGGGCAAATCCATGAGCTGGGCAAATCCTTGAGCTGGGGGCAAATTCATGTGTGAGCTGGGGCTCTCTGCTCCTCTAGATTGTAAAATCCGGGGTGCCCTCTGCTCCTCTAGATTGTAAAATCCGGGGTGCCCTCTGCTCCTCTAGATTGTAAGCTCCTGGGTGTCCTCTGCTCCTCTAGATTGTAAGCTCCTGGGTGCCCTCTGCTCCTCTAGATTGTAAGCTCCTGTGAGCCGGGCCTCTGCTCCTCTAGATTGTAAGCTCCTGTGAGCCGGACCCTCTGCTTCTCTAGATTGTAAACTCCTGTGAGCCGGACCCTCTGCTCCTCTAGATTGTAAGCTCCTGTGAGCCGGGCCCTCTGTAAATTCTCGTGAGTCGGGCTCTCTGCTAAAACACCTTATTTTCTGTAAGTGCCCCTCCCGAGACTAGTCTCTGGATCCGCCCCTGCCTGGGATTGGAAGGGGCAATGAGAGGGAGGGGACAACAAGCACCACGTGGTTCCCTGCCTGGCCTTGCTTCCCGAATCCAATCACAGGCGAGCGGGAAAGGTGCGTGTGCACGTGTGCATCACATGCCTGGCCAGCGCCAGCGGCCGCTCGCACCAGTCGCCTCGAGACGTGACGTGTCACACGAGGGGACGCAGAGAGCGACGGTGGCGGTGCCTAGCTTAAGCTAAGCCTAAAAAATTGTTGCTACTAAAAAACCTACTACCTGGTCTGGTCCCTGATTGTCCCTGGTGGTCTGGTCTCTCGTCTCACTCCCTCCCTGACTGCCTGAGAGTGTGGACTGAGTAGAACTAGAACGCCAGCGGGCGACGGGGGGCCTGCAGTGCCAAGGTGAGGCAGCAGAAGTCAGCAGGCAGCAGTGAGCAGTGCTGTGCACACTGTCACAGTCAATCAGACACAGTCAGCTGAGCAGAGAGGTAAGAGACTCGCTGGGGGAAAATTTATACCATAAATAATACCCATATGAGCAGCTGGGGCCGCAAATATACCCATACATGAGCTGGGGGCCGCAAATATATACCCATACATGAGCAGGGGGCCGCAAATATACCCATATGAGCAGCTGGGGGCCGCAAATATATACCCATACATGAGCTGGGGGCCGCAAATATATACCCAAATATGTTGTTCCTACAGTCTGACAAATGTAACTACTGCCTTTCCAGAAGAAAGACAGTGTTTATATAAGTCCATAAAGACAGCACTGGTGGCTGTCCCCCAATCAGTGACTCACAACGCTGCTAAAGGTTGTCCTTGCAAGACCAACTTTAAGCATCCTTTAATCTCTGCGTGACGACACCGAACACTCACGATAGGGATTATTATGCATCTCTATCCTGATTGGCTTGACATGACGGGGGGGGGGGGGGCACCAAAACAGACCTTCGCCTGACTAGGCAAAAAAGCTTGCACCGGCCCTGCCTGTATATAACAGTAAGTGTCCTGCAATAAAGCAATGGTGAACCTCACAGCCCAGCCTCATATCTGAACAAACAGAGAGCATAACAGTGGCGACGAGAATGAGATTTGTAAAGGCCTGCTCAGCCTGAAGAAAAAAAAAAAAAACAGGGATTGAAAGCCAGATAAAGAACACACTGCCATCCAGCAGCAAGAACATGGCACTGATAGGCACATTAACTGAGTTTGATGGAGAGAAAAGTTCCTGGAGCTCCTGGGCTGAGAGATTAGAGCAGTACTTCAGTGCTAACACCATACCCCCTGAGAGACAGGTTGCAGTGTTTCTCACAGCCGTGGGGGCTAACACATATGACACTCTAAGAGACCTTCTGTTCCCTGAGAAACCAGCAAGCAAGGCTCTACAGGAACTCCTGAAACTATTAGAGAATCACTTTCAGCCAAAACCGCTGGAAATTGCAGAAAGATTTTGTTTTTATCAACGGCAGCAGCAGCCGGGCGAAGATATTAAAGCCTATGTCGTGGCCCTTCGCAAATTGCCCTCCACCTGTTCATTTGGGGAGTACCTACCGACAGCTTTGAGAGACAAGTTTGTCCTGGGACTGAATAGTGAAACGATTCAAAGGAAACTTCTGACAGAAAAGGGACTCACCCTTACAAGCGCAGTTGAGATAGCATCAGTCATGGAGATGGCTGTCAGGGATACGGAGGAATTGCACCCTCAGATTCACAAAGAAGGGGTGAAAGAGGACATTTTCAGAACCGTAGTTGCTACAGCCAACTGGAGATACAGACCCAAAGCCACACCAGCTTGTTACCGGTGTGGTAATACAGACCACGACTCCAAAGCCTGTCGGTTTAAGGATCAACCTTGTCATCAATGTGGACAAATGGGCCATCTCAAACGGGTTTGCCGTCATAGGAATGTACGAGGACAAAAGCCGCAGTACCCTAAGAAGAGGACTTACAAGGTACAGAAATTTACATCATCTGACTCAGACAACAATGAGGCATTACATAGTTTATCTATACATCGTATACACTCGTCTCACCCTGCAATGACAGTACAAGTAACCATTGAAGGGAAGAGACTAAAGATGGACGTTGATACAGGAGCTGAAGTGTCAGTTATCACACAAAAACAGTGAAAACAACTTCAGATCCAGGCAACTGTCCTCCCTACTCCCATAAAGCTGCAGACCTACTCAATGCAAGTACTCCATCCACTTGGTTGCGCAAAGGTAAAGGTATCATACAAGGGCCAGACAAAGAGACTACCACTATATATCCTGAAAAACGGAGGACCGCCTCTCTTTGGCAGAGATTGGATCACTCATCTGGGAATGCCAGATATCATCAAGAATCCTTGCAACACCCTGACAGTTCCGTCAGGACATGATGATGGATGGGTGGAATCCTTAAAACTGCGTTTCCCTGAGGTTTTCGTTGACGAGTTAGGGAAAATCAAAAATGGCTGTGTGAGGCTCAAGCTGAAACTGGATGCTCATCCCAGATTTTTCAAGGCTCGGACAGTACCGTTTGCCCTTAGAGCGGGAGTGGACGCTGACCTAATCCGGCTAGAAGAACAGGGTGTCATTTCCAAGGTAGAGCGCAGTGCTTGGGCATCACCTATTGTTACAGTAAAGAAATCAAATGGTGAATTGCGCATCTGTGGGGATTTTCGCATGGTACTGAATAGCCAACTGGAGGTTGACCAGTATCCTCTACCCAGAGTAGATGACATCTTCGCTTCACTTGCTGGGGGACAGAAGTTCACCAAGATTGATCTACGACAAGCTTACTTACAGTTTGAGGTCCACCCCTCTTCTCGAAAATACCTCACCATTAACACTCACAGGGGTTTGTACAAATACAATCGAATGGTGTTTGGCATTGCATCTGCACCAGCCATCTGGCAAAGAAAGATGGATGAAATTTTAGCAGACATTCCCTTCACTCAGTGTCTATTAGACGACATGCTCATCACTGGTCGAACGGACCAAGAACACAAGCAGAATGTAGAGCTCGTTTTACAGAGACTTCAGGACCAAGGTCTCAAGGTAAATTTGACAAAATGTAAATAAATGGTGCCTAAATTGGAGTTTTGTGGCCACTTAGTAGATGCAGAGGGCATTCATACTGCTGAAGACAAGGTCGATGCTTTAGTCAAAGCTCCAGCCCCAACAAGTGTCCATCAACTACGATCCTACCTTGGCCTACTTAACTACTATAATAAATTTCTTCCAGACCTTGCTCATACATTGTTTCCACTGCATAAGCTCCTGGAGAAACACTCCAGGTGGGACTGGTCAGCTGAATGTCAACATGCTTTTGAGTCCTCTAAACGGAAACTGTTCGCGTCACGTATGCTTGTGCACTACGACCTCCAGAAGCCTCTCACCCTGGCTTGTGATGCCTCTCCTTATGGTCTGGGCGCTGTTCTGCTAAGAGTTCAAATCTTTGCCCTACGATTAAAGTGTTTGTTTTGTTTGTTCTTTAATACAGTTTTATTGTTGGATCAGCGTAAGAATGCAAAGGTGAGAACAACATACTATACACGAGTCATAATAAGCAATACATAACAAAACCGTGGCATCCGGCGTTTAGCAAGGAATCATTACAGTAAATAGATTGGAGTACAACCATTGAAGAGGAACTACAGATACTGGGAAAGCGGAGCTTTGCTCAAATCAACATGGGAGCAGGCGCAGAAAGATTGCGTTGATGGCTCGGGGTGTCCAGGGAAGGAGAGGCAAGTAATGGAGCTAAAGAACGATTGAGGGGTTCATGTGGAATTGGCCGGGAGCCTCGCAGCATTTGCAGGGAGTACAAGGGAGCACAGAAAAAGGTGTTACGTAATGAGGTTTTGGTATCGGCTGGGAGGGTACGGATAGAGGGAGACCAGTTAAAGAAACTCTGAGTTTTCTCCACCTGGTGATAGAAGCTTTGGTCCAGTCGGCCAGGAATATAGAGTGGATTCTATCGTAGACCATGCGAAATGTGGGTGGGGTAGTGGAGATCCACTGGGACAGGATAGCCTTTTTACCGGTCGCGTCCAGGAGGCCGAGCCAGAACTGGTGACATTTGGAGAAAGGTCGAGGTATGAGTGGAGTAGGCAGGTTAAAAATGGCCCAGTTCGGGGTGAAAGGGACCTCCAGACAAAGAACTTGAGAACCGAATCGTCACACAGTGTCCCAAAACAGTTGAATGAAGGGACGGGACCATAGAGAATGCCGTTAGTCAGCTGGGGAAACTGACATTTCAAACATTTAGCATTAGGTAAGAGTCCAGCGCGAACCATCCTGTCAGGTGCCATATAGGCTCGGTGAAGAATTCTATAGAACATGTCCCAATAGTTGGCAAAGGGGATGGAGCGCCTGGATACCAAAGTGGCTCCTATCGGGTCTGGGGAGGAGAGGTCGGGTAAACTACTGGGCCATCGGGAGATAGCAGTCCATGGTACCTTAGTGGGCAACTAAAATTGCAGGAGTGCGTAAATAGAGGAGGTCCAGGGGGGGGGGGGTGCGAGGAGATTAAAGTGTTTTTAATATGATTGTGTAGCGATCACTCCCGGAGGAGCCGCTGAATTTAAACCTCAGGTCAGTCTCCCCGCACTAGGGAATAAATATACACCAGCACTGTTGTGGATTTTATAAGTTATATAGTTTACTGATCTCAAATAAACTGGCATATATAGAGCAGCACGGTATACATATATATTTACAGAAGTTCGTAATGCGAGAAACGCGCAGCGGAAAAGAAAAATGAATATTAACCCCTTCGTTGTTGGAATGTGAGTCTCGTACAGGTTGTGTCCCAAAAAGGTGTACGTGTATGCGTGTGTTTGTACCCGGGTACAAGATTCAACTGGCCAGTGAATAATTTAAATGTGTATTCGACTAGTCACGTCGGGGCCCTGTAGGTTTAGACAAACTTGCAGCGTGCTTTATTATTTTACTGTGGCCGGGAAGGCCTCTCACCCATCCGCCAGATACTCTGCGCTCTGCTCGACCCAGGACGTCTCTCCGCTTGACTTGACTGGGACTCTGTGCCACCAGATCTGCTTGTCTTGCTTGTCCGTTTCTGCCACAAGATGCTCAGCTCACCGCCTGCATTCCCATTAGATCATCTGCGGTCTCCTAACTCAGGGTCCTTCAGCTACTCTGTATCTGTATAAACTTATCAGCGGTGGATCGCTAGGTCTCTGGCAAGTAATGTGAACCGATCTCCAGTTCCGCAAGGCCGCACTAGCGTTCCGGCCTGGTCACGATCGTTGTCTGTCTCACGTGCGTCTTGCTCTCTTCGCTCCTTGGCGCGCTCTGGGTTTCCTCTGCACGAGGCTGCGGATGTAAGTCTTTTCTCCCCACTCACTTCCTGTTCCCGGCGCAAAGCATGCTGGAAAACGTAGTCCCATTGTCCAGTGTCTTACATTGCGCTTGTCTCCCTCTGGTGGCCAAAAATAAGTACTACAGCAACAGTGTTTTAAACCAGCGCTACAATTGTATCAGAATGTTCAGGTCATAATGCCCAATGCTCCCGCCATGCAGGATAGTCAGATATCCATAACAATGTGACTCGTAACATGGTTACTGATTGACGCATGACATTCCTGGGCTCCTCTTATGTACCGGCTGGGTGGAGAAGAGGTAACATCACTGCTCTGCGTGGAGAGAGCCTGTGGAGACATGGGTTCGATCCCAGCAAGAGCACCTCCCCAGTAAGTGTCCTTGGGCAAGACACCCAACGGTACATACTCGTCACCCAGGACATACTTGAAAACGAGAGAAATCTCAATGTATCCTTCCTGGTAAAATACTTTCTCAAAAAAAATGACCCCTCCCCCGCTCAGAATCTAATAAAAAAGCTTTGAGACTGTAAACATCTTAAAGAGTTAATATATAAAAGGCAGAGGAATAAAACCGCTTTTCCTTTGCTGTTTTCGCAGCTGGGCATCTGCCTCTACTTTCTCAAAAAAAAGCTATATAACCCAATGCATCTGCACAATTCAGATTGTATTAACCCTGGCCTAATCACAGTGCTGTGTCTCCCTCCCTGTCAAATCAAATCAAAATAAGCTTTATTGGCAGGACCAAATACATTTTAGCATTGACAAAGCATATGCGGAGGTGTAGTGGTACATATATGGGGGGGGGAATGGGCAAGTCCATGGACATTATCAGGGGTAAGGGATAATGTGAAGGGGGATGGGGGCGAGTCCGTGTTGGGGATTCAAATCAAAATAAGCTTTATTGGCAGGACCAAATACATTTTAGCATTGCCAAAGCATATGGGGAGGAGGGGGGGGGTAGTGGAACATATATATGGGGGGAATGGGCAAGTCCATGGACATTATCAGGGGTAAGGGATAATGTGAAGGGGGATGGGGGCGAGTCCGTGTTGGGGATTTATAAGTACAGGATCTCTCATGTTCTTCTCAGTCTGTGACATTCTGTGACGTATTGGGCAAATATTTTCACCGCCGGCTCCTCTTCTCCCAGTATGATGTGGAGTTTCCTCGTCTCTTCTATAGAGGTGAAGTCCGGGATGAAAGCGGAGAGTCTCTGGAAGTGAGTGTCCCTCAGTGCTGAGTACTTGGGGCACTGTAGGAGGAAGTGGACCTCATCTTCCAGGGCCCCCTGTCCCTCAGTGCTGGATCCAGCCACCTCACAGGTCAGTGTCTGCCATTCCCCTCCCCCAGCATCACCTGACCAGCCTTGCAGCCAGTCACATGAGCTGTGATGTCATCAGAACGCGTCCCTCCCCCTGTGTTGCTGCAGGAGATGGTGTGTGTGAGAAGCTGAGGATGTTATGGGAATGTCCGGCCCTGGCCCCTTACTACGGGCTCCATGAGGCTGCTCACACCCCCATGTGACTGGAGAGGACACACACAGGAGTAGCACAGACAGGGCTGGTGTCCTGGGAGAGGAGGCTCAGGTATGCGCGTGCACTATGAAGTACAGGCTACAGGTCATTGTTTTTTGATCAAATAATGAATCAATCTGTCACACTTTATAATTATCGCTTCCATAAGTTAAATAAAAATACAGAATCTGACCCGGTTAAAGTGATCCCCCCCATAATGTGTCCGGGCTGTGAAATCTGGGGATTTTCCTTAGTTAAGGGGAGACACAGGGAATATGGTGAGAGGAGCAGGAGTGGATCAGATAGGGAGATCAGAACGATCACAGGGGAACATGGATTGTGAATCTTATACACACATGTGATCACACAACACACACAACTTTACACACACTCCTGTATCCAGTGAATAACACACAGTCACTGAATGTGCGTCTCTAATGTTAGAATTTGCCGCGGCTCCTGTGATCCTTCCATGAGACTGGATCCCGTCCTGAGGGCGTCTGAATAAACTATGACAATGGATAAGGAGAAGAATCCGCTGAGCCAGAGGATCCTGGATCTAACCCTGGAGATCATCTACCTGCTGACCGGAGAGGTGAGGGACTCGGGGAATATCTCTTATGGAACGGATTTTATGATATGAACCTGATGGTATTTGATGGAGGGTTAACCATTTAACGTAAATGACAGTCATATATATGAACATAAAGATTGTAGGTTCCCTTAAGCTATATTTTGAAATGGGATGACAATCGATTGATATACAAATGGCTGGGGAGGAATCTGGAGGCTCTAAATTGTGCCACAGAAATGAGATCTTTTTATCTACGCTATTGCTGCCCTTATTATTTAGGATCATATAGTGGTGAAGGTTCCTGGTGGGAGAAATGCAGATAGCAGCCGTCACCGAGTCAATGAGAGATATTGCAAGACCCAGAGCTCCAGCATGGAGCCTTCACCTCCTTACCTGATCCATGAGAGACACAATGAGCAGAAGATCCTGGATCTGACCAATCAGATCATCCGTCTGCTGACTGGAGAGGTGAGGCTGCCGGGAATGGGACATTATACGCTAACAACAAGGCATGTGTCTGGATGGTGACTGTGTCATTGTGTGTGTCAGGTTCCTATACGCTGTGAGGATGTCACTGTCTATCTCTCCATGGAGGAGTGGGAGTATGTGGAGCGACACAAGGAGCTCTATGAGGACATCATGATGGAGAACCACCAGCCTGTTACATCAGTGGGTAAGAGGAGATGTAATACCTATATTATATAGGTACAATTTTGATAGGAATCACTGACGTCCGCTTAGCGATTCGTGGTACAATCCGGCATCTTTATCGTGTCAGTAGTCATCATTCCTATGTGACTGCTTCATCAATTCTGGTTTCCGCCTTTCATGTGTGGTAAGAGATACATATCCATAAATATCCAGACTGAGGTCCACATATAAACAGAAAAAATGGCGTCGCGCCCATACTCACCGGAGCGGCAGCAACTGACAGGAGTAACAGCCCAGTTAATGTATAAAACATAACAAGGGAAAAAGGTGTCATCTGCACTCGTTTCTATGTGTTCCATGTACAACAAAACTGAGGTTTTTGTTTGTTTCAATGGCCATTGCAACGTAAGCTCACTCACCACTTCACGGCACCTCTTTACAGAGTGAGTACCTAACGTGTACCAAAAGGCCGCTCTACTGAGCAGCTCCAAGCCCCTCCTGCTGCTTTTCAGCCAAGGAGAGGCAGAGATGGTGGGTTTTATTTATACACGCACCAAACACTTTCCATTTGGGATTAAAAACAAAAACATGGAAAGAGGAACAGCTGCAGAACGACGGACTGGTGTTACAAGCATGATATACATAAAAACAGAAAAAATGGCGTCGTGCCCATACTCACCGGAGCGGCAGCAACTGCCAGGAGTAACAGCCCAGTTAATGTATAAAACATAACAAGGAAAAAAGGTGTCATCTGCGCTCGTTTCTATGTGTTCCATGTACAACAAAACTGAGGTTTTTGTTTGTTTCAATGGCCATTGCAACGTAAGGTGTTCCTCTTTCCATGTTTTTGTTTTTAATCCCAAATGGGAAGTGTTTGGTGCGTGTATAAATAAAACCCACCATATCTTTGCCTCTCCTTGGCTGAAAAGCAGCAGGAGGGGCTTGGAGCTGCTCAGTAGAGTGGCCTTTTGGTACATGTTAGGTACTCACTCTGTAAAGAGGTGCCGTGAAGTGGCGAGTGAGTTTACGTTGCAATGGCCATTGAAACAAACAAAAACCTCAGTTTTGTTGTACATGGAACACATAGAAACGAGTGCAGATGACACCTTTTTTCCTTGTTATGTTTTATACATTAACTGGGCTGTTACTCCTGGCAGTTGCTGCCGCTCCGGTGAGTATGGGCGCGACGCCATTTTTCTGTATTTATGTATATCATGCTTGTAACATCAGTCCGTCGTTCTGCAGCTGTTCCTCTTTCCATGTTTTTGTTTTTAATCCCAAATGGGAAGTGTTTGGTGCGTGTATAAATAAAACCCACCATATCTCTGCCTCTCCTTGGCTGAAAAGCAGCAGGAGGGGCTTGGAGCTGCTCAGTAGAGCGGCCTTTTGGTACATGTTAGGTACTCACTCTGTAAAGAGGTGCCGTGAAGTGGCAAGTGAGCTTACGTTGCAATGGCCATTGAAACAAACAAAAGCCTCAGTTTTGTTGTACATGGAACACATAGAAACGAGCGCAGATAACACCTTTTTTCCTTGTTATGAGGTCCACATATACTTGGTTTCTTTTTATATAGTTATAGCATATACTGTGTGTGGGGCTGACTTCCCTCTGTGGACAGTTTGCAGGCGGATCTGCTTTCCCACTGGGTTAAGTGAAAAAGGTGCCCGCCCAGCCACCTTGAAATTATTCTCTGTGCAACGTCTTACTTACCCTTCACAATTCCACCACCCCTATCTTCCAAATAATTCAGTGTTCCATTACTAATCAATAGTCACCCCAGAGAGATGGCACCAGTATAAACAGCCATTTGCAGAGATACGTCCAAACCCTAAATATCGTCTTTTTCGGACTGATCCCGAGGGAGCAGTGGTCCGCCTTTTTACCGCTCAATAGCTCTGGACCCTTAGATGTTACAGTCCAAAAAACGCCCTGGTCAGGGCTAGAACGACGACAGTTACAAGGTACAGGTGGTGATGGTGAACCATAGCTGCAGGAACCGACAGATGGACAGTACTGTGAATCCCAGGTTCCCAATGGAGGTCCCTCTCAGTAATCACCCAGTGACGGGGACAGCAAAGTCCCAAAAGAGTGCCCTGGTAGGTAAACACAATGATGCAGCTCTCGGGGGGGGGGGGTGTGGTTCGGCAGGTATCTCTGCCAGGGCCGTCTTTAATATTGCCTGGACCCTGGGCAAACATTTTCTTGGGCCCCCCCATTGGAATTTTACTCACCACCCCATCCTAAAATAAAACCCGAAACACCACACATAGATTAAATTTTATGACAAGCCTATTTGTTTTATAATTTATTTTACAATTACACATCCTATATACACGTACTGTAAGAAAAACACTATCTCTGTGTGTACACTTATACGTACTATTGTATATACATCCTTTGTACATTACACATCCTATATACACATTCTATATACTGTAGATGTACACATAATATATACATCATATACACACTTGCATCATATACATATTTCCACATTATATACACTTACACATCACACACACATCATATATACACTTGATATTTACATCACACACCATATATACACCCATAATCTACACATCATATATGCACATAATTTACACATCACACACACCATAATATATACATAATCTACACATACACACACATAATCTACACACACATACATACACACATATACATAATCTACACACACATGTACATACATACATAATCTACACACACATAATCTACACACATGCATACACATATATACATAATACACACACACACATACATAATCTACACACCTACATAATCTACACACATGCATACACATATATACATAATACACACACGACACACACATAATCTACACACACATACATACACACATATACATAATCTACACACACATGTACATACATAATCTACACACACATACATAATCTACACACATGCATACACATATATACATAATACACACACACACATACATAATCTACACACACATGCATACACATACAGTATATACATAATCCACACACACGCATATATACATAATACACACACATATACATAATCTACACACACATATATACATATTCTGCACACACATGCACATAATTTACACACACACACACACACACACACACACACACACACACACAAATGCACATAATTTACACACACACATACACTATACAAATGAACATGTGACATAGCCAAGCTGAAGGGGTGGGGGAGCAGGGGGTCTTGTAAGCAGAGCCCTGCTTCTTACTGCATGCTGTAGGCTGTCTCTCTCAGGCTGGCAGAGCAGAGCAGGGCTGAGCAGTAGCACTGACTGCTTCCTGAATCCTTTCTCTGTGCGGGGGAACTGCATGGTGAGCAGGAGGGGGAGGAGCCAAACGCAGCTCCCAAGATGCTTCACCTCTCTTGCGAGGCCTCACCTCCTCGCTGTGGTCACTTGTCACCATCACCACGGAGGGGAGGCAGCCTGTGACACCACGATTTTTGCCGGCGCAAAGTCTCAGGAGCAGCTGCTTTGGGCCCCATAACACTGACTGGGCCCAGGGCAGCTGCCCCTTTTGCCCTGCGCTAAAGACGGGCCTGATCTCTGCTACACTTAGCTGCCTTGCAGTCTAGGATAGGCGGCTGAGACTTGGGCAGATGAGGCAAGGGGAATGAGAGGCATTCGGTGGGAAAAACTGTAGGCCAGCGCAACAGGTTCATCGGGGACAGGGATTATGCTCTTATGGGGATAAATACAATAAAACATAAACATATATCTGTATACATAGGAATAGTAACAAGTAGCTCAGCAATAAAAGGATGGAGAAGTCTCTTGGGTCCCTGCTGTAGCCGCGACATGCACAAGCTGTGCTGTCCATTGTACCTGTTCCTGAATTAATTTCTTAACTGATAATATACATTTTCTTCCAGGAGATGCGTGTCACCATTCTGGTCCTGCACCCGATTTGGAGATCAAAACTGGAAATGAAAATACAACATGTCCTCAAGGAAAGTATGAGAAGAACAATAATTCAGAAGAAGATGAAGCTGCAGCAAACTCCTCTCATCCATTTCTATCATGTCAAAGAGGACATTGTGTGGACAAAGACATTTATCCTCCCCCAGAGCATCCGCAGACAGAATATCCACCTGATATTAAGGAGGATCCGGCCTCGGGTGAAGAAGGAAATCTCATAGGCAGGATTCACACAGGAGACAATCCATTTAAATGTATTGAATGCGGGAAAGGTTTATCCACAAAGTATAAACTTACACAGCATTATATGGTGCACACAGGAGAAAAACCCTTCAAATGCAGCGAGTGTGGAAAAGACTTCTCCTCCAAGAGCGACCTTGGCAGCCATCAAAAGATTCACACGGGAGAAAGGCCCTTCAAATGCACCGAATGCGAGAAATCGTTCACCCGGCCCTCGCATCTTGCATATCACAAAGTGATCCACACAGGAGAAAAACCATTTCAGTGCAACGAATGCGGGAAGTGCTTCTCTTTAAAGAAGCGTCTTAATGAGCACCAGAGAACTCACACAGGAGAGAAACCCTTCAGGTGCTCTGAATGTGGTAGTCGGTTTACCCGGGCCTCATCCCTTGCAGTACATGTAATGATTCACACAGGAGAAAAGCCCTTTAAGTGCGACGTATGTGGGAAATGCTTTCCTCTAAAGAAACGTCTCAATGATCATCTGAGAACTCACACAGGAGAAATAAATTCTAATATTCAGAATGTAGGCATCGTTTTAGCTGGACCTTTCCTCTTGCAGCAGATACAATGATAAACATGGATAAAAACATATATACGCAGGGATAATGGAAAAGATTTTAATTGAAGACATCAGGGGTTATTCAAAGAGAGCCGACTTGGCCACCGAACGGTGATTTTCCCTGTACGGTGCAATTTCATGGCCATTCGGCTATTCAAAAAGATAGCAATTTGACAGATATTGGTGATTTGCCAGCAAAATACGATGCTGTTCGGCGGCAGTGAACTCTCCATAGAGAAGTAATGATTAATCTATTCAGAGAACACTGAACAGCAGAGATAAGTTGGCAAAATGCCCTGATTTTTGATGGTTTCATTCGACAGGTTTAATCAGGTGATTCCCATAGGCTTCAATGTAAAAAAGTTCCCCATTTTTATTAAATTCTTATTCAACTGTTTATTCTTTACATTTGCAGAAAAGTATTTTTATTTTTTGTTTATGTATTTTTTTAGGCTTTTTTCTGGACTTTTTTGGCAAAATTTTTGATTCCATTTTTTTAAAATGGCTTTTATTTTTTAATCCGTGACAGGCCTTTTTATTGTTATTTATTCATATGACCTTATATAGTGAGTGAAAAAATGATTTGATCCCCTGCTGATTTTGTAGGTTTGCCACTCACAAATAGTCTATAGTTTTAATGGTTTGTTGTAACAGAGAGAGACACAGAATAACAACAAAAACATCCAGAAAAACACATTTCAAAAAATGTGTAAATTGATGTGCCTTTAATGAGTGAAATAAGTATTTGATCCCCTGTCATTCAGTGAGATTTCTGGCTCCCAGGTGTCTTTTATACAGGTAACGAGCAGAGATTAGGAGCGCTCTCTTAACCACTTGGCTGCTATGGACGCGCTCAGCGCGTCCAGCCAAGTGGTTCTCCTGTGCTACGGACGCGCTCAGCGCGTCCGAGCACAGGAGGCAGCAATCCGCCGGATTCCGGCGGATTGCTGCGCCCCCCCGGTGCGGGCTGACATCTTGGATGTCAGCCCGTCAATCCGGGAGCCCGGCGGGGACATTAGATGTCATCGCGGCGACATCTAATGCAGGCGCCCCCTGCGCCTTCGGACCTCTCTCCCTCCCGATCGCCGGGGAGTAGCGAGTTAAAACAGACACCGCTTGGAAGGGCACAGCCTGCCCTTCCAAACGGTGGCTGCCATTAACCCCTGGGGAGCCGGATCACGAATCGGCGCTGAAAAGCGCCGGTTCGTGATCCTTTCCCGGAGCTGGCCGACATCTTGGATGTCGGCCAAGCCTCCGGGAACTCCCCCTGAGGACTGGCGTCATCGTGCTATGCACGATGACGCCAGTCCTGGAGATAACCCCTAGCTGCCACCAACGGTGGAGATAGGGGATTCCAATGAATCCCCTATCTCCCGATCCGTGGCAGCTAGGGGTTAATGTTTGGTACTGTTGGATCGGCCAGAGCATGGCCGTTCCAACGATACCAAACACCACTGTGAAAAAAGTTTTTTTTAAAAAATAAAAATTAAAAATAAAAATAAAAAAATATTAAAAAAATTCTAAAAAAAAAAACAAACAAGTTTTTATTTTTTTGTTTTGTTAATGCAGCAATATTGTTCCCATTTCAATTATAATGTGAACAATGATGCTGCATTAACGATTTTTGTATGCGGTGCGTTTGTTAAAAATCGCGTAATTTTCCCCAAAAAAAATTGTAACGAGACCCCATTTCTAACTTTTTTAACAAGCGCACCCCATACAAAATATAACCGCAATTGCTCGCATGTTAAAATGTGAAAAAAAAACACTTTACACGTTGTAAATTATTGAAAATTCATATTTTATTGCATTTTTTGTTATAATATACAGACAGGTCATGACGTATACATATAATAATGACATATTATGAATCTGCCGAGTCTGACGGAAAGAACGATATATAATATGTCTGGGTCATATACTAAAATAAGGCTTCAAAACGCGTTTAAACATGATGAGCAAAACCGGTAAAAATGACCTCAGCACAGAGGTGTGAAACGCCTCAGCAGCGAAAGGGTTAAAGGGACTGCTCCTAATCTCAGTTTATTACCTGTATAAAAGACACCTGTCCACAGAAGCAGTCAATCAATCAGATTCCAAACTCTCCACCATGGCCAAGATCAGAGAGCTTTCCAAGGACGTCAGGGACAGGATTGTAGACCTATACAAGGCTGGAAAGAGCTACGTGACCATCGCCAAACAGCTTGGTGAAAAGGTGACAAAAGTTGGTGCGATTATTCACAAATGGAAGAAACACAAAATAACTGTCAATCTCCCTCGGTCTGGGGCTCCATGCGAGATCTCTCCTCGTGGAGTTTCAATGATCATGAGAATGGTGAGGAATCAGCCCAGAACTACACAAGAGGATCTTGTCAATGATCTCATGGCAGCTGGGACCATAGTCACCAAGAAAACAATTGGTAACGCACTATGCCGTGAAGGTCTGAAATCCTACAGCACCCACAAGGTCCCCCTGCTCAAGAAAGCACATGTACAGGCCTGCCTGAAGTTTGCCAGTGAACATCTGAGTGATCCAGAGGAGAACTGGGTGAAAGTGTTGTGGTCAGATGAGACAAAATCAAGCTCTTTGGCATCAACTCGCCGTGTTTGGAGGAAGAGGAGGAATGCTGCCTATGACCCCAAGAACATAATCCCCACCGTCAAACATGGAGGTGGAAACCTTATGCTTTGGGGTGTTTTGCTGCTAAGGGAACAGGACAACTTCACCGCATCAAAGGGACGATGGACGGGGCCATGTATCATCAAATCGTGGGTGAGAACCTCCATCCCTCAGCCAGGCATTGAAAATGGGTCAAGGATGGATATTCCAGCATGACCATGACACAAAACACACGGCCAAGACGACAAAGGAGTGACTCAAGATGAAGCACATTACGGTCCTGGAGTGACCTAGACAGTCTCCCATAGAAAATCTGTGGAGGAGCTGAAGGTTCGAGTTGCCAAAAGGCAGCCTCAAAACCGTAATGATTTGGAGAGGATCTGCGAAGAGGAGTGGGACAAAATTCCTCCTGAGATGTGACAAACCTGGTGGCCAACTACAAGAAACATCCCACCTTTGTGATTGCCAACAAGGGTTTTGCCACCAAGTACTAAGTCATGTTTTACGAAGGGGTCAAATACTTATTTCACTCATTAAAATGCAAATCAATTTATAACTTTTTTGAAATGTGTTTTTCTGGATGTTTTTGTTGTTATTCTGTCTCTCATTGATAGAATAAACCATTAAAATTATAAACTGGTCATTTCTTTGTCAGTGACAAACATACAAAATCAGCAGCGGATCAAATCATTTTTTCCTTCACTGTTATTATTTCCATGCATAATTTTTGTTTAAAACATTTTTTAAATATTACGTTTTTGTTTTTTTACCAATTCGGTGGTCTTTGAATAACCCCTATAGATTTATTCAGCATGAGGGAATTTACAAGATAATCCTACAACTGCACTTACTGCGGGAAATGGTTCGGCTCAGGAGCTTTACCTGGGTTTGGTGGCGCCCTAAGCGCTCGAACTACTGCAGCTGCCTCCTAGTGGTAATTTTATGTTGCGAAATGTTTAAGCCTCTTAAAATGGGAGGTATGAGAAGAGGACACCGACGTGGGTGGGCCAATATGGTGTGTGCCAGTGATACAACTTAACTGGCCATTGCCATGGGCCAAAACCTTGCCACAACTTCCCAATAAACTTTCTTTTACCGCCTTAGCATTGCCAGAGTTTTCTATTTACAAGAGATGCAACTGGAGTCTCAGACAATTCCCAAGGGAGTGAGGCAGTCCAAAAAAAGGGTGTGCTAGTACCCTGCTGGCAGTGGAAGGGATGAGCCTTGGGGCAATGGGTGATGGAAGAGAAATCGTCTCTTCTATGGTGGCACTCTCTTTTCGAGGACTGAGAGATTTAATAATTAAATGAACTTAGAGCAGGAAACTGAGCAGCAATGACTAGAAAACTAGAACTGTGATTGGAACAACCACTGTTTAGATGAAGTACCATTGGTTGGGTGAAACGCGCCACCGGCACATCACCATGTACATGGAAGCTCTGAGACGACGGTATACGTAAACATTTTCTTACTGTCAATTTGCTTTTCTTTAGTCATGGTGTCCTTCCTCTTCTCACCAGGACAGAATGATCACTTTAAATACACCCCTGGATCTTGCTCCTCCCCTGGCTCCACATAAGGCTACAAAGCAACTAGATTTCCCAGAAATGAAATGCACGCCGAGACTACATACTGCAAAAATAGAAATTACGACAGAGAAACCGTGACTACCGAAATGCAAATTGACCGTAAGAAAATGTAGTTTACCTGTCACGTTCGCAATGGCGCTCACCACAGATCAGCGTGGTTTGGATCCTTATGGACAGATTTCTGTGATACTCGACTTTATAGCAGTTAGAACTGCCACACCTAGCACTCCCAGCCAGGGAGGTGAAACAGAATACTAGATACCACTCAGCAGCAAATTATTTTGTGACCAAGTGTCTACTGAGTGAAGGCAAGTTAACTATACACAGACAGAGAAAGTGCAGCAAGATATAAATACAACTTGGTTTATGAAAAACGTGGTCACAAGCACGTTCCGAGTTGGCACCAGAGAGGGTAGTCATACAGGCAGGATTGGCAACAGAGAGGACTCCCATATACTTGTTCTCAATAACGTAAAACAAATGTGCAATGAATTTAGCAACCTGCAGGGCAGACCCACAATCAATGACAATACGGTATGATATGTCTATTGACTTAGTAACAGACAGGCAACACGAGGAGTCGATGGGTTCAGTAGCCTGCAGGGCAGACCCACAATCAGAGACAATGCGGTATGATCTGTACCTAGACTTAGTACCAGACAGGTAACATGAGGGGTTGGTGGATTCAGCAACCTGCAGGGCAGGCCCACAATCAAAAACCATGCGGTATGATCTGAACATACACTCTATGATTATAGAGTTCAACATACACACATATATGGGATAAGAGTAAGAATTGTCCAGCAGGCAGTCCGGGTCAATCACGAGCAGGGTCCTCATACAAGCAGAACTGGCAACTAGGCAAAATATTATACTGAGACAGAAAACTGAGATCAGCTGGCGATACGGGAATAACTCCACGTCAGGACGACGAACAGAATCTCGCACCCTGCATTTCAGGCCAGCGGCTCCGCGTCATCACGCCAAGCCCCGCCTCCTCAGATGCCGATCAGCCAGCTTGAGCTCCTGGCACCCGGCCAGCCAGCGATGCCGCCGGGTGCCCAGATCCCCCCAGGAAGCGCTGCGGGGGCCGAAGATGTGACATTATCCTGGTATCAAGAAGCAGTACACCACTGGGATACAGAATCCACCCGAAAAGAAAATGAGGCATATGCTCTCTGTGACAGGAGGCCTTGCATGATGGTCAATGGCCAGGGCTGATGCAACCATTAGACCAATTAGGATGGGGGCACCACACTAGGTTAATATAACTGTGGGGAGTGGCAGCAATGTATTTTGTCTAGCTCAGTAGAAATCCTTGACCCGGCCCTGTCATCGTGAGATACATCAGACCAGCACTGAGGTGTGGTAGCTATCTCTTTTTGAAGCGCCATGTTGGTCTCTGTGGATACCTGGCTAGTCCAGTTGGAGAATGATGATGGGTGTGTCTGATGGACAAAGACAGGGTTTATGGTCTGTTCCCTGCAGAGAGATCAAACCAGAGAGAAAAGGGGGGACTCCTAGTGGCGCGGGGTATTTAAAACGAATAACAGAGTCAAAGGAACACAGGATCTGAATGATGTTCACTCAATGTGGTCTACAGGTAATTAGGTACAAGCAATGTCAATCTATGTACAAAGATACAAACAAAATTCAATGTAAAAGCAGGTTTTGTGTACAATATTAATTAAAAAAATGAATTAAAAATCCTATTAAAAATAAATAGGATTCTGGTACATATGACATTGACAATCAGAAACAACAAACCACAGTGGATACAATGATGAAAACACAACAGTATCCAAATAAATGCGGTACTTGCTTTGTGTTTTAGCAATACAGGGACTACAGGGACAAGTGGTAACACAACAGTTAAGCTAAAGTGACAAAAAAGTGCAGTTTCATCAAGTGCCTAGAGCAGCTCAAAGTGGCGCCAAGCGATTGTTGCTATAGTTCCATGTACCTTGGAGTATAAATGCAAACATTGTAATCTAATATTCAAGTGAAAAAGAACACTGGTTTTATAGATGAGAAATGGCTCCTATAAAAGGAAAAAGGTGCACATGTAAGGCTGGGGTCAGACTAGCGCATTTTTTATGTGCGTTTAGGCGCACTTAATCACGGCCGTAGTCAGTGGCGTAGCGTGGGGGGGCTGGGGGGCCGTGGCCCCGGGCGCAGTTTTGTTAGGGGCGCATTTGCGCCCCTAAAACTGGCCCGGGGGTTGAGGGGACGCAGATGCCGGGCAGCGCGGGAGCGCCTGCCCGGTCTTTAACAGTCCGTCCTGTTAGGTGATGCGGCTGCGCGGCGTGCGCAGCCGGTCACGTGGTCCGGCTAATCAGGTGGTACGGAGTCTCTGTACCACCTGATTGGCCGGACCACGTGACCGGCTGCGCGGCATCACCTAACAGGACGGACTGTTAAAGACCGGGCAGGCGCTCCTGCGCTGCCCAGCATCTGCGTCCCGGTCCCCTCAACCCCCGCCGGAGCTGGGGCCTGGGGCAATATCCAGGTAAGGGCTGGGGGCAAATCCATGAGCTGGGGGCAAATCCATGAGATGGGGGCAAATCCATGAGTGAGCTGGGGGGCAAATCCATGAGCTGGGGGCAAATCCATGAGCTGGGGCAAATCTATGAGCTGGGGCAAATCCATGAGCTGGGGCAAATCCATGAGCTGGGGCAAATCCATGAGATGGGGGCAAATCCATGTGAGAGCTGGGGCAAATCCATGAGTGAGCTGGGGGGCAAATCCATGAGTGAGCTTGGGGCAAATCCATGAGCTGGGGGGCAAATCCATGAGTGAGCTGGGGGGCAAATCCATGAGATGGGGGCAAATCCATGAGTGAGCTGGGGGGCAAATCCATGAGATGGGGGCAAATCCATGAGTGAGCTGGGGGGCAAATCCATGAGATGGGGGCAAATCCATGAGTGAGCTGGGGGGCAAATCCATGTGAGAGCGGAGGCAAATCCATGTGAGAGCTGAGGCAAATCCATGTGAGAGCTGAGGCAAATCTATGAGCTGGGGGCAAATCCCCGTGAGCTGGGGCAAATCCATGAGTGAGCTGGGGGGCAAATCCATGAGCTTGGGGCAAATCCATGAGCTGGGGGCAAATCCATGAGCTGGGGGGCAAATCCATGAGCTGGGGGCAAATCCATGAGCTGGGGGCAAATCCATGTGAGAGCTGGGGCAAATCCATGAGCTGGGGGCAAATCCATGTGTGAGCTGGGGGGCAAATCCATGTGTGAGCTGGGGGCAAATCCATGTGTGAGCTGGGGCAATATCGATAACGTCCACAGGTTGGGGGGGGGCGCACAATTCTTTGCTGGCCCCGGGCGCTGACAACCCACGCTACGCCACTGGCCGTAGTAGCAGCAAATGACGCACAATGACGGCCAATATACGAAGTACGGCCGCACAAAAGTCCGGCTGCAAGTGGAAAATTAACGCATTGTATCGAGAACGCAGAACCGCTAGTACGGACATACAGAGTGCGCTGCGTCCACTAGCGGCATGTTTGCGTGATTAGGAGACGTCAGACGCTGCTCATGTCCGGCCAACATAACGTCCAGACGCCCAAAGTTTCCTGGTTTGGATCCGTAAAACATCACGCACAAAAATGCGCATTGTATGACTGTTTTTGCGCATTCCGTGAAAAAATACGGCAATGCGTTCGGACGCACTTTTTGACGGTCGCTGCGAAAAATGCGTTCGTCTAACCCTAGCCTAAATAGTGCAAAAAGGTGTTCTATAGCGACCGCCGTATATATAAATGTAGCGTAAATACTCATATGTAGGTGTAGGACCTTCTTCGTTGTTCCTTATTGGTGCTTCCAACATGCATGGAGGGAAAGAAAGAGACCCCTGTAGGAGGGGAAGCATCACAAGGAGAGAAAATGACATCTTCAGTGGAGCCAAAGAAGCAGCTGTGTGCTCTCAGAGCGTATATCCTAAAACATGCTCATTGCGTGTAGGTATCTGGAAATACACACTTTTTTTTCATTTACAGGTCTGTTCAGTAAAGGTGAAACCCTGGAGAATTGAATGGAGAAGTGAAAATTCTAACAGGGTTATTCAAAGAGATTCGAAAAGTCACCGCACGTTCAGTGACTTTTCGTTCTCTTCAATTCGGTTCCTTTTGCCGATCCCATTTCGGTGACCCTGCGGTGTATTCAGCAAACACCACAGGGTCCCCGAATTGCAGGGAAAAGCTGCCGCAAACCTGACGAAAACTAACCGCAAAACCCACCGAATGCACGCCGAAAACAAAACATCTGGATTAACCTTCGAAGAACCCGAGCAGGAGCCGATTACACACAGCGAAGCAGCCGAACAGGAGCCGAATCACACAGAGCAGAAGCAGCTGAGACGCAGACGAGGCAGTAAATAAATTAGCAAAACCATTTGTATGAATCTGTGAAAATGAAAAGCTGTTTGCAAAGAAACTACTGAGCGAAAATGTCTGAAATTTACACAGGAGGTCCAGGGAATGATAATAAGAAGGGCTGTTACAGAAAAAAGAAGTAAACTTAAAAAAGAAATTAAAAAAAAATCGGACTTTTAAAAAAAAAAAAAAAAAAATGCTTAAAGTATCCTAAAAAATCTATAAATAAAGAGACTCTTTACTGCAGAATTTTATAATGAACGGTTTATTAGATATTGAATTAAAACGGGAATATTTTTAACATTGAAGTCTATGGGATTCTCCTGAATAAACTTGCCGAATTAAACCACCGAATGGCAGGACATTAGGGGAACCTTTCACTGCTGGTTTGTGTTCTCTGAATAGCCGAAGCAGTGCTTTTTTATGGGGATTTCACTGCCCTTGAACAGGCACCAAACAGGCACCGTATGTTCAGGCAATTCGCCAGGATTTGGTGAATTGCCTGCTCTCTGGATAGCCGAATGGCCAGGAAAGGTAACCGAACGCTGATTTTCAGCGTTCGGTTACCTTTCTCAAGCAATTCGGAGCTCTTTGGATAACCCTGTAGGTCAAAATATTAGATTGTTCTCTTCTGCCAATTCACTGGAGTTTCACCTTTAGTGAATAGACCTTTTAGAGTTTTAGTTTATACAGTGGGTAAGAGATGGCATGGGAGGCCCAGGAGAAGATCTTGACTCTCCTACTGTGCCTCTCCGAAACCTGAGAGTCAGAAGAATTGTATAAATTTCAGCTACATGAGTTGCCATGTGCTTTTTTTTTTTACTTTTGGGATCCATCCAATTAGGAGTAACTGCTGTTTACGCTAGGGTCAGTCTACTAAACTGTGTTTTGTAGGTTTAATTGAAAGGGCCTTACGGGTCATCTCTGTTTCATATTAGCTGAAGACCTGTGGTGGCAGCAGTTAAGGGAAGTGGGTAGCGATAAGAGGACCTGTTAGTTATTGTTTTGGGTTTTTAGCGCTGACAAAGGGATTTTTTTAACCCTTCACACACTTAGCCAAGTCACGTGCCCTTCTGGAGTGAAGTCGCTATGTGACATGTGTCACTGCATCTTGAACTCGTATCCTCGTGGCCCACCTTTGGTTTGCCTGAACAGTGATACAGGCCAATTGACAGTGCGGCATAATACTAATTATTAACTCTAGCTTTTAACCCTCATCTAACACTAATTAGGAAGCATTTATTGATTATTGTTTAAGCCATCCGAGTCAATGAAATGTTAGTTGAATGAATTTTCAAGGAAATAACTAGGGTTATTCAGAGAAAGGTTAAAAGCAGGAGAAGAGAATCTAGACCAAATAGCCGATTTGGAAAGTGAGATAAATGGGTGAATTTTTCTGGTTTGGCTATTTTGATCTAGAATTTTAACTTCTCCAGTCATTCTCCTGAGTTTCACCTCTCTCTGTATAGAACTGACAGTTTTGGCCAGAATGAATTTTTTAGCCGTGCACACCTCTATTTCTTGCCCTTAAATAATTGGGAAGATTCCGCCGACAGCCTCTGCCCGGTTATTTTATTTTTTTTAAATCTTAGTCTTTTTTACTCATCTGTAATAAATCTCTCAGTGCTGTGTATTAACCCTGTCACTGCTGTATTAACCCAGTCACTACTGTGTATATTAACCCTGTCACTGCTGTGTGCACTAACCTTGTCAACGCTGTGTGTATTAACCCTGTCACTGCTGTGTGTATTAACCCTGTCACTGCTGTGTGTATTAACCCTGGCCTGATCACAGTGCTGTGTCTCCCTCCCTGTCCCTGTTCATTGCTGGACATGATGATACATGGCAATGCACACTAGTTGTATGACACTTGCATTTGGAGTAAACTCTACAAGCATTCGCTGTGTCTCTCGTGTTAAGCTGCCAATGATCTGATGTTATCGTCTCCTCGTATCCGCACCCCCCTATCTCACCTTCAGGACTTCTCCCGAGCCGACCCCTATCTATGGAGCTCCTTTCCTCGTAACATTAGACTCTCCCTGCGCCTCCAGTCTTTCAAGACATAAAAATACATTACTTCAGAGAAGCCTCACTCCATAATCCCCCATTGTATCTTTCCTCATCTCCCACACAGCCCCCATGCACCCCATTACTTCTCATACCTCACCTCTGTGTGTGTCACCCCTCTCCTCTTAGATTGTAAGCTCTCGAGCAGGGTCCTCTTTTCCTATGGTTCTCCATGTGTCACACTTATGTTATGTTTTGTCCTACCCATTATACAGCGCTGAGGAATATGTTGGCGCTTTATAAATAACTGTAATCCTATCTAAATCGCTACAAGAACACGCATTGACATCACGCATGGTGTCCACTCTGAAGTCCACAGGACTCCATTGAGTGTCGCTGCAGGGGTTGTATTAGATCTCGTGCAGCGCAAAGTTACAACAGAAGGACACAGCGGATCTGTTTGACTTCAATGTCCTTCCCGTGACATCAGGAGCAGACCTGAGGGTCTCCGCACACCCTGACGGGTTTGTATAAATAGGGGGTTGGATGTTAATCGTGTTACACCAGGTTCACAGTGATGATAATTTTTGTTTTTTGTGCGTCTGCAGCTAGAATAGTGAGTGACGTCAAATCGCTGGTTATTCAAGCACATCGTGTACAGAGTAAAGGACACACTAACAAACTGTAACCGGGTGTATAAGCTGAGGGGTACCGCCGGTTTCCTCTTGACATGTGAAGAGAATAATGGTCTCCAATTGTCCGTCCTTTAACCCCTAAGACCCTGTCTTAGGCACACCTTGAGTTAACTCTCCTTCTGCGCAGGGAGAGAGAGAAATCCGTTAAGAAAACACACGAGGCATATTTTAGTCTGGCATCCCTCTCTCTGCCTTCCAACGGTCCTTTGACACTTATTTATACCCTGTGTCAAGGCGTTGGCTCTTTATTTCATTAGTTAACATTTCAAAACATAACATAGTTCATTGGCCAGTTTCAATACAGGTCTGGTGACACATTTCTGGACAGTCCGTGGCCTCGGCATGTGATTTCTTGAGACATGCTATCTCTTGAGACATGCTATCTCTTGAGACATGCTATCTCTTGAGACATGCTATCTCTCAGTATTTCTTGAGACATCAACATTTCTTCATCCAGAGACATTTACAAACATATTTGGAAGTGAAACTTAATCCTATAATACTGCTGATTATCAACTTATCTAAAACTATTTCTTATATTTAAACCTTAATTTATCTATTAATATTATAATTCATGAGGTGTTTTTTAACTACTTATAGGGTCCTTCTTATAGGGTTAGCAGATGGTGGTCTGAGGATTCCTTTTCCTTCAATCCCCTCTTAGAATCATAGTATGATCATACTATTTGATTCTTTCTTTGTTTCATCTATCTACTGTAAGTTAGTATGGGTTGGGGAGCGAGACCCTCAATACCCATGTGGATCAATATAGAACCAGGGGGGCTGTACCTGCCACGGAACGGGTAACACATGGCAGTCTCCCAGTGCCTATTTATCTTCCTAACCTACCTTTTTCAGCCAATATCATGTCCAGAGCCATCCGGTTCTGGAACGTCATAATGGATGTGGATTGTAGTTGGTCAGCGAGGCCCTGTAAAGCTTCGCGAGTATAATTAACAAATCTCTGCTGGTTATAATATAAATAGTTAATCCAATCTACATTCTTATTAATAGTAACAAGAGGTGCTAGGAATGACTCAAACCCTGCCTTTACCTGATCCCTTGCTTAAAACTCATCAGGGACCCCTCTTGGTACCCCTATAACATCAATATAGACATGCGGATCAAGACTACCTTGTGGGCTTGGGACTTCCCTTTTCCTGCGACGTGAGCTAATATTTGGAATTTCCTCAGGATCCGAAACAATATGAAATCCCATTATGGCCTTAGCTAGGGCACATTCACCTGACCATTGAAGGGGCAGACGCGCCCTAATCTTGAGGTCTCCACATATCCAGTAGAGATCCCCAATCAGAAAAACTTGATTCTGTAACTTAATACTGTTGATATTGCTATAATTGGCACAATAACCCTCGGGGAAGAAGGTGAGGTTCCTACTTTTTCTACTGACCTATAGCAGGTATAGTTCCCTGGGTAAACATGTATCCCTTCTCCTGGTTGTGGGAGGCGTGTTAGTATGGGGTAGCTATTCTTCCAATATTCACATAAACTCTGGCTATCAGTGGTGTTAGTATATAAACTAAGAAAACATTCTTCTTCATCTTGCGGAATATTAAAAGGTACGGTGCCTAGATGTGGCCTAGCAGCACCACACACATAACAATTTGTACGGTTATTGTTTAGGGCACTAAATTTTACCCATTCTAGCCAAACATTTACATCTGAAAATCCTGTTTCCAGTACTATGCTGTCTTCATAGATGGGATTGGCTATTGATTTGGTGTTAGGTAGGAGAGGATGAGGTCTCACTACCTCTCCATATTTCCTGGGTAGGAATGGGTCTCTTCCTTCTTATAAATGGCCATATCTTGGAGTTTGAACTTGTATCGAGGGAATTTGGTTGTGGCAGTTGCGTATATTCCCATTACATAGACACCCGTGTCGGCCTGGGAAGGGTGTTGTATAGTCAGCGTCAATTGTACTGACTGAGCTCCGCTTCTGATTGAGCACCGCCACCCACCTCTCCCAATTAAAGTCATACGATTTAATAGGCTTTGTCCCTCGGAACTGCGTCGTCGTGCGGCGCTATCTGGTTTATATCCCCATCTGTTAACTACGGCATCAGAGGTACCATATCCCATATTGCCCGTGTCCCACCCCACTGCACCCCAATAATCACAATTATGTCCCCAGTACTCATCGGTTACACATATATATACAGTTGCCTTGTACAGTATCATACTGCAGTAATGGTGGACAAATAAAAAAACAACAGTGGCCAGACAGTGATGGTTTGGGTTGGGGTCTTTCTGGTAGGGGGTGTGGACAATAGGGGTTGTGACATATATTCCGAAGGGGGGGGTAAACATATTATTTCAGTCTTTTTCTTCCCCCACATGCGTCTCCATACTCTTCGAAAAGGATCCTTGGTTGTCATTTTCTCCTTGTTGGAAACCAGGGCTATCTGCCCTCGTGAGTGTCTCTTGTTGAGTCCTTTGTTGAATCCGCTTGACTCGAGAGGGTCCCTTGTTGAATCCGCTTGACTCGAGAGGGTCCCTTGTTGAATCCGCTTGACTCGAGAGGCGTGAATCCAGACTGGGCTGTCCTCTGTCAGTATAGCTGTGCGGGTTACGGCTACCACCGTGGTCCATAGGCGAAATCCTCTGGTCTTTTTCCTTTCTGTAGCCGCTTTACCAGCACCTTGTCTCCTGGATTAAATGGGTGGGTAGGTTTGTCTGAAAAAAAAGGAGACTTAAATATAACTTCGTCTCTGGTTGTCTCGAGGGTTGAGATCAGCTGCCTAACATATTCATCCCTTATCTGCTCTAAGTCCCCTGTCTCCACTGTTAGCCTACCTGTAGACCATGGTAATGGAAAGGGTCTGCCCATAAGTATCTCGAAGGGGGAGTAGCCTGTGTTCCTATTAACCGCCATTCTGATTTCAGCCAGAATGATGGGGAGTACCAATTTCCAATTCTTTAGCTCTTCTGTGGTTGCATATTTTTGTAAAGTACAAAATAATTGGTCCCTATCCATTGTGGGAGGTCGCAAAACCCGGCATTACTAGTTTAGCTATGTCCTGTTGTGCTGCTCGTTTAGCTGCTTGGTCAGCCAGATGATTCCCTTTTGCAATAGGATCTGAGGCTCTGGTGTGTGCTCTAAAATGTAACACCGCTATCTGAGAGGGCATAAGAACGCTTGCTAGGAGGTCCGTGACCAGGGTCGAATGGGAAATCTTCTTGCCATCTGCGGCCACAAATCCCCTCTTTTCCCATATCGTCCCATGGTCATGGACCACACCATAAACATATTTGGAGTCAGTGTATATCGTGACAGGTCTACCCGCATAGAGCCTGCATGCTCGTGTTAATGCAATCAGTTCTGCTGCCTGGGCAGACTGGTAGGGTACAGGCCCTGATTCTAGAACAGTGTCAGGGAAGTTGAACCACTGCATAGCCTGCATAATAAGTGTTGTCATTGGGGCGGGTACAGGAGCCGTCAACAAAGACGACATCTGCGTCCGGAACAGGTGTTGACATGAGATCAGGGCGGGGTGCAGTTTCAGACTCAATGGAGAGAGCACAGTCATGTTCGAGTGGATGGTATCTGAGGGATTCTTAAGACCCAGTAAAGCGTTTAGGATTGGTGCTGTACCAGAGACACTTGAACTGTATGCTATGTGCAGTGCAGGGTTGCTTAGCAGTGTGACTTCATATCCACTAAAGCGCTGTGACATGTGCCGTGTATGTATGCCCTTAAGTAAAAATAAAACATCATGGGTTGTGTGTAGGTGCGTTTCGTACCCTAATGTGTATTGGCTTGCCATACTAACGGCCATTGCACATGCTGCCAGGGCATGCAAACAGGCCGGCATCCCTTGTACCGTTACTGGCAAAATCTTTGAAAAAAAAAAAAATACTACGGGGCACAACCGGCCCCCATGTTCTTGCGTCAGTACCGCGGCCATGGTTTTACAATTGTCCCTTGCAAACAGATGAAATGAAAGTACATAATCAGGGAGGCCTAGCGCGGGGCTTATCATCATTGCATTTCTGAGAACCTTAAAAGCATTTAACATTTCATTAGACCACGTTATCATATTGGATTGACCCAACAGGGTGGCTTGTCTCAGAATGTTATCGTAGTAGGAGCAGTCAGGGATCCACTGTCTGCAATAGTTTATCATGCCTAAGAATGACAGCATGTCCTTCTTAGTTTTCGGGTTGACCAGGCCCGTGACAGACTGGACTCTCTTCTGACTGATGCTCCGTCCCCCTGTCTGAGAACAAACCCTAAATATTCAACTTGCATTTGACACCACTGCATTTTTTTTTTAATTTTTTTTTTAAGGGAAACCTTGTGCCCACATTCCTGTAACCAACGAGGAGTGATTTACCATCCTCCGGCAGGCCTCCTCTGATGGACTGCATACGAGGAGATCATCCACGTATTGCAGCAGGACAGAACCATGGCTGGGGTGCCAGAATTTCAGAGTGGCCTGCAGTACAATACTGTAGACCACCGGGGCATCAATGTACCCCTGAGATAACCTTTTCCATGTAAATTGGGTGCCTTCAAATGTGAATGCAAAAAGCAATGCCGTTTCCGGATGTACAGGGATGCTAAAAAATGCATTCTTCAGGTCAATTACAGAAAAATGTATGTGTCGCTGATATTGATGACAGAAGTGACGTGACATCTGGGACAATTGGCGCAATTAGAATCACTAGGGAATTAACTGCGCGCAAGTCTTGAACGAACCTGACAGTCCCGTCAGCTTTGTTCACGGGGTTAATTGGGGTACTGAAGGGGAAGACTACAGGTGGATAACATCCTGTAGAAACTGGTCAATCATAGGACGTAGTCCGTCCTCTTTCTCTTTTTGACAATGTTTAAAAATTCTATTAATATCTTCTATTTCTAAGTAACTTATCCCCACGGTCATAAATGGAAAATGGGTTTTGTTGGTGTTATTCTCATATCTTAGGGCTTATTAATGGCGATCCTTTGTTATATGCGAGTGGCCATAATAACGAAAGCCAGTATATATTCTTCTGCTTTTTTTTTTTTTTTTCCTCTTTGGATGTGGATGGGGCCGGAGGTTTCAAATCCTCCATTGCCCCCACCGCACCCAAGACCTCTGTCTCAGTAAAGGGACGGATATATGGATTGTCTATAAGACGGAGGGGGTCGTGGTTCCCAGCTGGCACGGGGTATTTCTTGTTTATTCCGTGGTATACTCTGTTCTTTTTTATGCAGTCTGGCGCTGTCAGAGGACAATGGGGTCCCTCTTCTACATTGTTTCACCATTAATCATTGTCCCCCCCTCCCCAATTTCATATACTGCATGTCCCACTGAGGGTCTCCCTGATAATAGGGCCATGCCTCGGTGTCGTCGAGACATAATCCTTTCACTATATCCATATAGAATGGGCTGTGGTCTCCCTGTCTGAGGAAAGGATCACAACTCCCACTGCTTCTGTCCATCCCGCTAGATTATCTATCCATGGGTTAATTAAATAGCAATCTGTGCCCCCTACTCGTACTACATAATCTTTACAAAACTCTCCTATTTTCGGTAAGGGATATTCTTTAACCTTGCTACTTTGAATACCCATGGCTAGTTGTACAATTGAATAATCAGGCAGGTAAAATAGAGAAAGAAAGAAAAAAGAGAGGCTCTTCACAGTGCTCGAAAAGAAAAACAATTTAAATTCTTACTATATATATATATATATATCTCTATGCTAATAAGTAATAAAAACTTATTTAGTGAATCCTCCCCTAATCTCGAGAATCAAACTTCTAATCTTTTGCTTTTTATTTTGTAGTTATATAATTCCTTCATATCATAAACAAAAATTTATAAACCACAATCCAATAGTATATAAAAACTAGCTTCACAAATATAATATCTCCGGTTAGTAACTGCATACATGACCAACATCATCCACCCCATCAGTCAGCAACTAACACACAAATGGCCAACAAACACCTCTGCTTAATACAACATGCACCTCACAGCAAACAATGTCCAACCAGTCAGCTCTTATATATACATATATATATACACAATACCATCAGTATACAAAGGGGCAAAAGTCTGCATACTTTACAGATTTTCCTGCCATCCAATTAACTTATCACTCTAATAATATATACTTTAACAATATATACATATATATATATACATATACATAACGACTTTTCCGCCTCACCTTGCGGATTGTTCGTTATTTTAACTTATAACTCTATTATCACAACTGATGGACGTCTGTCTTACCTTACAACAGTGAATCTTAACACTCTAATATTCTTATACTCTAATATTCTTATATTCTATTATTCTTATACTCTATACATTCTTATACTCTATTATTCTTATACTCTATACATTTTATGAGGGTTAACGCAAGGTGTGATCAATTGGACATATAATGTCCCTTCTATTGAGTGTGGTCCCTGACCTACTCCATCTTTAAATAAACGGCCCCTGGCAACGTTTTCTTTTAATTCTATAATAAACGGCCCCTGGCAACGTTTTTCTTTTAATTCTATAATAAACGGCCCCTGGCAACGTTTTCTTTTAATACTATAGGACATGGACAACTAACTTTAGTTCGAGATAAACGTTGTCATTGCCCTCGTCCAGACAAGACAATATACTCACCAGGACGAGGGGTGACCGTTCATGTCGGCAGTGCCTCCAGATTGAAGAGAATAATGGTCTCCAATTGTCCGTCCTTTAACCCCTAAGACCCTGTCTTAGGCACACCTTGAGTTAACTCTCCTTCTGCGCAGGGAGAGAGAGAAATCCGTTAAGAAAACACACGAGGCATGTTTTAGTCTGGCATCTCTCTCTGCCTTCCAACGGTCCTTTGACACATATTTATACCTATGTCAAGGCGCTGGCTCTTTATTTCATTAGTTAACATTTCAAAACATAACATAGTTCATTGGCCAGTTTCAATACAGGTCTGGTGACACATTTCTGGACAGTCCCGTGGCCTCGGCATGTGATTTCTTGAGACATGCTATCTCTTGAGACATGCTATCTCTTGAGACATGCTATCTCTCAGTATTTCTTGAGACATCAACATTTCTTCATTCCAGAGACATTTACAAACATATTGGGAAGTGAAACTTAATCCTATAATACTGCTGATTATCAACTTATCTTAAAACTATTTCTTATATTTAAACCTTAATTTATCTATTAATATTATAATTCATGAGGTGTTTTTTAACTACTTATAGGGTCCTTCTTATAGGTTAGCAGATGGTGGTCTGAGGATTCCTTTTCCTTCAACATGGAACAGCAAGTGGAGCGGAAATGATTGCCTGAGGACCCCCAAATGAAGCATGGAGGGACACTGGGAACTGTTTGATCTCAGTCTCCTGCTGAATTCGGTGAGAGGAAGTGGCGGATCGCGAAGAGAGGCGAGTAAGGGATCACTTAACACCGGATTTCAGGAGTTATTATTTTTTAGATACTGGCTACATAATAGAACACACCACCAAGGAACCACTCGTTCTTCTACTCCCAGGGGCAGATTAACTCCTCGTATACATAGTATACCACGTACAGGAGATGTCACTTTACAGTAAGGACGCACTGGGCACTGTCACCGGATCGGAGCTAACGTTAGTGTTAGCATGTGTACAGTTTAATCGAGTCTAGCGCCTGACCAACGGATCACTTGTCTTCCGCTAAAAATGGAAGAATCCGTTGGCGCATCGGTGATAGCGTTTTATTACTGCGCGAGCTTACTGTACTTTGCGCGTCCTGTACTTAACATGGGCAGCGCTACAGATCTTTAGCTTTTTTGCTAACTAGCAGATCACTAATTACCGGAGGGATGCGCAGCGCAACATTTTAACTACTGCTCAACCCAAGGCGCTAACGCCAAAAAGAGACAAGCAGGTCCAAGCCCAAAATCACCAGCCCGTTTAAAGGAACGCAGCACAGGTGTCCTTTTGGATGAATCACATAAAAAGGACTGTATCTGATTATTTCAAACTAAAAGCGTGCATTTTGTGCCAGTTGAAATAACGGTGATTTTTCAAGCTGCACAGGGAAAAGTGCTGCCCTGTAACATGTATAATTCATATGCTGCAGCAGGAAAATGATGGCTGGTCACCTGGGCTTCCGTTTTGGTTTCTTAGCTGCAGTGTATGGATTCTACATGCTGCAAGGCGGCATTTTCCATGCAATGCCCATCAACACGAATTAACTGTGTGTCTCTTTAACCATAGATCTTTTATTCATGCATGCGCACAGGTTATCCCATAATTGCCTCCAATACAAGCAGGTCTTTATCGTTGTTTTGTTAATGTGCAGTCAGGCATGTGTGAGTAATGTGACTTTAATCCCAGGGCCGGCCCATCCATGGAGCAGGGTGGAGCAGACGCTCCAGGCAGCCCTTTGTCAGGGGCGGCATTTTGCTGCCCTGGCAAAGGCCTTGACATGGAGAGCATCTGGCTGGAACAAGGCACAGCCATCCAGCAGACTGGTGGTTCATGGAGAAAGCCAGCCTCGCCCGCCCCTATAGAAGACCACGCCTGCCCCTTTCAGCAGGCCGCAACTGCCCCTTTCTATATAACACTCACTGTGCATGTTGTTATTTTGCAGCCAGTCACAGCCGCTCGCAGCCAGTGAGTTTTATTGCTGTGGAGCTCTGTGATACGCTCATACACAGCGCACATTACTGTGAGTTTTATTACTGTGGAGCTCTGTGATACGCTCATACACAGCGCACATTACTGTGAGTTTTATTGCTGTGGAGCTCTGTGATACGCTCATACACAGCGCACATTACTGTGAGTTTTATTACTGTGGAGCTCTGTGATACGCTCATACACAGCGCACATTACTGTGAGTTTTATTGCTGTAGAGCTCTGTGATACGCTCATACACACCGCACATTACTGTGAATTTTAATGCTGTGGAGCTCTGTGATACACTCATACATGCTTTTTTTTTTTAGAGGGGGCAGCAATTCATCCATCGCTCCAGGCAGCACAGTGGCTTGGGCCAGCCCTGTTTAACCCTGTAGCTCATGATGGATGGTGACCTGAAGGACCCCACCATTGAGATCCATCTCGCCATTGACCCTGTGCATACACGCTTGCTATGCTGTCACAATGTATTCATTGGCAGTGAGCAGGTGTAGCTGGGCACTTTGCACTGGCAAAAAACAGTTCTATGCTGCACGCACAAGCGCTTTAGCACCACTTTAGCATTTGGCTAACCCAGTGGTCAGCAACCTTGGCTCCCTAATGTTTTGGGGACTACATCTCCCATGATGCCCAGTCACCCATTAGGCTGACTGAGCCACATGGGAAATGGTGTAACATCAGGGAGCCAAGGTTTGGGGACACCGATCGTGTCCCCAAACCTACGCGAGCAAGGTGATCTACTGGTAGGGCGGCAGGTGCTAGACTTTAGCGGCTAGTGCTCATTTTTTTCATTAGCGATGGCGTTTTAATGTTTACCGGGTTATAGAGCTCACTGTGTCTGAGCCATAAGCAAAACTTGCAGCAAGAGCAGAATGTTGTCCAGATCTTAGGATATCACCTGGAGCTGATCTGTATATCTTCTTCAGCAGATCTCAACTAGGGATGAGCTGTTCGGTTCGATCAGTTCGGAGTTCGATTCGAACTTTGGCCGTTCGCAAGTTCGCGAACTTCGAACTTTTTGGCGTGTTCAGTTCGAGCTCGAAAACTATTTTTTTTTAAAAAGTATAAAAAATGCTCAAAAAATACTAAAAAGATCTAGAAATAAAGAGACTCTTTACTGCAGAATATTATAAGCAACGGTTTATTAGATATTGAATTAAAAACTAATGTCTAGGTGCAAAGATTCTCACCTCTAAATGACCTGTGCTCTCAAACACCGTAAACAACAGGTGTTTAATTAGTGTTTGGAAATAACATGTGCTTCTAATTAGTCCGTCTCATGAATTTGATACATTGTATGCAGACTGGGAGTGCTAGGTGTTGTGTGTGGGTCTGTGATGGCGATGTTTCCATACATCCTACAAATCCGCCACTTCACGGGCAGGTTATGGGGACCTCCTAGGCACGATATTTGAAGGAATTTTTCGTTTTTATTTTTAACCCTTATTTTATGGAAAACTCACTGTTCCTTTAACCCTTTCACTGCTGAGGCATTTCACTGCTGTGTGCTGAGCTAATTTTTAACGCTTACGCTCATCATGTTTAAACGCGATTTGAAGCCACATTTTATTATACGACCCAGACATATTATATATCGTTCTTTCCGGCAGACTCGGCAGATTCATAATATATCATTTTTATATGTATACGTCATGTTCTGTCTGTATATTATAACAAAAAATACAATAAAACTTGAATTTTTAATCATCTGCAGCGTGTAAAGTGTTTTTTTTCACCTTTTAGCACGTGAACATTTGCGGTTATATTTTCTATGGGGTGCGCCTGTACAAAAATTAGAAATGGGGACTTACTAAATTTTTTGGGGGGAATTATGTGATTTTTAGCAAATGCACACCATAGAAAAAAATCATTAGTGCAGCATCGTTGTTCACATTATAATTGAAATGTGAACAATATTGCTGCATTAATAAAAATAACACACAAAAAAAATACATGTTTTTTTTAATTTTTTTTACTTTATACCTGGTCATGTTGGGTATCATGCTCAGGCCTTTCGATTAACACCCTCCATGACCCCCTAGCTGCCATGGTTCTGGAGATATCGGGGTTCAAATGAACCCCCTATCTCCACCAGGGGATTCCGACAGCTAGGGGTTCCCCGGCTATCTGACGTCATCACACTATGCGTGAGGACGTCAGGCAGTGAGGGGGGACCCAGGGGGGGGAGCTGCCATCCAAGATGGCGGCCCCCACCGGAGCTAGGCCGCACTTCGGCGCCGCAAGGTGCAAACTAACGCATTTTGCAAGAATGTCGAAACGCTAGTACTGAAGCACAGAGTGCGCTGCGTCGACATAGCAGCGTGTGTGCGTGATTAGGAGACGTCAGATGCTGCACATGTCCGGCCTACATCACGTCCATGTGTTTTTTATAGCTCTGTCAAAAATCAGGGCCGTAATTGCGCACTGTGTGACCGCTATTGCGTCTGCCGTCAAAAAGTGCGTCCATGTATCCGGACGCACTTTTTGACAGAAGACGCGAAAAATGCATTAGTCTGACCCTAGCCTTAGGCTGCGCTGTCCACTGGCACTGTATTTGTACGATCATCCGATATCGTCCGACAACATGCAGGTGAATAAGCCCTCTTCCACTGCATCCGACCACCGACGGATGATTTCAGACGATTTTATGCATTTACAGCAGATTGGTGATGCTTACGATTTTCATGGGACTTGGTCAGATGAAATCGGACGATCTGGTACAAATTTACATGAAAAAGATGCATTGTATAATTAAACTTCCGTGCTTCGGGGAAACCTGTAAAAGATACATTGTATAGTATGACCGGCGTGTGCAGGGGAAACGTGAAAAGATAGATTGTATAGGAAAACCGCCGTTCGCGAAGCCCATAGGATTCAATGGAAAAAATAGTAAGATTTTTATTCGACAGTTTATTTTTTTTAATCCGCAGCAAAAGCCTTTTTATTCTAAGGATTATTTAGGCATTTTTATAGAGTTTTAGGGGAACTTTTTGGTACCATTTTAAGGCTTTTTTTTTCACTTTTTTTTTTTCCAAGCCGGCTTCAGCATTGCTGTCCCTGGTGCTGAAACATTTTCATCACCAGGGAGAGGGGGGGTTAATCTCTGTCCATCAGCCAGTCTGGGTCATCCACAGATGCTTCCAGTGGACATCCCTGATCAGCCAATGGCGTTGTCCGTAGTCGGGTGACCAAGTCGGTCGTCCGACTATGGTGCCAGTGGACGGCCAGCCTTACACCCAGTGGAGGAGAGAACAGGTTTGTGTATTCTGCCACCAGGCACTTTAAGTCACTTCCCAATAAATGGTACACAGCTCCGCTACATATCTTTATTGTTTTAGAGAATGTTTCACTCTTTCTTTTTATACCAAACATGCTTACGTGGCTCTATATTTAAACATATCTACAATTTATTCCTACAATAATTGTAAGACGAGTGGGTGATGTAAATGGATATTTCTCAAAGTGAATCCAAAAATGCGTCTTGATCTTGGGGATACCCCATATGTATGGGTCGTTATTGTCCATGCAGGGCACAGGAAGAGTACACACACTTTTATGTCTGTCAACCCCATGCATGACCTGTGTCCCCACAATGCTGTGCAGACTGCATGGTGCTGAAAATGCTGACATTTGTGTAATGCCGGTCCGCCGATGGAGATCCCAAGGCCTGCCTTACTTGTATGCAGTGCAGGTAGGGTACCCATTCTGTTGTGGACTCTCTGCTGCCTAAAGCATGTCCTGGCTACCACTGACACGTGGTGTATGGACGTTAACTAGGGAAACCTACCTGGAAGATGCTAGTGCGATACATCTGATATGGTTGACCTACCGAGCCCACGTGCCAACCACATGAGCGATAGATTGATGGCACTTAAAGGGTTAAACGTCGGATCAGAAAAAGGTTCAGCCAAGTGACATATATATATATCAATCAATTAGTATTTTTCTCAGGAACCCTGTATGAAAATAGAAATGTGGGAGGAGATAAGGAGGAATCTGGAGAATGGGAAGAATTCTCCTGCCGTCGGAGATGTTTTTACCTATACCAGTGCTGCCCTCAATATTTAGGATCACATACTTATGAAGATCCCAAGTGGGAGCGTTGCAAGCAGCAGCCGTCTCCAAGTGTATGAAGGATATCCTCCACCACCTTCACTGATCTATGAGAGACACACGGAGCAGAAGATCCTGGAGCTGAGCAATCAGATCATCCGTCTGCTGACTGGAGAGGTGAGGCTGCTGGGAATGGGACATTATACGCTAACACCAAGGCATGTGTCTGGATGGTGACTGTGTCATTGTGTGTGTCAGGTTCCTATACGCTGTGAGGATGTCACTGTCTATCTCTCCATGGAGGAGTGGGAGTATGTGGAGCGACACAAGGAGCTCTATGAGGACGTCATGATGGAGGATCACCAGCCTGTTACTACACTGGGTAAGAAATGCAAGTTTCTAGGTGGGGGATATGAAAATAGAAAATATCTTAAAATGACAGTACGTATAGTTTCACAGATCTCTAACACACGTAAAAAAAAATACACACAGGCATGAATGAGAAACTGCTACGGTAGTAAAGGCGGACTATATGTAGTATAAAGACAATACCATTGACTGGAATGGTGACGATAAGTGGGGGTGCAGATATGAACAGAGGTGTAATATATCCCTAATTTGGCTCCAAAAACCCCATAAACGAAGCTGCTATTACCCTAAGACACTGACGGCACACAAACAGGCCCTCACAGAGGTCTCTCCACTTTCAACTGGGAAAGGAGTAAAAGGCTTTAATAGTACAGTCAGTATGTGGTGGCATAGAGAAGTGCTTAAAATGTAACTCGCATGCTCACCATTGGCAAGCTTGACATGGAGTAAGTCACAGCACTTGTGTGTGTCTTGGTGCTGCTCTGGTTTGGTTATGCACTTCACCGGCAGGACGCGCTGTGACTGAGAGCTCTCATTATCCCAGGAGAGAAATCTGTGGTGAGTTATTGTCTCCTGGCCTCTACATCCTTGGTTTTGTATTGTCCTGCGTAAGGCGAAACGGCCATGACAATGTGTATTTGCATTTAATTTTCTTACATTTCATTGCCCTGTATTTAGGGTAGAGTGTTGTGTGAGATACTGTGTAGAGAAACACAGGGGTGTGTTTTGTTTTTTTTACATTTGAATGTCTAACTGAAAACCTCGGAATAAAGGCATTCTGAGTTTTGGTGTTAAAGAGGCAAGGATTGATCTCACAGTTTATGTGTCATCTACTCTGTGGGGGTACGAGCAGCTCCTTGTACAGTGGAAAGGAGCGCCCAGACGGAGGTTTCCAAACTTGTGGGTACCAGGATCCGTAACCCTTTGCTCAGCAGGTAATCTCGGATCATTGTGAGGACCCATTTCCCTGCACTGGATGAGCCCTTGTTTAGGAGGGGAGAAACAACAGCTGAGAGGCTGGGATGCGAAGGCTAACCGATCTCTCCTGTATATCTTTCTATATGACATGCAAAAGGACAAAGCGGAGGGTTCTCACAGGACAGTATGTCTGACAATATGTGTACGAGAAAGTGGTAGTCTCTAATGGACCCTGCTCACATTTCCAGAGCCGCACGGGAAAGAGCCACACTTCAGCAAACTGTCTATTGTACTTGTTCCTGAATTCACGTCTCAGCTTCTAATATGCTTTTTCTTCTTGTAACAGACGCGCTTCACTCTCCTGGTTCTTTACCCGATTCGGGGATCAAAAACAGAACTAAGAATACAACCAGCACAAGAGGAAAGTACCCAGAAAACAGCAATTCGGGACAAGCTGAGAATGCAGGCGACTCCTCACGCAGATTTCTATCACACGAGAATGAAAACCCGTTGGACGCTAACGGTTATTCAACCAGAGAGCATTCAACGATAAAAAAATCCTTCTATTGATATTAAGGAGGAGCCAGTCTCATGCGAAGAAGGAAATCTCTCGGGCTGCGCTCAGTCAAAAGACAAACCATGTGAATCTAGTCAAAGTGGGAAATGTTTGTCCAGAAAGTATAACCTTACTCAAGATTACAGGAGTCACAGAGCTGGAAATCTGTTCAAATGCATCGTTTGTGGCAATGATTTTTCCTCCAAGCATGCCCTTGTTAGACATCTAAGGATTCACACGGGAGAAAATGCCTTCAAGTGCTCCGATTGTGGGAAATGTTTTACCCGGGCGTCATATCTTGCATATCACAAACGGAGTCACGGAGGAGACAAACCATTTTAATGTAATCAATGTGGGAAAGGTTTGTCCACAACGTATAATCTCCTTCAGCATTATCAGACTCACGTAGCCAGAAATCTGTTCAAATGCAGTGATTGTGGGAATTCTTTTTACTCCAAGAATGCCCTTATTAGCCACACAAGGATTCACATGGGAGGAGAAGCATTCAAGTGCAACGAGTGTGGGAAATGTTTTATCCGGGCCTCATATCTTGAATCTCACAAAGTGATTCACACAGGAGAGAAACCGTATAAATGTGAAGAATGTGGGAGGTCTTTCATTCACGCCTCGTCTCTCAGGTGTCACAAAGTGATTCACACCGGAGAGAAGCCATTTAAATGCAGTGAGTGTGGGAAATGTTTCAACTATGCCTCAAATCTTAAAAGACATAAAATGAGTCACACAGGAGAAAAACCCTTTAGCTGTACTGAATGCGGGAAATGTTTTATGCAAACCACACATCTTGCAAGACATAAAATCATACGCACCGGAGAATGACCATTTAAATGCGCCGACTGTGGGAAATGTTTTGCACGCTCCTTGAATCTTGCAAGACATAAAGAAGTTCACACCAGAAAACCCATTTAAGCGTAATGCATGGGGGGATGTTTTTTCTTTTAAAGAAGCATCTTCCGAACGCACTCGGGAGAAAAATGTTAATGTTCTGAATGTGAAAATAGATCTACACGAGCTCGATCTCTTGCAGCATATAAAGCGATTAACACAGGAGAAATATACCGAACTGTCCTAAAAATGGGAATGGTTTTACCCATCACACTACACATAAATTGATAAACATGAAAAAATGTCATATATATGTTGCAAATATGGAGAAAATTTTTACCCGAGGCCAACTCTTTATTCAACATATGGAAATTCACCAAAAAATAATACTTTAACAGCACTTATTGTGGGAAACAGTTCAGGTCAAGAGTAGGGGTATAGTTAAGGTGGTGCTGACATCGACACTCTATTCTGTTGTCCTCCATTGGTGTTAAATATGTCAGCAGCCAAGTATAATTTACATACAGGAAAAAATGGCGTCGCGCTCATACTCACCGGAGCGGCTGCAACAGCCAGGAGTAACAGCCCAGTTAATGTATAAAACATAACAAGAGAAAAAAAGGTCTGTCATCTGCGCTCATTTCTATGTATTTCCATGTACAACAAAACACTGAGGTTTTAGTTTGTTTCAATGGCCATTGCAACGTAAGCTCACTCGCCCCATCAAGGCACCTCTTTGTAGAGTGAGTACCTAACCAATGTACCAAAGCCGCTCTACTGAGCAGCTCCAAGCCCCTCCTGCTGCTTTTCAGCTAAGGAGAGGCAGAAATATGGTGGGTTTTATTTATACACGCACCAAGCACTTCCCATTTGGGGTTAAAAACAAAAACATGGAAAAAAAAACAGCAGCAAAACGACAAACTGGTGTTACAAGCATAATATACATACAGGAAAAAATGGCGTCGCGCCCATACTCACTGGAGCGGCTGCAACAGCCAGGAGTAACAGCCCAGTTAATGTATAAAACATAACAAGAGAAAAAAAGGTGTGTCATCTGCGCTCGTTTCTATGTATTTCCATGTACAACAAAACACTGAGGTTTTAGTTTGTTTCAATGGCCATTGCAATGCATAGAATAATGCAAATACATAGGCCATTGCAAATACATAGAAACGAGCGCAGATGACACACCTTTTTTTCTCTTGTTATGTTTTAGACAATTATAATTGTTGACGACACTTCTGGACCATTTCTTTCAATAAAAATGTCATTTAGAGCAGAATCTATTTTCTAATAACCTTTTATTATGGTTTAGAGACTTGCCACTGGATGATTTACTGCTCTCAGCCCTGTTATACAAGCACACTTCCCAAAGATATGTTAGAGCCCAGGAGGAGAGAAAAGGGTGGCTGTGGTGTTTTGGAAAGGTGCTGGTGGCAGGGGCTAGGTATGAGGGTACCTGTATTGCTGTGAGACCCCCACTCCATTTATCCACTTTGGGTTCTGCATTCGGGCACAACTTTTCACGTATATCCCTGCTTGCTTCGATACTTGAATGCAACCCTTTCCCATTATGGAATCGACTCCAACACCATGTACCTTTGCCTATGATGAGACTGAAGCTTTGAGGATTCTGGCCCAGGCCGGTAAGGACAATACTTTTTTGAGTACCTCTATCCATGATTGTGGGAAAAAAGATCTTTTAAAATCGAATCGTAAATTGATCGGATGTCAACTCCATTCGATTACTTTGGCTGAATATTATCGTGCACTACGAATACCACGTGGCCTAAGAGTGGGGCTTCAGCCGATCTTCTATAAAGATAATCCTGACTATGTGGAGAAATTCGAAAAAATTCTGAACAAATGTTCGATGGATGTCATGCTACTTACGATCGATTTCTTATCGAAGGAAATTGCACAATGCCAGGAATCTATCGAAAACTTGGAAAAATCGTTTCGAGATAACAATTCCGAATTGGAACTCATGGCGTTGCGTTCCACGATGGCACCGCAACTGGACCACTTCCGGAAGGAAGTGGAAGCAAGGAAAAGACGGAAGTTCCAACGTGATTTGGATGACTATGTACAGGGTCATGTTTATTCCTGGCAAAAAGGTTATTCCAGGACACCAACTACGATGCGAAGAGGACCTGGCCGTAAATATACGAAAAAATCTATTCGTTTCACAGAGGACTCTATGTCTGGGACAGGTACTGATACATCCGAAGACCTCGGTGTAGTCCGATCGAACGACCAAGCGTCTTTTTTAGATCAGCGCCAAGGGCGACAATCGCCCGGAGGGAATGTACAGGAACAAGCTCAGAAGAGTGTTACGAAAAAACCTCCGATGAGAAACAACCAGTCCCTGTACAAGAGACGCTAGTCTTTAATCTATCGGACATTTCATTAACGGCCGATGAAATTAAGCTTCTTTCGAGGGGCTTATCGTACTGTCCGAGCGAACGCATCGATCCGTTCGATGTTAAAGTCGATCTTTTTCGATTTTTTCGTACGATTCGATTGAAATGTTTATTTTCAGGTCAACCCGAAATTGATTTACCGCTTGCACCCTTTAATTCTAAAAACCTTGGTTTGAGAGAGAAAAGTAAATTTATGCCTCAGAATGTTGAACATGCTGTTGAGACGTATGTCAAAATTGTAGAGAGGGAAATGTCCCAAGTATATTCTAGGCGTCATTTCACCAGAGCATCCCCCAATATGTCCGCCATTGATTCTGGGATTTTAAAGAAATTACGTGACAACCCCTCAATTGTGATAAAGCCGGCGGACAAAGGGGGTGCTCTGGTGATCATGAATAGTGGCGACTATGTGGCTGAGATCCAGCGCCAGCTTGGTGACGTCGAGACGTATAAAAAATTGGATGGTGACCCCACGGCAGCGATTGCCAGTAGAATTTCCACCTTGATACATGATGCCCTTGAGAATCAGATTATTGATAAGGGTCTGTCGAAATTCCTTGTGAAAAAACATCCTTTAATACCTGTTTTGTATGTCTTGCCCAAGATCCACAAGTCTCTCATTGCGCCTCCTGGGAGGCCTATTGTATCCGCTGTGGATTCGGTCTTCAGTCCCCTGTCCATTTTTTTGGACAGGGTGGCCCGACCCTATCTACAGCGGATTCCATCATTTATTTTGGACACCGGTGATTTTCTTACCAAATTTCGTGGACTTGCTGTGGGTGATCACAGTATTTTGGTCAGTCTTGACGTCACCAGCCTGTATACGTCTATACAGAACTCTGAGGGTATAAATGCTATGAAACATGCTCTTGTTGAACTGGGTTATTCTGATAATCAATTACAATTTCTTTTGGATCTGTTAGATGTGGTGTTGGGTGGCAGCTTTTTTCTCTTTGATCGAGTATTTTATACTCAAATACGGGGGACATCTATGGGTACTAATGTAGCACCCACCTATGCCAATATCTTCATGTCTGAATTTGAGGAAAATGTAGTCTATAAATGCGACCTTTTTCAATATGTCCATCATTGGTTTCGCTATATAGACGATATTATTTTTGTATGGGAGGGTACTAGAGATACATTAGATGAATTTCTCAGTATACTTAATAACGGATCTACCTCCATTAAGTTCACTATGTCATGCAGTCTTACACAAATCAATTTTTTGGATACCTTGGTGGTTAAAAGGAATGGCAAATTAATGACAGATCTTTACAGAAAACCTACCGATAAGAACTCCCTGCTAAGATATGACAGTGCGCATCCACCTACACTACTCAACTCTCTCCCACGGAGTCAACTCGTGCGCGTTGATAGAGTAGTTGATTTGCCTGAAAGTAGGGACAAGAGGCTCGAGGAGATGATCGATAGGTTTAGAGCCAGGGGTTACCCGAGACAACTTCTGAGTAGAGAAAGTACCAGAATTAATCAACCTATAATTCCTCAGAGACGCCAAAGCTGTGGCAGGATTCCATTTGTATCCAAATATGGAACCCATACTTCACAAGTGAAAAATATTTTATGTAAATACTGGTACATCCTAAGGGATGCATACCCTGATATTTCAGAGTTTCAGACCATCCCACTTATGTCATACAAGAAGGGGAGATCTTTTCGACAGATGTTGGTTAAAGCAGAGTTTGGACAAGACACAGGCAGAACACCCTTTTTTGGTAAACCCAGGAATGGAACTTTTCCATGTCTAAATTGTTCTTGCTGCAATGCAGTTATACGGGGTGATTCCTTTGTCCATCCACACTCTGGGAGGAAGTCCAAAATCAAAGGTTATTTTACCTGTAATTCTACATACGTGGTGTATCTATTGAAATGCCCGTGTGGGTTGATATATGTGGGCGAGACTACTCAGAAAGTTAAAAATCGATTCATCAAACATAGGTCTGATATTAGGACTAAAAAGATTGAATTCCCAGTCCCTGAACATTTTATACGTTGTGGACATGATATTTCACAGTTACGTTATCAGGTGATCGATGAGGTGCCTAAGTTAACAAGAGGTGGGGACAGAGAAAAATTACTTAAAAGGAGGGAATTATATTGGATCCATCATCTCAACACTCTCTTCCCACATGGTCTTAATAGAGAATCAGATCTCTCACCCTTTCTATAAATATGTTACGTTAGCATCTCTCTATGATAGATAGATCTGTTCCTTTCTCTCCCTTAGGTTTACTAGTAGAGGGGTAATCCCTTCCCTTCACATGCATAATTACTCAGTCTCTCCTTTTTCTCATAGGCATTGCTCTACAATTCATCGCCAATTATTGTATGTTAATAAGCATCGTATATATAATTACTAAAGTTAATATGTTAATTGATGTATTCAATTGTAGACTATTGTTTTTAATTGTTGGATTGGCATACACGGACTGGTTGCAATTATTGTTTGATTGCTTAACCAGTCTGTGGTGCTATTTATTTCCTGTTCTGTCATTGTGTTTTAGGCTTGACAAAGACCAGTCATGGTCGAAACGTTGCCTTTTTTTCTGTTGTTGGATTAAATCCATTGAAATCTATCGTGGACTCTGGAGCTTCTTTATTCATTTCGTGTATTGCTGTACACACACTTCGGCTTGTAATGAAGGACTCGATAGAATACTTTAGATATTCAGACCATTGTCACTTGGCATAATGTCGCACACATACATACAGAAAAAATGGAACAGCTGCAAAAATGTGGTGTTATAGCATATTATACATACATACAGAAAAAATGGCGTTGCGCCTGTACTCACCAGAGTGGCTGCAACAGCCTGAACTAACAGCCCAGTTCATCTATAAAACATAACAAGAGAAAAAAGATGTCATCTGCGCTCGTTTCTACATATTTCCATGTACAACAAAACACGATCAGGAGGTTTTAGTTTGTTTTAATGGCCATTGAAATGTAAGCTCACTCGCCCCGACAAGGCACCTCTTTGTAGAGTGAGTCCTAACCAATGTACCAAAAGCTGCTCTTCTGAGCAGCTCCATGCCCCTCCTGCTGCTTTTCAGCTAAGGAGAGGCAGAAAGATTGTGGGTTTTATTTATACACGCACTAAACACTTCCCATTTGGGGTTAAAACAAAAACATGTGTAGCGCTGGGTTAAAACGCTGTTGCTGTAGTACTTATTTTTGGCCACCAGAGGGAGACAAGCGCAATGTAAGATACTGGACAATGGGACTACATTTTCTAGCATGCTTTGCGGCGGGGAACAGGAAGTGGGTGGGCAGGAGAGACTTACATCCGCAGCCTCATGGAGAGAACAGTCAGAGCGCACAGAGGAGTGAAGAGAGTAAGACGCACGTGAGAGAGACAACGATTGTGACCAGGCCGGAGTGCAGGAGCGGCCTTGCGGAGCTGGAGATCGATTCACTTTACTTGCCAAAGACCTAGTGATCCACCGCTGAGAGGTTTACACAGATACAGAGTATGCTGAAGGACCCCGAGTTAGGAGACCGCGATGATCTAATGGGTGTGCAGGCGGTGAGCTGAGCATCTTGTGGCAGAAACAGACAAGCAAGACAGCGGATCCGGTGACACAGAGTCCCAGTCAGATTGAGTGGAGATACGTCCTGGGTCGAGCAGAGCGCAGAGTATCTGGCGGATGGGTGAGAGGCCTTCCCGGCCACAGTAAAAATAATAAAGCACGCTGCAGTTTTGTCAAAACCTACAGGGCCCCAACGTGACTAGTCGAAGACACATTGAAATCATTCACTGGCCAGTTGAATCTTGAACCCGGGTACCAATACACGCATACACGTACACTTTCTTGGGACACAACCTGTATGGGACTCACACTCCAACCACGAAGGGGTTAAAAATTATTTTTTCTTTTCCGCTGCGCGTTTCTCGCATTACGAACTACTGTAAATATATATACGTATACCGTGCTGCTCTTTATATGCCAGTTTATTCAGTAAACTATATAACTTATAAAATCCACAACAGTGCTGGTGTATATTTATTCCCTAGTGCGGGGAGACTGACCCGAGGTTTAAATTCAGCAGCTCCTCCGGGAGTGAGCGCTACACATGGAAAAAGGAACAGCAGCAAAAATGACTAACTGGTGTTACAGCATAATATACATACATACAGAAAAAATGGCGTCACGCCCATACTCACCAGAGCGGCTGCAACAGCCAGGAGTAACAGCCCAGTTCATGTATAAAATATAAGAGAAAAAAGATGTCATCTGCGCTCGTTTCTATGTATTTCCATGTACAACAAAACACTATCAGGAGGTTTTAGTTTGTTTTAATGGCCATTGAATCGTAAGCTCACTCGCCCCGACAAGGCGAAACGAGTGCAGATGACATCTTTTTTCTCTTATAATGTCGCACACAGACAAGTACTAGTCGTAGCTTATGGTCTATTTGTAGGTTTTTGTCACCTTTTAATGAGTTTACATAAAGCAAAAGCAGTGCTCTTCAACAATACGAAAATATTATTTTTTTATTATTGTTTATTTATAAAACGCCAGCATATTCCGCGGCGCTGTACAATAGGCACAGTATAGACAGGGTTACAATACAATACATTGAACAACATTTGACAAACAGTACAGGAGGAGATGAGGCCCTATTCCCGTAGGAACTCACAATCTAGAAGGGTCGGGGTTGGAAACAGGAGGAGAGGACTGTAAGGTGAGAGTGATTGATGTGTAGCGCTGTGTTTAAACTCTTACTGTGGCAGTACCTATTTTTGGCCACCGGAGGGAGACAAGCGCGATCAGAGACACTGAACATTGGGACTACATTTCCCGGTGTGCTTTGCAAACAGACAGGAAGTGGGTGGGACACAGACGCTGTACATCCTGAGCCTCGTGGAGAACGCACCAGAGCGCGCCAGGGAGTGCATGAGGGAAGACGCAGTGCTGCAGGAGCTGAACCGTGATTAGGCCGGAGCGCAAGTGGGGCCTATTGGGATCCAAGTGGGGTTATCCTGCCTTGCCAGAAGGAGCCTTACTCATCGACAGACATCGCCCAAGTTGTTATCCAGACAAGCTGAGGACCTCGAGTGAGGAGTACCGCGAGTCCATAGGACGGGAGAGCAGGCGGTAGCTGGACAAGTCCGGAGCACAGAAAGCCTGACCACCTATCCAGTAGCCGGTATCCCAGCGAGGAAACAAGCGGAGAGACGTCCTGGGTCAGCGGAGCCTTGGTGATCAACGGATGGGTGAGAGGCCTCCAAGGCCGGTTTTTACAAAAGCTCAAGCAAGCACGCTGTTGTTTATTTTTTGAAACCCACAGGGCCCCAACTTGACTAGTCGAAGACATCGCTTAAAAGATTCACTGGCCAGTTGAATAGTACCCGGGTACCATAACACATACATACACTCACAAATCGGGACTTAACCTGTTCGGGACTCACTCCCTAAGATCCGAAAAAGGGGAAAAGATTCGCATCTCATTTTGTTTTTCCGCTGCGCGTTTTTCGTAATTACGAAGCATTGTATTTTCTGCTCAGTCGTGTATTTTTCCAGAAATACGAAGTCTCGCATTTCTTTTCCCCGCTGCGCGTTTACCGTGATACGAAATACTGTAAATATATCTACGAACACCGTGTCTTATTATATGCCTTTTACTACAGTAAACTACATAATTTATAAAATCCACAACGGTGCTGGAGTATATTTATTCCCTAGTGCGGGGAGACTGACCCGTGGTTCATTTTCAGCGGCTCCTCCGGGAGTGAGCGCTACACATGGGGGCTCGTTTCCGGGATCCAGTCTCTGGAAAAACCGCATCTAAAGGGTTAACTATGGATCCAGACACTGTTGCCGAATGGTGTGAGGAGCACAGTAGTCAGTTAGAATGTTGTATAGTCATGGATATTCCCGCAGACACTTGGGCCAAAGATCAGATTCGCCAGGCCGTGGCCGCGCTGACACCAGACCATCGAGGGTTAATCCTGGACATTAAAAAGAACACAGATACCTCTCACACGTATGTTCTTTTTGAATGGAGAAAGGGTGTTCCAGTGTGTTTCCAGGGCGCGAGCGTGAAGCTGACCGATGAGGTGGAAGTCCAACTGATTCAGCCAAGTGCACCACGTGGCGAATCCGCAAGTGTTCCAGCGCCCAGTCCGTTGGCCATGATCGGGCCTGAATTCATAGTGGCTATTGGGGATTTGCTGGCTAGGTGTCAGAGAACAAGCCCTCCGCACACTAACTTCAGTTATCGACGGTTGAGAAATTTTACAGGAAACGTACCAACTCCGGCGGGAGAAGAAACCTTTGAGGAATGGGTGGAACAGGCGATGCAGGCTCTGGATGAGTGGGACGTCCCTGAAGCTCAGAAAAAGCAAAGGATCACCGAGAGTTTAAAGGGACCTGCGTCAGAAGCTGTGAGAAACCTAAAACTGAGTAGAAAAGACTGTACTGCTTTAGATTATTTAAACTTTCTGGAGGAAGTTTTTGGGCGAACAGAAAAGGCTGCAGAGCTGGTATATCAGTATGAACACACCTATCAGCGGAAAGGTGAGAGAATGACCGAATACATGAGGCGCCTAGATAAGATTCTGCACCAGATACTCGTCAAGAAAGAGGCTGAGCCGGCCGAAGTGGATAAGATCCGAATAAAACAGATCCTGAGGGGCTCTCAACCTCTAGATCCAGTGATGCTGCAGCTGAGAAGCAGAGCAGGTAATCAAGAACTGAAGTACCTGGAACTGATCCGAGCTGTCAGAGAGGAGGAGGCTTTGCTGGAGGAAAAATCCTTCAGGCGAGGGGAAAGAGCTTACGCACAACCTGTAAGGCATAACGACGGTCTGCAGCCTGAAAGCGGCTCGCTGGATACCTACGGGTCCGACGTGGACGAGCAAGAACACCTGATCGCTTTTAAATCCGCAGAGAAGGGCTAGGAGGAGTCCTGTATCAGGAGTATGGTGGATTGCTGAGGCCTGTAGCGTACGTGAGTCGGAGCCTTACGCCTTCAGAAAAGAACTATCCTACCCACAAGTTGGAGTTTCTAGCCTTAAAGTGGGCAGTGGTAGACAAGTTAAAAGACTATCTGTATGGAGCCGAGTTTGTGATAAAAACGGATAACAATCCTCTTACCTATGTTCTCACTACTGCGAAACTGGACGCAACGGGACATCGGTGGTTGGCCGCTCTGTCAGGGTTCCGGTTCAGCCTGAAGTATCGCCCTGGGGTGAATAATCGAGATGCTGATGCTTTATCGAGAAGACCCTACACTACAGAATGGACTCCGTTAACTCCAGACGGGGTGCAAGCTTTGTGTCAAGGAGCAGAGCGCCGGGTCAAGGGAGGGATTGAAGCGGAGGCCATAGGAGTCATGGCTGCGGCTGTTCCTGAGTTTTACTGTAACCCTACACAATTGAGGGATGAAAGTCTACCTACCTTTTCAAAACAAGACCTGAAGGCGGATCAGGCCAGAGACCCTTTAATTGCATTGACCATAAAGGCCCTAACTGCGAACCAGCGGGAAATTCTGCTGACCAATTCCCCGGATGGAGCCAGATTGGTCTACAAAGAGTGGGAACGGTTGAAGATGTTGGATGGGGTGGTCTACCGAAGGGGCCCTCAACAAACGCTGAAGAGACTCAACAGCTATTCCTTCCCACTAAGCATAGAGAGAGTGTGCTGCGATCGTTACATGATGAGCATGGACATTTGGGTGCTGAAAGAACTTTTAAGCTGGTGCGAGACAGATTCTATTGGCCTTGCATGAGAGCTGAAGTGGAAAGTTACTGCCATTCCTGTCTGAGGTGTATTCAGAGGAAGACTCTTCCAACCCGAACCGCTCCAATGAGCCATCTACAGAGTCAGGGACCCATGGATCTGGTGTGCATTGACTTCCTGTGCTTAGAGCCGGATGCTAGCGGGCAAGGGAACATTCTAATAGTGACTGACCATTTCACTCGTTACGCCCAAGCTTTTTCCACGAAAGATCAACGCGCTCCGACAGTAGCCAAGGTTCTGATGGAAAAGTTCTTTGTTCACTACGGCCTGCCAAGGAGAATACACTCTGATCAGGGTAGAGACTTTGAAAGCCGACTTTGTTGGAACTGTTGGGAATCCAAAAGACCCGAACTACACCATATCACCCCCAAGGTGATGCTCAGCCTGAAAGGTTTAATCGCACGCTGCTGAATATGCTGGGGACTTTGTCGAACATAGAGAAGCAGAGTTGGAGTCGTCACATAGCTACTCTGGTGCATGCATATAACAGTACGGAGAGTGATGCAACTGGATACTCACCGTACCGTCTTATGTTCGGAAGAGAAGCCCGACTGCCGGTTGATTTGGCGTTTGGGTTATCTCTAGACCAGACGTCGGTAGCTTCCCATAGAAACTACGTGGATAGACTTCGGAAGAACCTGGCTTCTGCGTTTGAACAGGCCCGTTTGACCTCAGGAAACAGGGAGCAAAGGAACAAGAGGAATTATGACTTGAAAGATCTACAACCCGGTGATAGGGTTTTGTTGAAGAACTTGGGTGCTGCTGCGAGACACAAGTTGGCGGATAGATGGAGTTCTCAAGTCTACATTGTCTGCAAGCAACTGCCGGGTCTGCCGGTGTATCAAATCCGGCCGGATGGAAAGGCTGGGCCTCTTAAGAACTGGCACCGGAATCATTTGTTACCTTTGAGAGAGGCTGTGAGGATGCCAGTTGGGGACGAACTGCCTCTGTCAAATCCGCCTGCTCCACGTTTGCCTCCTGTTACTCGGTCTCAATAGACCCGGGTTGTCGAAGAGAGCGAAAGAGATAGTGAAGAAGAGAGTTATTGTCTGGACTGGATGCGCTCGCCGGAGCCTGAGGAGGTTGTCGTTGTTCCTGAACGGTGGGAGAGTAGTTTGAGGCCTGAAGCTCCTGAATTTCAGCTAGAGATTACTGAGACTGTTGAGATTCCTGTAGTTCCTGAAGCCGAGTCTTATGACTACAGTTCTATGCCTTCACTGGAGGGATCATACTCCGAAGAAATGTCTGCTCCAGTAGTAGAAAGAAGGACTGAGCCAGCACCTATAGTACTTCCAACTGAAGAGGAATGGATTGAGTCTGAACCAAAGCGCTCTGTTCGACCGCCCCAGCGACTCACCTACGACTCACCAGGACATAGCACTGAAGAGGCCATCACCACAGTGCAGAGGTTGCCCGAAGTGTCTGCTATGTTAGCTGAGGTAGCACAAAACATGAGTCAACTTGAAGAAGTGTATCTAACCCACTGTATGTTTGCTGCCAACTCTGTATCTGTTATCTAATTGTATCAAAATGTAAATGTAACTGTTGTACCTCCTTGGAGAGACCCAAGAGTTCTAGGAGGGGGAGAGTGTAGCGCTGTGTTTAAACTCTTACTGTGGCAGTACCTATTTTTGGCCATCGGAGGGAGACAAGCGCGATCAGAGACACTGAACATTGGGACTACATTTCCCGGCGTGCTTTGCAAACAGACAGGAAGTGGGTGGGACACAGACGCTGTACATCCTGAGCCTCGTGGAGAACGCGCCAGAGCGCGCCAGGGAGTGCATGAGGGAAGACGCAGTGCTGCAGGAGCTGAACCGTGATTAGGCCGGAGCGCAAGTGGGGCCTATTGGGATCCAAGTGGGGTTATCCTGCCTTGCCAGAAGGAGCCTTACTCATCGACAGACATCGCCCAAGTTGTTATCCAGACAAGCTGAGGACCTCGAGTGAGGAGTACCGCGAGTCCATAGGACGGGAGAGCAGGCGGTAGCTGGACAAGTCCGGGCCGGAGCACAGAAAGCCTGACCACCTATCCAGTAGCCGGTATCCCAGCGAGGAAACAAGCGGAGAGACGTCCTGGGTCAGCGGAGCCTTAGTGATCAACGGATGGGTGAGAGGCCTCCAAGGCCGGTTTTTACAAAAGCTCAAGCAAGCATGCTGTTGTTTATTTTTGAAACCCACAGGGCCCCAACTTGACTAGTCGAAGACATCGCTTAAAAGATTCACTGGCCAGTTGAATAGTACCCGGGTACCATAACACATACATACACTCACAAATCGGGACTTAACCTGTTCGGGACTCACTCCCTAAGATCCGAAAAAGGGGAAAAGATTCGCATCTCATTTTGTTTTTCCGCTACGCGTTTTTCGTAATTACGAAGCATTGTATTTTCTGCTCGGTCGTGTATTTTTCCAGAAATACGAAGTCTCGCATTTCTTTTTCCCGCTGCGCGTTTACCGCGATACGAAATACTGTAAATATATCTACGAACACCGTGTCTTATTGCCTTTTACTACAGTAAACTACATAATTTATAAAATCCACAACGGTGCTGGAGTATATTTATTCCCTAGTGCGGGGAGACTGACCCGTGGTTCATTTTCAGCGGCTCCTCCGGGAGTGAGCGCTACAGATGGTTGCGTCAGTGAGTTGGGTGGTAGACTTCCCTAAATAGGAAAGTTTTAAGGGAGCGTTTGAAGGAAGAGAAGTTAGGGGAAAGTCTGACCGTAAGAGGGAGAGCGTTCCAGAGAGTGGGGGCTGCGCGTGAGAAATCCTGCAGTCTATCATGGGAAGAGGTGATGTGGGGAGAAGCTAGGCGCAGGTCACTGTTTGACCTTAGGGAGCGGGCTGGGGTGTATTTGGTGATTAGTGAGGACAGGTAGTGGGGAGCTGAGTTAGTGAGGGTTTTGTAGGTCAGGGTAAGGATTTTAAATTGAATTCTGCAGTGGATGGGGAGCCAGTGAAGGGACTCACAGAGAGGAGCGGCAGAGACAGAGCGGCGGGTGAGGTGGATGAGGAGCCAGTGAAGGGACTCGCAGAGAGGAGCGGCAGAAACAGAGCGACGGGTGAGGTGGATGGGGAGCCAGTGAAGGGACTCGCAGAGAGGAGCGGCAGAGACAGAGCGGCGGGTGAGGTGGATGGGGAGCCAGTGAAGGGACTCGCAGAGAGGAGCGGCAGAGACAGAGTGGCGGGTGAGGTGGATGGGGAGCCAGTGAATGGACTCGCAGAGGGGAGCGGCAGAGACAGAGCGGCGGGTGAGGTGGATGGGGAGCCAGTGGAGGTACTCGCAGAGGGGAGCAGCGGGTGAGGTCGATTAGCCTGGCGGAGGCGTTCAGGATGGATTGTAGGGGGGAGAGGCGGGAGAGAGGGAGGCCAGATAAGAGAGTATTGCAATAGTCAAGTCGGGAGATTACCAGGGCATGTATGAGTTGTTTTGTGGTGACAGCAGTAAGAAATGGCCGAATTCTGGAAATATTACGCAGTTGGTATCGGCAGGAGGAGGAAAGAGACTTGATGTGGGGGATGAAGGAAAGAGCAGAGTCAAGTGTCACTCCAAGACAGGGAGCTTGGTTTGATGGGGAGATGGTGATACCCACCACCGTGATAGAGAAGCCAGGAGGTGGGGAGGCATTAGAGGGAGGAATAAGTAGGAGCTCCGTCTTGGACATGTTGATCTTTAGGTGGTGAGAGGCCATCCAGGAGGAGATTCCAGATAAGCAGTCGCTGACTTTGGAAAGGACAGCGGGAGAGAGATCAGGGGTAGAGAGGAAGATCTGAATGTCATCACCATAGAGGTGGTAATTAAAGCCAAAGCTATTAATGATTTTGCCCAGGGAGGAGGTGTAGATGGAAAAGAGCAGAGGTCCAAGGACAGAGCCTTGAGGTACACCAACAGATAGAGGCAATGAAGAGGAGGAGTTACCAGCAAAGAACACACAGAAGGACCTGTTGGATAAATAGGAGTCAACCCAAGCGAGTGCAGTGCCCCCGAGACCAAGAGAGTTGAGGGTCTGTAGAAGGAGGGGGTGGTCAACAGTGTCCAAAGCAGCCGAGAAGTCAAGCAGGATGAGAATAGAATAGAGGCCGTGTTTTTTAGCAGTTAGGAGGTCGTTGGTGACTTTGTTGAGGGCAGTTTCAGTTGAGTGTAGGGGACGGAAGCCAGATCACAGGGGGTCAAGTAGGGAATTGGAGGACAGGAAGAGGGAGAGGCGGTTGAAGACTAGTTAATCTAAGAGCTTAGATATGAAGGGAAGCAGGGATACAGGACGGTAGTTGGATGGAGAGTTGGGATCGAGGGATGGTTTCTTTAGTAAAGGGGTAACTAGCGCGTGTTTGAAGGCGGATGGGAAGGAGCCAGTGGAGAGATAGGTTGAAGATGTGTGTGAGAGCAGGGGTGAGGGAGGAGGAGAGGGGATGAATTAGATGTAAGGGAATGGGGTCAAGCGGGCATGTAGTGAGATATGAGGAGGACAATAAGGAATTGACTTCCTCCTCAGTGGCTGGGAGGACGCGGCAGAGGGTGGCAGAGGGGGCTTCTGGGAGTGGAGGTGGCAGATTAATATCTTGTGTTGGGATGTTGCTTCTGATAGTTAGAGTTTTATTGAGGAAGAAATCTGCCAGGTCTTGAGCGCTGAAGGCAGCTGAGGGGGGAGGTGCAGGTGGGTAGAGGAGGGTGTTGAAGGTGGACCAGAGCCGTTTAGGGTTGGAGGACAGAGTAGATAGATGAGAAGGATTGTTTGGCCAAGTGAAGGGCAGAGGTGTATGACCGGAGAATAAACTTGAAATTAACAAAATCAGCTTCAGAGCGTCATTTCCTCCAGGCACGCTCTGCAGTGCGGGAGCATCTTTGCAGGTAGCGAGTCTGGAGGGTGTGCCAGGGCTGATGCTGGCAGCGTTGGGCCTTACAGAGTCGAAGAGGAGCAAGCGTGTCCAGGGCAGAGATAAGTGTGGTGTTGTAGTGATTAGTGGCAGCATCAGGACAGGTGAAGGATGAGATGTGAGGGAGGTGGTGAAGTAGATTGGAGAATTGATGGGGATCCACGGCATGTAGATTTCTGCGAGTGTGTGTGCGGGGTGGGGGAGCAGGGTGTTTAGGAAGTCCAGATAGGTTGACAGAGAGAAGGTGGTGGTCAGAAATGGGGAAAGGGCGACAGGTGAACTCAGAAATGGAGCAGAGGTTGGAAAAGACAAGGTCAATAGAGTGACCATCGCAGTGGATAGGTAGGAGGGAGGATTGCGTGAGTCCAAGGGAGGACGTGAGTGAAAGAAGTTTTTACATCACCTGTTGAATTATCTGCGTCATCTCTGCCATGCAATTCAAAGGACTGGGAGCCCAGACCATGTCAATCCGGCATGGAGGTCTCACTCAGGAACTCGTGCTGCATGGTGTGTCCACTTACGTGTGAGGTGACCCCCATACCAATCGGTTTTGCCCTTTTTATAACTTTTCTGCATGGTCCATCCAGAAAACCTTTGTGTCATCCTACAGGGAGTGGTGATCAGGCATTCTCAGATAAGGAAGGCACGAGGTGCACTGAGGGTCTTATCTGGCATTCTGTCTGACTGCACTAACTCGCTGTGTTTCCAGAAGTCCTCTAATGATGCACATAATGTTCCAAAGTTCCATAACGTTCATATCACCCCTGAACTTCAGGAGGATTGCGTGCGAGCTAGGAGCACCTAGCTTTGGCAAGTCAAGACGTGCCTTTAGAGTGCTTTGAAAAGAAAACTTTAATACTAGATTCTTTAATCCAGCATCAGCGGTGTATAAAGCCAAAGATGTTAGAATTATGTCCATATCCCAATATTTCTGGACCTGACTGTATAAGTCCTAAGAACGAGAAACTGAGGAGATGATCATTTTGAGGCCAAAAACCAGAACCGTCTTGTAACAGATATCTGTGCCTCAACTGGGTCACATCTGTTAATGCCTTGCCAGACCCCCGTTCTCCCACCAGCAGTCTTTTGTGCCATTCTCCAGCCCTTAGCCGAAGCTTAAGTACGGGTCCATCGAAAGCACGGTGATGGCATTCCCCAGAAATGAGTCAGCAGCAGATCTTGAGGTTACAACAGTCAGCCTGAACGGAGCATCTAATGAGCGAAATATATATACTGCCTGGCGGCCAATGGAAAATGACACCCTGGCGTCTTACTGCACTTAATCATTAATCCCTCCGCTGGAATAGTACTGTTACGGTTCAAAAATTACTTCCTCACTGCCTGTATTGGTATTTGTGACATAATTAGACCAGGGACAGATAATGGGGTTAACTCTGGTCACCAAGAGCCATTGCGTAACATTCCATCAAACAATAGCAGATTGTGAGGATAAACAGCGGTTTCAGATTATACAGTATCCAATAATGGGGCAGTGTTTGCCAGACAAAGACCATTCCAACCTTAACAGATGCAAACACATTCCAGATAGGGCGAGTTGGGAAAGGCTCCAGTGACCCACACAGTAATCATATAAACCATAGTAAAAGATAAACATAGACAATAACGAATTGAATAATGATAACAGTGTTCATGCGACCCACAGACGACACACGCACCCTGCACCTAGAATTTTAGGTACAAAACTTCAACATTGGGGATGGCAGGGAAACAATATAGAACATCAGGCCTGCACCTCCCAAATGCATTTCTAGGTCCATGTACCCCAAGTTCAAAGTGACTCATCACAAGTCCTTTCAAACAGGGACACATAAGAGGTTATTAACTAACCTCCGAATTGCAATATCAGGGCAGTTCGTCTAGTCACTAATCTCTCAATTCGCCAAATACTGACAAATTGACAGTAAAATAGAGTGCGCAAAAGGGGGGGTTTATGAGGGTCCTGAGAACGAACAACGGCACTAGTGGCCTGCTCTACGGTGGGACCTGAGCGGGCCTCACCATAGAGCAGGCCACTAGTGCCATTGCACATCCTCAGGATCCTCACAAACCTCTTTTTTCCCACTACAAGTAAAAAGGGTCACCCAGACGTGGACCCCTTGCTTGATGTGCCTAGAGGGGTGTCAGCTATACCCTTCCTGAAGAGGCCTAACAAGGCCAAAACGATCATCTGGGTTGCTGCATCTCTTGTGCAGGGATGATGTCCTTGGCAATCAGTACTGGCCACCCTTTCTGGGTGAGAGCAGGCTGATTTACATATGGAGCATTCATCCCTGTAATGGCACAATCGAGCAAAAACCTTGTGAGACCTGAGCGGGCCCCCATCGTAGAGCAGGCCACTAGTGCTGTTGCTCGTCTCAGGATCCTCACAAACCTCTCTTTTTTCCCATGTAAAATATAGTGCAGTTCACCACAATTCAGCCCCAATGAAATTGCCCCATAGAAGACTATCGTGTCTTCTATTCCTGATATTCGGTGGTTCAATTCGACAACAGATGAATCCCATAGGAATCAATGTAATAACGTAATATATTTTTTAATCTTTTTTTTTTTTTAAAGTCCTTCTTTCATTTTCAGCAAAAAACTTTTTATTTTTAGACGACATTTTTGTTATTCATAATTTTTTCAAGACTTTATTTTGTGACGGACCTTTTTATTATTCTTTTAAAGGACTTTATTATTTGGACACATTTTATTGATTTATATTCCTATTAGGAGTATTGGTCCTCTGAGATGGCACCAGATTACAAGTAAAAACACTCCACAGAAATGTGATTGATGTGACGGTTCTGGCCGGGGGAGTCTGCGTTCATACCACGAATACCTCTTATACCTTCAGAATATCCGTTTCAATTCAAAAGACTTCAGTTCACCGTAAAGGTTTGTTTCGAGATGACCATCAACAAGTCTCAGGGACAGACTTTGAAGGTAGCGGGGATTGATCGAAGAGAAGTCTGCTTCTCACATGGGCAGTTTTACGTTGCCTGTTCCAGAGTGAGCTCACCTACCTCTCTGCTGATCCGAGCACCTGAAAGAAGAACCACTAATGTACATTACAAAGGTTTATTTTCTATGTTCCCGATGCTAAAAAACAAAATTAATATTTTTGTCTGTCTCATTGTATGTATTTACAACACAAAAAGAAAACTTCATGGACGCATATGAATCAAACAACTTTGTTTTTAGGCCAATACGCCCTGAATAACGACTGCAATAAACTTTACTTATTACTTTAAGGCTAGGGTCAGACGAACGCATTTTTCACGTTGTCCGTGAAAAAGTGCGTTCGAACGAATGGACGTATTTTTTCACGGAATACGCGATAGCGGTCATACGATGTGCATTTTCGTCCGTGATTTTGTACGGATCATCAATAAAACACTTTTTGTGTCTAAACGTTATGTTGGCCGGACGTGTGCAGTGTCTGACGTCTCCCAATCACACACACACGCCGCTATGCGGACGCAGCGCACTCTGTACGTCAGTAGTAGCGGTTTGACGTTCTAGAAAAAATGAGTTTGTTTGCCACTTGCGTTGCGCGGACAAACTTTCGTGCGGCCGTACTTCGTGTGTTCCCCGGCATTGGACGTCATTTGCTGCTAGCACGGCCGTGATTTCGTGCGGCTAAACGCACGTTAAAACTGCTTTCGTCTGACCTTAGCCTAAAACATAAACCTGGAAATTAGATTTAAAACAGTTTGGACAAAAAAAAAAACAATTGTAACAAATCCCAAAATCCACGAGAGCGAAGCCGCGGGCAAAAGCTACAGAGCTGTGTATTAACCCCATCAGTGCTGTACTAACCCACACAGTGTTGTGTGGATTAACCCTGTCAATTCTGTGTAGCTGCTCTCTCTCCATATAATCCAGCAGGGGCTGGAAGTCCTGGCAGGTGAAATCCCCATTGCTGTGTGTGTTTAATCCCCTCCATATAATCCAGCAGGGGCTGGGAGTCCTGGCAGGTGAAATCCCCATTGTTGTGTGTGTTTAATCCCCTCCATATAATCCAGCAGGAGCTGGGAGTCCTGGCAGGTGAAATCCCCATTGCTGTGTGTTTAATCCCCTCCATATAATCCAGCAGGGGCTGGGAGTCCTGGCAGGTGAAATCCCCATTGCTGTGTTGTGTTTAATCCCCTCCATATAATCCAGCAGGGGCTGGGATCCTGGCAGGTGAAATAATCCCCATTGCTGTGTGTGTTTAATCCCCCCCATATAATCTAGCAGGGGCTGGGAGTCCTGGCAGGTGAAATCCCCATTGCTGTGTGTGTTTAATCCCCTCCATATAATCCAGCAGGGGGGAGTCCTGGCAGGTGAAATCCCCATTGCTGTGTGGTTTAATCCCCTCCATATAATCCAGCAGGGGCTGGGAGTCCTGGCAGGTGAAATCCCCATTGCTGTGTGTGTTTAATCCCTCCATATAATCCATCAGGGGCTGGGAGTCCTGGCAGGTGAAATCCCCATTGCTGTGTGTGTTTAATCCCCTCCATATAATCCAGCAGGGGCTGAGTCCTGGCAGGTGAAATCCCCATTGCTGTGTGTGTTTAATCCCTCCATATAATCCAGCAGGGGCTGGGAGTCCTGGCAGGTGAAATCCCCATTGCTGTGTGTGTTTAATCCCCTCCATATAATCCAGCAGGGGCTGGGAGTCCTGGCAGGTGAAATCCCCATTGCTGTGTGTGTTTAATCCCTCCATATAATCCATCAGGGGCTGGGAGTCCTGGCAGGTGAAATCCCCATTGCTGTGTGTGTTTAATCCCCTCCATATAATCCAGCAGGGGCTGGGAGTCCTGGCAGGTGAAATCCCCATTGCTGTGTGTGTTTAATCCCTCCATATAATCCAGCAGGGGCTGGGAGTCCTGGCAGGTGAAATCCCCATTGCTGTGTGTGTTTAATCCCCTCCATATAATCCAGCAGGAGCTGGGAGTCCTGGCAGGTGAAATCCCCATTGCTGTGTGTTTAATCCCCTCCATATAATCCAGCAGGGGCTGGGAGTCCTGGCAGGTGAAATCCCCATTGCTGTGTGTGTTTAATCCCCTCCATATAATCCAGCAGGGGCTGGGAGTCCTGGCAGGTGAAATCCCCATTGCTGTGTGTGTTTAATCCCTCCATATAATCCAGCAGGGGCTGGGAGTCCTGGCAAGTGAAATCCCCATTGCTGTGTGTGTTTAATCCCTCCATATAATCCAGCAGGGGCTGGGAGTCCTGGCAGGTGAAATCCCCATTGCTGTGTGTGTTTAATCCCTCCATATAATCCAGCAGGGGCTGGGAGTCCTGGCAGGTGAAATCCCCATTGCTGTGTGTGTTTAATTCCTCCCCATTTGCTGCTCTAAACACTGAGGGCAGAAGCTCCATAAACTGACCCTGAGGCCTTTCCTTTCCCCAGGACTGCACATAATGCAGAATAAAGGGTTAATGAATGGCCTGATCACAGTGCTGTGTCTCCCTCCCTGTCCCTCAGTGCTGGATCCAGCCACCTCACAGCTCAGTGTCCGCCATTCCCCTCCCCCAGCACCACCTGAGCCCTGCAGCCAGTCACATGAGCTGTGATGTCATCAGAGCGCGTCCGGGCCCTTGTGTTGCTGGAAAGGGTCGATGTGTGAGAAGCTGAGGATGTGCCGGTGTTGTGTCGGCCCTGGCCCCTTACTACGGGCTCCATGAGGCTGCTCACACCCCCATGTGACTGGAGAGGACACACACAGGAGTAGCACAGACAGGGCTGGTGTCCTGGGAGAGGAGGCTCAGGTATGTGCAGGCGCCATGAAGTACAGGCTACAGGTCATTGTTTTTTAATGTATTTGGAGCAAATAACGAATCAATCTGTCACACTTTATAATTATCTCTTCCATAAGTTAAATAAACAGAGACTCTGATCCAGTTAAAGCCCCCCCCCCCCCATAATGTGTCAGGGCTGTGAAATCTGGGGTTTTGCCTTTGTTATGGGGAGACGCGGGGAATATGGTGAGACGAGCAGGAGTGGATCTGATGGGGAGATCAGGTCGGTCTAAGGGGAACATGGATTGTGAATCTTAAACACACGTGTGATCACACATTGCATACTTACTTTACACACAGCACACAAATACCTCCCGCCACACACACACACACAGCAGCTCCACACAAATACCTCCCGCACACACACGGCAGCTCCACACACCTCTGCATCCAGCGACTGACACAGACGACCCTCTGTATCCACACATGTCGACACACCACACTCCCGTTAATGATGTTTGGTCATTGTAGACCCTTCATGTTATTTTTTTGTCCAATGTATGACGTTGTTCGCTCCTTTTTAAGTAGATTTTGAGCAGGGTTTGATATTCTCCACATTTCCTGTTTGCAGTAAGAGACGCTCAAATGATTATGTATTTTGCGCCTTCGCGAAAAAGTCAAAATGACTGATATTCCAATAGATCACCATGATAATGGATCAGCAGAAGAATCCGCTGAGCCAGAGGATCCTGGATCTAACCCTGGAGATCATCTACCTGCTGACCGGAGAGGTGAGGGACCCGGGGAAGGTCACAGGGGCGTCACTCATAATATAAATGTTATTAAATTAACCTGATGGGGTCTAACAAGCACAGCTCATGAGCAGGTTCAGCCACATGACCGTCATATATGTAAATAAACATCCTGGGTTCCCATAAGCCATATCTGGAGATAAAAGTGGTGATATGATTGGGTTACAAAAGATCAGGCAGTGCGATTTGTGCCGCTGAAAATAAATCGTTTTTTTTTATATATATATATATGATTACTGCCTCAATATTCAGGATATTATAATTGTGAAGAAACCCGGCGAGAGCTTTGCGGACAGCAGCAGCAATCCCAAAACGTGTGAAAACGACTCCAAGACTCAGGCTTCCACAGCAGATCCTCCACCTTTTTTATTTATTACCAAGAATAACAACGAGCAGAAGATCCTAGAACTGACCAACCAGATCATGCGTCTGCTGACTGGAGAGGTGAGGCTGCTGGGAACGGGACATTATACGCTAACACCAAGGCATGTTCTGGATGGTGACTGTGTCATTGTGTGTGTCAGGTTCCTATACGCTGTGAGGATGTCACTGTCTACCTCTCCATGGAGGAGTGGGAGTATGTGGAGCGACACAAGGAGCTCTATGAGGACGTCATGATGGAGGATCACCAGCCTGTTATCACAGCGGATAAGAGGAACGGTAAGTCCTGTATTCTATTCGTACAATATCAGAAAACATATACCAGATTCTCAAAAACTCTCTGCAGTGTCAAAAATGGATTCTGATCTTTCTTGCTGGTCTTTAAACTTGAAAAAGGAGAAATTTATTAATATTAAAAACCCGAAACCTTAAAAGTAATGGTTATGAAAAGTGTTAATAAAAAAAGTCATACAGGGTTATTCAGAGAAAGGTGAAAACCAGGAATATGAACAATCTAGACCAAATAGCCGATTTGGAAAGTGAGATAAATGGGAGAATTTTTCTGGTTTGGCTATTTTGACCTAGAATTTTTGCTTCTCCAGTCATCCTAGGTTTCACCTCTCTCTGAATAACCCTGATAATGTTTTTATTAAGATATAGAAGAATAAAAATGTTGCACGGTCTAGAGCAGGGCTGTCAAAATCCAGCCCTCCAGATGTTTCTGAACTACAGCTCCCGTGATTCCCAGACCATGTGTTGCATTGCAGGACTTCTGGGAGTTGTTGGCATCATCATCTGGGGACTGTGAGTTTGACAGGCCTGCTCAAAAACAGGGGGTTAAACTCTGACCCTCTCCGCACCCACATCGTGTCATGTCCATGTCAATGCTACTGTTTTCATGGAGAGAGTGAATTCCCCTTTTAATGCCGATACCTTGCTGACCTTGGCGGCTGCTGTTTGACATTGGGCACTGTGTTACTTAGTTTTAAGTCTATGATTATTCCCAAATCCTTCTCCTGCTTTGATTTCCCTAGTGTGTTCTTCACTCCAAACTGCATGACCTTGCATTTATCTACATTGTGAGACCCCTCACTCCCTTTTAATGCTGCCCATTGTGTTCAAACAAATGTTCACAAGCTGTGTTGTCGTAATGTGTTCCTCAATCCATCTGTAAGTGTTTGATGCACATTTTCCTCCACTAGATGCGCATCGCTCTCCTGTTCCTCTACCCGAATCGGGGACCAAACCCAGAAATAAAAATACAACCAAAAGAAGAGGAAGGTATCGGAAGAACAACAATGCCGGACAGGCTGAAGCTGCATCAATCCCCTCATGTACGTTTCCATCAGGCGAACATGAAAAGGTCTCCTACACTGACAGTTACTTAAGCACAGAGCAAGCACAGACAGAATATCCGCTGACTATTATTAAGGAGGAACCGGCATCGCATGAAGAAGGAAACCTCACAGACGGTGACGTATATAAACCCACAGAGCATGCGCAGGCAGAATATCCATCTATTGTTATTAAGGAGGAACCGGCCTCATGTGAAGAAGGAAATGTCACAGACAGTGACGTGTATAAACTCACTCTTACACAGACAGAATATCTGCCCGCTGATGTTAAGGCAGAACCCTCCTCCTCTTCTGAAGAAGGCAACCTCACAGGCACGATCGACACCGCCGATAAACCTTTCCCTCATTCAAGCCGTTTAAATAGTTCATCTGCAAATTCTAACTCTAAGAATTCTGGGATTCAGGCAGCAGAGACACTGTTTAAGTGCAAAGAATGTGGGAAACGTTGTTCCTCCAAGAGCGATCTTGTTAACCATCAAAATAGTCACAAGGGAGAAAAGACCTTTAAATGCCTTGAATGTGGGGATTGTTTTACCCGGTCGTCAGATCTCGAAACCCACAAAACCGTTCACGCTGGAGACAGGCAGTTCAAGTGCGACGAGTGTGGGAAATGTTTTGCCCATTTCTCACACCTCACGTCGCATAAAGCAACTCACACGGGAGAGAAAACATTCATTTGCAATGATTGTGGGAAGTGTTTTAGCGGGGCCTCGTCTCTCGCGAGACACAAAATGATTCACACGGGAGAAAAACTGTATAACTGCCACGAATGCGGGAAATGTTTTACTCAGGCCTCAAACCTTGCGAGACATAAGAGGATTCACACGGGGGAAAAGCCATTTATTTGCAACGAGTGCGGGAAATGTTTCACCCAGGCCTCGTATCTTGCAACACACAGGATCATTCACACAGGAGAAAAGCCATACAAATGCAACGAATGCGGGAAATATTTTAGCCAGGCCTCATCCCTTGCAAGACATAAAATGATCCACACGGGGGAGAAACCGTATAAATGTAACGAGTGCGGAAAATGTTTCATCCAGGCTGCGAACCTCGCGGTGCATAAAATAAGTCACACGGGCGTGAATCCGTATAAATGTAATGACTGGGAGAAGTATTTTTCTTTAAACAGACATGTGAACGAACCTCAGAGAACTCACACAGGAGAAATCCATTCAGACGTTGTGAATGCAGGAGTAGATTTATCCAGGCCTGCCCCCTTGGAGCACATGTAGCACGAGTTGCACTGTATGTTTAGAGAGTATGGTAAGGGTTATAGAGGCATTACTTTATTCAGTCTGAGAGAGTTCGACATAAGATAATCAACTGACTTGATCGTGGGAGATAGTTTAGCTCAGGGGCTTCGTTAAGTCTGCTGCCAACATAGACACCCCCCATTCTCCTGCCCCCGTACTGGTGTACCATTTCTCACTTATGCTAACGAATATTTAGTATTCCAAACCCGTCGGAGTGCTCTGACCTCATCGCAAGGGCTAGCGTAAGAAATACTTGAGGAACCATTACACCATAGCTTGTTTTCCATCACCTTTTGGTGGATATGTCATCAATATACCCTACTTTCCTTATTGTGGACTTTGGGTTGGGCATGGAAATATTTGGTGTACAACAACCTCCTTTATAGTCACCCTCCTCTGATAATCCTGGTGTTTCCACAAAGGGGAATTAGTCACGTCAACGATTTTGGAGGTCTGTATGTATAAGGCATACAGGATATAAAACTCTGGACGCCAAGATGGCCCGAGAACCAGTCATAAGTATATACCATTGCTCCTCTTCCTGCACTGATGTTGAAGGACCTTGGGTTTAAAAACACGGGGGCTTTTTAATGATACCTGAACTCCTTTTCTTCATGAATTCTATAGATTCAGGGTTTAGCGTATATATTAATAAATGTTGTCTTGCAGTCAGCTGACACCCAGCTCGGGTGGAGCTCCACCCCCTTTTTTGACAAAGCTCTTCAACCCGTTTGGACTCTTTTTAGAGCAGGGCTGTCAAACTCCGGCCCCACAGATGTTTCTGAAATACAACTCCCACGCATCTCTAACCGTCTCATTGACAGAATTCTGGGAATTGTAGGCATCAGCACCCGGTGGGAAAGGCGCGAGTCTGACACCCCTGCTTTAGAGGATGTCAGGAAACGTTAGGTCTGTTTATGTAAATAAACGTATTTAGGCAGATCGTTACCGACAACATGTGTCATAGTTCAGAACGTTAACGCTGTGGGTTTTATTGCTTAGCACAGGAACCTGAGGGGGTGGGGGGATCAGGGGGCTTCAAACGGGGGCGAATCTAAACTCAATAGGTACACACTTGTCAGGCCTTTGTGAAACTACACCCTAAATTCAGCAGGTATTTACAGATTGAACTGAGGGGAAGGGGGTGGGGAGCAGAAAAAGGGAAAAACAGGTTGAGATAGGGAATCCAGAAATAGGGGGAGGGGAGAGAGAAAACTAAAAGGGTCCTGTAAGCTAGCCTGGTCATTAAGAGAGGAGGGAAATACACATTGGGCCCTGTTCCACAGTTGTCGTTAAGATAACTCCTGGAGACATTACACAACGTTACACGTAACGTCTCGCGAAGTTACCTTAACGTTATCTTAGCTGGGTTTGCGGCCCGAGTATAGCGTTTTCCTGCGTGAGGTCACTGTAAATTAACGTCTCTTATACTCTGTATACTTAGTATGGGAGGCGTTAATTTACGCCTACTAATCTAAGCACCACCTATTCCAGGGTGCCTGCGTTTCCACCCAGGAGCCGGTATTTCCCAATTAAAAATAACGGAGTTCCCTTTTTTTGCCCTGAAATAATTGGGCAGATCTTGCTGCCGGCCTCTGCCCAGTTATTTTTTTATTTATTTTGGCTGATTTTACTCACCTTTTGTCCCTTGTCGCTCGCTGCTCTTCCTCCTTCAGCTCAGGGACTACCAAAGTCCCTGAAGCTTTTCTGCGCAGTTTGTGCTCCTATACAACTTACGCAGCGTCGGAACAACAAATTTTGAAGCGCTACGGGACTGGCACACTTTCCGTACAGTTTCCGTAGCGCCTGCGCAGAGCGATGGATCGGAGCTGCACACGTATGCACAGATCTGATCCATCGCTTGCTCGCTACCATAATTGGCCTTAGAGGGTGACGTCGGACGCTGTCTGTGGTGTGTGACATTGCTAGTGAACAATCTGGTGACCGCCAGCCGGGAAATTCAAAAATCCTGGGTGGGGTGGAGGAAACACCTCCACTTCACCCAGCAATGTCTCCAGATTGGGGGAGGAGAAGGTGGCTCTCCTTAAATCCTGACCACTTTAAAATGGTCAGTATGACCATAGTGCTGTAACCCCCCTCCCCCCAACAAGCCCTTAATTACCTCGCATCCCACGATGGAGAGGATGACATGATCCACCTCTCACTGGGAGCAGAGTGAGACTAGGAACAAATAGTTCCCGGTCTCCCTCTGTGATTAATCTACGACGCCGCGAAACAAAGATCGCAGCCGGAACACACAGGGCTCCATGGAGTCCTATGGACTCCAGGACCTGACACTCGCGTCGGCGTGCAGCGCTGCTGCTGGAATAGAGCTGCCCTGCAAGTTCTCCTGGTGTTAATAAATCTCCTACCCTGGAATAACTGCACTAAATTGGAGATGGTAAGTAAAATCTGCAGGTGGTAAGTCTCTGTTTTAGTGACAGCTATGGGATGGGGCCCCTTATGGGGGTCTGAAAATCATACACAGGACATCAAGAAAATGAATGGTCAGGTAGTCATACCACAGCGAAACAGAGGCACCGGGGGCAGGAAAAATCTTCAGGTCAAGCTCCAGGTAATCTGGTGGAATTGCTGATAGAATGATGTGCTCATATTGCAGGATGGAAGCAGGTCAGGGTATGCAGGGGAGTTTAATGAATGTCTGTGCCCATTGTAGATAACCACCTGCCTCGATTTCCTTCCTGCAGCATATGCATTATACATGTTGCAGGGCAGCACTTTTCCCTGTGCTCTCCCTCTGCATGAAATAGTAATGGGTGTCCGGAAAAACATGGCCGACCTGGCAACTCTACTCCACCCAGTTCGGGGACAGAGAAGATGCAGCTCAGTTGTCTTCATTGAGGGGTTTCAACATACAAATGGTTCTCTCTGTATCTTTAATTACAACATAAATGGTCCCAAACCACAATGTTTCCACTTCTCCTCCAGTTCAGAGCTACTGATTGGATCGTTATCTCACGGAAGAGTTTTACCTAAATCTATATTCGATTGTACCCCCTGCTAACGGCGCTGATAGTAATAATTATGTACCGGAATGTTTTTCGCTTCATGTATCAAACCCTTTTTTTTATATGTTTGTGCTATACGGCGAGTTATAGTATCGATGACTGTGCGCCTTTTAGATATTTCTTTGTATTGATATTGTAGGATTACGCTATGACTAACCATTGATCCATGAAGGATATATGTATGTTTGTACGCAGCATGCGTGTCCAGACTTTCTATAGGGTTTAGTTGATCATCCTGTTAGAGAACGCGCCGTTTATTAGTCTTGAAGGCTTCCATGATGAAGATACAACCATCCAGAGTCTTGCAGGATAGAAGTGATTGACTGGTCCCGCTCCCTTATGGGCACAGCTGGAATAGCACCAAGTGGGCTTTTTTTTTGCCTACTTTGGATCAACAGCAGCCATAGGGATATGTGGAAGGTTGAACTTGACAGACATCTGTCTTTTTTTCAACCTATTTTACTGGTCCCACCCTCCACACCCTTTATAAGGCAGACCTTCACCTTGTAGCAGACCTAAACATTAATTATATTTATGAACTTATCCGACCCCCAGCGGTCACGCCAGGAAATGACATTCGCCGGGATAATCCGGACATAGTGTGATTCCTCAGGTTGTGCCCCCTACACCTAATAGCCTCTACTTGCATAGAGATGGTAGAGCATAGACTTCCTTCTAGAAGAGGTGTGGCAATGAGCACCCCTCCAGAATTTAAGGGAGGCTGAAAGAAGGGTCTCTTGCGCTCACCATGGGATACTCGCACTCACAAAAGATCCTTTGCCACTCTGGGGGTCATTCTTTGACTCGATGATCATCTCTTCGCTCTACTTCTCTTCTTTTGCCCGTTACCGGTCACAGGGTAGCCTCGGCCCTCCAAATGTTTAGAAACGACCTCTCCCACGATGCTCGGCCACTCGGTAGCAGGGATTAGCCTCTTGGGAAATGTAGTGCCAAAACATCAGGGGCCAATGTTGCTCGCCTGCAACACGTGGTCATTTAGCAAAAGCTGAAATTGCGTACACCAGCGAAAATCTCCCATGATGCAACAGCCACAAACGCCGGCACTTCAGAAGAAAACAGATCCGAACAGACGCAGGAGAAGCTTCAAGTAAATCTTATATCTATGCGCAATCAGGGGATAAATGTCATTGTGCAGCAGCGAATGTTAACCTGGTCCCCGGAAAACGTCGGAGGTTAAAAAAACGTGGTTGATGGATTGCTGTGTGAGAGGTGTTTATGTTACGTTGTTCCTCAAGCCTTAGATTATAGATTCATACATACTGTATCTGATTAAGGTATCGATTTCCGTTCATCCGAGCTGCCTCGTGTAATCGCCTTCCGTTGCATGTATTAGAAAATTGTCTTTTTATAGCAGCTAGCATGAACCTGTAGATTTTACGGTTGTTACCTCGCACTGATTTATCGTTATTAAATATATTTTTACGCCAGACCGTCTCGTTATTGCGTCTCTACAATCACACCGATCTAGAATCTTGATGCTATCCGTCATTTGTTGTATTCGGCTGGAAATCTCATTTTCCAGTCATCTGTCCCAGTAAATAAATGACTGGTCTGCTCAATACTAACGGAGCCCACTGCTGCCACCAAACATGGAGAGAATCTGTAGTAAAACTATAGTGGTGCAGGTGGTTTTTGGAGGAGCATTTGGAAATATCTGATGTATACTTGACAGCTGCTTCAAAGAGGTCTTCTGAATTCCTCCGAGCCAATGTATGATTGGTGCCAAACTGTTGGAATGTGGCGTATCCACCATCTGTGTTGATCACTTGGGTGGTCTAAGACTACCAACCCTGTTACTGGTGCCACTACAGAGTTTGCTGGACTTACCAATTTTCCTTCTGCTTTTGCACGTATTATTGTGTCACATGGAGAAAGGGGGGCTGCCGTAGTGGGGCAGTGTCCCTTTTAATGAATGACACCCAGGATACAAAGACCCGAAAGGTCAAAAACTATAGTATGAAAGGGGAATGCAATTAGGACTGGGTGGTATCTGAATGGACCACCATGGGATCAAACATAAAACCACGGAATGGACTTTGCTGCAAAGACGACCTGGAGGGAAATACAACAAAATATGCAGAATACAGAAAAAACGGTGTCGCGCCTGATCCCCACCGGGGCGGCTGCAACTACCAGATATATCCAGCTCAGTAACATGTATAAAACATAACAGGAAAAAAAACTGTCATCTGCGCTTATCCCCTATAACACTGTGTGAAACAAAACAGTACACAATTAGAGGTTTTAGTTTACTCAAATGGCCATTGGAGTGTAAGCTCACCTGCCACGTCACAGTACCTCCAGTAAAGGTGAGTCCTACCTAATGTCTATAAATATGATGACCGCAGATACAATGACTCAAAAAACGTATCTTCCGCGGAATCTATGTGCATTGCTCCCACCGCCAGACGGCAGTGAAATCCAAGATGGCGCTCATCCCACAGCAATGCAGCTAAACAAAGAGTGTAGTGACTGTGCAGCGTGCCTTCAAATGCAAATTTAATGTGGATCCGCCTACTAACTAGCCCGTTTCGGAGTGGTACGATTTCATTGCGAAAGGACGCACGTGTGATCATAAAAAGGGACCTTCAGGCCGACCAATCGTCTTGGAGCAAGTTGTTGATTGCGCCAGAGAAGCCTTTTTACCGACGGTCTAAGAAGTCAACGTACAGAGCTTGGCGAATAGTTACACATCCTGCACAGCACGGTAAGCAAAATCTTAAGCTAACGCTTACGGTTTCACCCACACGAGCTGCAGTTGGTCCAAAGGTTACCCCAGCAAAACAATGAAACGCGACTTGAATTTTGCAGGTCTCTCCAGGTGTTAATGGGAAATGATGATATCCTGCTGTCAGAGATCATGTTCAGTGATGAGATGACCTTCCGCTTAAGTGGAATGGTCAACAGGCACAATGTGTAGATATGGGGGTAAGAGAACCTGTACGCTGACCGTGGCTCTCCAAACGCTGGGCGTCCACTGACACCGTATTGGTGCGATCATCCAATGTCGTCGTCCGTCCGATCCAACAACATGCAGGTGAATGGACCATCAATGTGTTTTGAGTTGTATCAGAGAGGTCTATGTTCGATCCCTTGATCTTCGAGGGGCAAACCATTACTGACAAAGTTGGGCAAAACATGACAAAGTTACCTGGAAATGCTAACCGACTGGATGATTCCAGAACGAACTGCAGGGGGTGGTGACTACCTGCTTCAGCAAGATGGAGCACCGCTGCCCTGGCATCTAACTGTCCGTAAATTTCTCAACGAGCACCTGCCAAATAGATGGATCGGTCACCTTGGGCAAAATGACCAGAGGATCTACTCTGCGTTTAGCCGCAATTCAACACATTTCAGTGATTCCATTTCACCAATCACTAGCGAATGGTCACTGTATTTTCCCAAAATTGGAGTTGCTGAAGCAGTTATCGGACGTTGGTGAAAACCGGCTAATTGCACCAAATTGACATTATCGAATTCTGCCGAACTGCAAAAAAAAATACCTTATTCTAATAAATGTGTCTAAATAATTAAGGTCATTAAAAAAAATAATAAAAAGGTCTGTTATCAAATAAAAAGACTTTTAAAACAGTGTTACCCAGCCCTGGTCCACAGGACAGGTTCGCAGGACATGTGAAGCACAGCACAGGTGATTGCAGGATTCAGTCTGCATTTCCCCCAAGCTGATCCTTAAAATCTGGCCTGTTAGAGTGTCCTGAGGACCGGAGTTGAGAAACACTGTTTTAAGAAAAACCAATATGTCATCTAAAAAATACAAAAAGGTGTCCTAAAAAATAAAACGTTTTTTTTTTTGCAGAAAATGAAAAGAATAAATGATCTTTAAAAATGAAAAATATTCAGTTTATTACATTGAATCCTATGGGATTCGCCTGTTTATACCTGTCGAACTGAAACACCGAAAATCGGGGCATTTCGATGCAGTTCGGCGTTCTGTGAGTAGAAGACGCAATAGTCTTCTACAGGCAGTTTCGGTCCCAGAGAACTGCACCGTATTTTGCTGTCAGTTTGCCTTTATTTGGTGGTTTGACAGCTTCGTGAATAGACGAATTGGCCTGAAATTGCACCGGTGATATTCAACGTCTAGTGCAATTTGGGGCCAATTCAGAGGTCAGTGGATAGCCTCTCAGGTGTTCTGCAAAAGGCCCCTGAGGACTTAACTGTTTGTGACTTTTGGGGTATGTGAAGGATAGAGTGTCTGTACCTCCACTACCCGTAACCCTGGATGATCTGCAGGAACGCATGATTGAAGCTGAAAACTCGATCACGCCAGACATGTTGTAGAGAGTCTGGTCCGAGATTGATTATCAGATCGCTGTTTGCCAGGTAATGGGTGAGCCGCACATCGAGTGTGTGCGTGTGTGTGTGATACCAAGCGATGCCACGTGAAACTCTACGAGCTGGTGCAACTGGAGCCACCAATGAGCTGGTGCAATTGGAGCCACCAATGAGCTGGTGCAACTGGAGCCACCAATGTGTAAGAATATTCTGATAAAATTACATTCTATATCATTAGAAATCAAGGTCTGTTTTTGTGCTCCCCCTGGACATTAGTCAAAACGCACCCAATGGTTTTATCCAGGGGCTTTGCTAGGGGGGGCGGGGGGGCAGCCCGCACCAGGTGACACCACCCCCCTAGGGTGACACCCAACATTTTTTACACAAAATTATTTTACCAGGAAGGATACATTGAGAATTCTCTCATTTTCAAGTATGTCCTGGGTAGGCAAGGCCTAGGCTGGCACTTTCCAAGGGGGTGGCAAAAAAACCACCACAAAGAGGATATTCACAGAGCACCCGAAATGACGCAGACATTTCAGTGTTCTGTTGTTCCCCGCACTTTGGGGAATCAAATTTCCCCGGTGAATTCACCACAGGGTCCCTGAAGTGCAGGGAATCAGCCACCTAATGCTGCCACATACCTGTCGCCTGCTGTTTTAAAAAGAACTACTGAACGAAAATGTCTGGAATTAACATATCAAGGTCCTATGAATGATAATTATGTCTGTTACAGAAAAAAAAATAGATTTTTGTTTTGAAAAATGCCTAAAATGTACTAAAAAAAATAAAATAAATTAAGAGATTTTTTTTACTATGGATTAAAAAGGAATAAACGGTTTATTAGATATTGGATAAAAACAGGAATATTTTTAACATTGAAACCTATGGTGCTCATTCGCCTAAATAAACCTGCCGAATGAAAACACCGGACATCAGGACATTTCTTTGCTGTTCGGTGTCTCTGAACAGAGTAACCATTACTTCTCTATGGGGACTTTCACTGCCTTCGAACAGGCACCGTACTTGCTGTCAATTTGCCAAAATTTGTGTGTGAGTATATGAGAGAGCTCCACAGCAATAAACCTCACAGTAATGTGCGCCGTGTATGAGCATTCAGTGTTATATGGGAGTACTAATTTATGAGCAAAAGTAGTTTAAAAATAACGTAAAACTCGGGGGGGGGGTGACACCATAAGTTACCGCACCGGGTGACACCAACCCTAGTGACGCCACTGGTTTTATCGTTCGTATTTTAACCTGCCTCTTTTTGTATATAAATGGTGCAAACTGGTAAAATGATACAATTTTAGCTTCAAAATATAAATGATTATATTTATCAAATAAAAATGGGCACAGACTAAACTGTATATAGGAAATATTTAGAGAAGAGCAACTCCTCTGCTGCTTTTTAGGATCCAGCCACCTCACAGCTCAGTGTCCCCCATTCCCCTCCCCAGGCACCAGCTGAGCCCTGCAGCCAGTCACATGAGCTGTGATGTCATCAGAGCGCGCCCCTCCCCCTGTGTTGCTGCAGGAGATGGTGTGTGTGAGAAGCTGAGGATGTTATGGGAATGTCCGGCCCTGGCCCCTTACTACGGGCTCCATGAGGCTGCTCACACCCCCATGTGACTGGAGAGGACACACACAGGAGTAGCACAGACAGGGCTGGTGTCCTGGGAGAGGAGGCTAAGGTATGTGCGGGCGCCATGTCCCGCATGCTGGTTATGGCAGGACAGGAGGGATTCCTCTGACGGGGTCTGAGTTTCAGGTGCTGGAAGGGGAGATTTTCCCTTCCTCCTATAGGATCCCATGTAGAAACGCTTGGCCTCGTCCGATGTTATTCAAGCCTTTTCTTTATATTGCTGTTAATCACTTTCCTATAATCTCTGTCTTTTTGAAGCTCGATCGGAGTCGTCCATCAGTGGAGCATCGTACGCGGTGAGTCTAGGTTACCCTTCATTGCCACCGCATCTCTATAAGGTCACTTTATCCATAGGTTATCATTTTAATGCAGAGTCAATACACATTCCCTCATTTACAATAAGAGTGCGTGTAACGTGATCGCAGACACCACGCATTCTCCTTCCTGTTATTGGAGTCTTTATGGATTTGATATCGTATATAATATTATGAAATCAGAAATAAACAGCAATCAATAAATAACGCTGTACAGCAGAGGTCAGGGGAGTTTGTACTGCATCTCCCATGATGCTCTGTGCACTCACCAGGATGGCTGAGCCTAGTGGAAGTTTTGGTTCCAAATCAAGACGGACTGCCTCTGCTGTAGAGCAACAGAAGATCGTAAATAAAATGAATTTTCCTAGGAAAGTCTCTTTTTTCGCCTGTCAAGTAATGCAGTATTGGGGATTGGCCGATACACAGTCCCGATCCGATACCGAATGACCCGCAGTTGCACCAGCAGCTCGGCCACTAAATAACACTGGGGTCTTGGCGTTCACCGTGGCACATCCGCTGCCTGCACGGAGCCGGTGGTTGTTATTAAAAGCTGTGCCCACAGCCATAACGCCACCAATACCCCCTACACACATCCTCTCTTTCTCTCACTATAAGTTTACAGGGTAATCCAGACGTGGGCCCCTTGCTCGATGTGCCCAGAGTGGTGTCAGCTATACCCTCCTGACGAGGCCTAACAAGGCCAAAATGCTGGTCAGGGGTTGCTGCACCTCTTGTGCAGGGAAGATGTTCTTGGCATTTCGGTTCTGGCCGCCCTTTCTGGGTGATGGCGTCTAATTTGCATATGGAGCAGTTGTAATGGCCCAATCGAGCTAAATCCTTGAGACCTGAGCAGGTCCACCGTAGAGCAGAGTGGGCAACACCAGCAGGCCACTAGTGCCGGTGCTCGTTCTCAGTACCCTCACAAACCTCTCTTCTTCTCACTATAATGCCACCAATACCCCCTACACGGGGGGGGGGGATTTCAACCCTTGTGTGAGGAGTATGGGTGCTGTTATGGAGAGTGCCAAAAACTGCACATAGATTTCAATAACAGAGACTCAACGCAGGCAAGGAAGGTGCCATGCCGAGGCTGTCGGACTCCAGTTGGATGTCACGCAGCCTGGCATGCCGAGAACTTGGGATTCATATCGAATCAAAAAAGTCGATTCCACCCAAAAATCAGCGCAATCTGGTCCCAATTCTTAGGATCGGATGGGGTCGTCCCTAGGTTTTACTATACCAAACATCATACACAACACAAATAGTGAAACACTATCACAATGGATACAGGTCATAATTATAACTTCACAGAAAATTTTAAAAAACACAAATCCCACATAATTAGGAAGAGTTCTCTACAGTAGTGTGTCATTGCTGTGGAATCCCAGCCAGTCCCCCAGGACCTGCCAGGTATGTAGTCATGTGCTCATTCTGATTTTTCAGCGTGTACATCCTCATACTTTGTTAGTATTCTCCATATTTCATGTTAGTGGTGACAGATTGCGAGGTGTTTTTGCATTTGCAAATGTTCTTCGTTTTGAGAGCCAAACTGACCCTGAATGTGCGTCTCTAACGTTAGAATCGCTGCGGATCCTGTGATCCTTCCACGAGACTGGATCCTGTTCTGAGGGCGTCTGAATAAACCATGATAATGGATAAAGAGAAGAATCCGCTGACCCAGAGGATCCTGGATCTAACCCTGGAGATCATCTACCTGCTGACAGGAGAGGTGAGGGACTCGGGGAATGGCGCGGGGACTTCAGTCATGGACTTTATATCATGTAATGAACCTGAAGGAGTTTCTATTTATAAAGGGAGATCAGTAGCAGGTTTATGTTTCGATCCACTAATCTTTGGGAATATCAGAATATAAAATGGTTGGTAGAGAAAAGGTTGGGTGGAACCTGGGGATTGTATATTGTGCCCACAGGAAGAGATGCCTTTACCCATATTGGTGCTGCCCTCTATATTTAGGATCATATAGTTGTAAATATCCCTGGCGGGAGAATTGCAGACAACGGCAACCACCAAGTGTATAAAGGATACTACAGGACCCCGAGTCCCAGCGTGGAGCCACGTTTCCCTTTGCTGAACCACATGAGAAACAGCAAGCAGAAGATCCTAGATCTGACCAACCAGATCACCCGTCTGCTAACCGGAGAGGTGAGTCTGCTGGGAATGGGACATTATACGCTAACACCAAGGCATGTGTCTGGATGGTGACTGTGTCATTGTGTGTGTCAGGTTCCTATACGCTGTGAGGATGTCACTGTCTATCTCTCCATGGAGGAGTGGGAGTATGTGGAGCGACACAAGGAGCTCTACAAAGATGTCACGATGGAGGATCACCAGCCTGTTACTACAGCGGGTAAAAGGAGATTTCATTACTGTGAGATATGGGTTCTAGACATGTCTACGTGAAATAATTTGATCTGTTTCATATTTATTCATTAAGTTAATAATTTTTGTTCGTCATTATCGTTATGATACAATGACTCGTTTCTGGGGCGATTTTTGTTATTTTGAATCGACTCGTAATTTCGGGAAGTCTTTTATTCGCTGATTCGATTCGTAATTTCAGGAAGTCGCTTATTCGTTGTTCCAATTCGATTCGTAATTTCGGGAAGTCATCGTTGTTGCGTTTAATTTTTTATATTTAATTGTATTGGCTGTTCCACAGCTTTAATGAATTTATTGGGTATTTGGGAAAGTGAATAAATATCACTGTATTTCAATATCAAATTGATTCAAATCGATTCGTTGTTTTCGTCTGCATTTTTTCGGATTAGTTGAAAATCATTCCTAATGCGATTCGGATATATTCGGATGCGTCTATTTCCGAATCACGAAAAAGTCATCCGAAATATAATTTGTAACGAAACGAATCGCACAAGTCTAATGGGTTCCAAGACAGAAAAAAAATCCTGGATTGAAGAAAGCTCCCACCTAGATGTAGGTAGGAGCTCTGAGATCTTGGAAGGATCTTTAGAGTGAAAGGTGTGAAATTCACTAAAATACTCGTAATCTGAGACCAGCAAATTTGACCCCATTAAGGCCCCTATTCGCGCAAATGCGCTCGCGCAATTTTTTTTGCGCAAGCAAAAAACTTTAGTGCGCCCAAATTAACGTGGTAGTATGATCCGAGCGCATTTTTTCAGCCTTCAACTTTTTTCGAGCGCAAATCCGACGCGCAAAGCTGGGCGCAAATGACCGTTGCGTGCAGAAATCGGTGGGCAATCAGAATTAAGAACCACCATTTGCTATGTTTCGGTTGTTGCGCCTGTCAAAGTCAATCTGCGTATATGTGCTGCAACAAAAATAAAAAATTAAACAATTTATTAATTTTATTGTTTGGGTATGTGTAGAATGTGTAACTGTACTGTGCTGTATTATTTTTTTTTTGTGCAGGTTCATTTCATTGTAAATTAACACCAGGTTTTCAAAGACGTTAAAATGATGCGCGCAAACGTTGTGCGTTACATTTTGCGCTAAGATTGTAATACCATGCGCGCATACGTGTACTAACGCATTGGCGCTCACAATGTTAAGTATAGGATGCGCGCAGGAACTTACGCTCGCGCTGGGTTCGCGCAGGGCCACTCGCGTTGGACGTTAACGAGCATCGTTTGCACGAACGTCGTAATACGACGTTATGCGCTAATGTTTTTTTCCTCATGCAAATGTGCATTTGCGTGCACGAGGAATGTAATAGGGGCCTAAGTAATTTAAGATACATGTCACAAATGAGTCCCAAAACCCTTCCTTGAATCTGTGCACTTAAATCCATACATCCCAGGATGCCCTGGTGATACTGTTATGCATAAGGTCTTGGCTTCTGTTAACAACTTATCATGGAGCTCAGTACCAAAAGTGGGAATCTCCATGCAGAAAGGCTCCCTGTCGCTGTCAGTATCCCAAAGAAGTACTGACCTTGCCCACTCAGGCCATAGCTGGAGCTCATGTAGGGTGAAGACAAGTCTTAAAACAGTTTAATTTGGGTTTACAGTTGCATTTATATCACACAGGTCCAACCCAGGGAAGAAAAAGGAGAACCAATAGGAAAACACACACAGGGGATGGACAGCTCAACAAAGGTAAAATACATTCTGGTGTTAATATACTGAATAGCTTCTCCTATCCCACACTCCCAGACCTGCCCCATCACTCCTAAACATGCCTCTGTTTTTTTTTCAACAGGTACATTTCACACAACTGGAGAAAACAATCCAAAGATGAACAACTCAGGACAAGCTGAAGCTGCAACGCAACCCTCACGTACAATTCTATCACGTGAAAAAGGACACCTTGTGAACACTGACAACTCTCCTCCTCCAGAATATGCAAAAACACAATATCCATCTATCGTGGAGGAACCGGCCTCATGTGAAAAAGAAAATGTCACAGACGCGGACATAAATAAACCAACCGAACATACACAGACACCATATCCATCTACTGATCATTTGGAGGAACCGGCCTCCTGTGAAGGAGGAACACTCACAGCCAGTGACATATATAAACCCACAGAACATGCACATACTGAATATCCACCTACTGATTATATGGAGGAACCAGCCTTGTGTGAAGGTGGAAATGTCACAGCCGGTGGTGTATACAAAGCTGTAGAGCATTCACATGCTTATTATCCACCTACTGATATGATGAAGGAACCGTCCTTGGGTGAAGAAAGTGTCACGTATAATCCCCGAGGACATATAATGACACACTATCCGCCAGCTGATATTAAGGCTGAACTGGCCTCATATCTAGATGGAAATCTCTCATACACCAACATATATAAACCCCCAGGACATACACAGACACAATATCCACCTGCTGATGTTAAGGCGGAGCCGGCGTCATATCTAGATGGAAATCTCTCGCACCCTATCATATATAAACCCCCAGGACATACACAGACACAATATCCACCTGCTGATGTTAAGGCGGAGCCGGCGTCATATCTAGATGGAAATCTCTCGCACCCTATCATATATAAACCCCCAGGACATACACAGACGCAATATCCACCTGCTGATATTCAGGAGGAACTTTCCGTATGTGAAGGTGTAAATACTGTAGGTGGCATTCCCAAAGCGAAAAAGCCATTCAAATGCAGCGTATGTGGGAAAGGTTGTTCCAGCAAGACTCGCCTTTTTGACCATCTGCGGCTTCACACAGGAGAAAAACCGTTCAAGTGCAGCGAATGCGGGAAAGGCTTTACCTCCAAGTCCTACCTTGTCAGCCATCAAAGGATCCATACAGGAGAAAGACGGTTCAAATGCGCCGTGTGCGGGAAATGTTTTATACACTCCTCGTATCTTTCCTCGCATAAAAAGATTCACACAGGAGAAAGTCCGTTCGAATGCTCTGAATGCGGGAGGAGTTTCACTTACAGCTCGTCTCTTGCGAAACATAAAAAGATTCACACGGGAGAAAAACCATATCAATGCTCTGAGTGCGGGAAGTGTTTTCTCCAGTCCTCGCATCTTGCAGATCATAAAACCATTCACACTGGGGAAAAGCGATTTGTCTGCAACGAGTGCGGAAAAGGGTTTAACCGCAGGTATCTCTTAAATGTGCATCAGAAAATTCACAGGAGAGAATAATCATTCCGGGTAATATGGTTGGTGCTGTCCTAAGAACTCCAAATTCTGCTGCCCTTCCTCCCTCTCCCCATGTCACAACTGTCAACGTGGATTATAAAAAGATCAAATTTATAACTCATTGTCCATTTTAGCCAAGACAAATGTTTTGTAGAACAAGCTCAAGGTGTCTTATTTACTCTGAGTGATTTCTGACAACATTTATGATTGTTCCAGCAGTTTTATGGCTCTTCATACATATATATATATACACAAAGCTCACAAATTAAGTGGTCCGGTCACCTGGGACGAGTGATAATCGAGTGGCGAGTTTTAACCTGGAGCTCCCTGTGATCTGGGTGATACGTGAGAATCTCCTGACACGCAATACCCAGTGTGGCCACTTCATCACAGTGGCGCTGTTCTGTAGCTGTCAGGTGATTCAGTTTTGAAAAGGAAAGGATTTTACCAGGAAGGATACATTGAGATTTCTCTCGTTTTCAAGTATTTTCAGTTAATGCTTTCTATGTAAAGCAGGACAGCAAGAGGAGATCAGGGACAGACTGAGGGGAAATAGAGAAAACAGACAGGTTTAAGGAAGCAGGGACAGTTAGAGGAAGAATGTAAGGGTTCAGGGACAAGAGTGGGAAGGGGACAAATTTGATAGGGCATGTTTAGCGTTCAGACACAAGAATGGAGGTGACAGAGTAGCCGTCAAGGATGAAGATTGTAAATACAGAAATAAGAGCAGTTTAGGTATCAGTGAATGGATTGGAGGAATAGGGACAGGTTTAGGTGTACATAGGCAGGATTAGAAAGGCAGTGACTGGTTTAGGAGAGCAGGGACAGGTCTGGGGGCACACGGCTAGCAATAGGAGTGCATGGCTGTTTTAAAGGGTACAGGGAAAGGTCTGGGGTGCAGGGCCAGCATTGGGAGTGTATCAATGTGTTTAAGGGTACAGGGAGAGGTCTGGGAGTGCGGGGCCAGCATTGGGAGTGCATGGCTTTTTTTAAGGGTACATGGAAAGGTCTGGGGGTGCAGGGCCAGCTTTGGGAGTGCATGGATGTTTTTAAGGGTACAGGGAGAGGTCTGGGGGTGCAGGGCCAGCAATAGGCGTGCATGGATGTTTTTAAGGGTACTGGGAGATGTCTGGGGGTGCAGGGCCAGCATTGGGAGTGCATGGATGTTTTTAAGGGTACAGGGAGAGGTCTGGGGGTACAGGTCCAGCATTGGGAGTGCATGGATGGGTTTAGGGGTGCAGGAACAAGAGTAATGACAGTAATAAACTTGAGATGTGGAGAGTCAAAAGGTGTGGTGATGAAGCATTGGTAAGAGTGGGTGTGATGGGAAAGGGTTGGGGTACACAAACAAGTATGGGGGTGACAGTGTAGAAATGCATTTAAGAATGCATGTACAGGCCTGAGGTAGGAACGGGTGAAACGGAGAAAGAGGGGCAGGTTTATCAGTACAGGGGTGGGACGAGGCGGAGCAAACTGAGCAGTAATGGCGGCAGATGATATGCATGATAAAGGGCAGCACTAACTAACATGTATGTGAGGTGCTGACAAGCTGATACAAATTACACAGCCCTAGAAGGCTGGTGTCCGTGGTATCAATCACTGTATCAGCGCTAGGGTTTCTTACTGCACGGTTAACAAGCAAATTGATACACATTATAACTTGTTATATAGCCCTATTAGGCTTTATGCATCCTTTCCTGGTTTGATTTTGTGTTATTTATGGTTTTATTAAGTTATTGTCACTCTTTGCCTGCATCTGTTGCACCAACAGACTTTTCAATGTCCATATTTTATCGATAACCTTATAAATAAAAGTCATATTTTAACGTTTAGTTCTTGTAGATACTTTTCACTTGAGTCAGAACCTCTGCTGGTTTGGTTGAGTCTTATCTTTTCTGGGTTAAGTCCCGTTAGGGAAGGACGGAGGGCTCCGCAATCATCTATCCTGACGGATATTAACACATAAGCATGACCTGGTGGGTTTCGCCAGTACGTGGGATCATTCGTGGCGAGTGACGCTTACGGCTAGTAAAATATCAACACGCAAGTGCTCTGGTAGATGGCATCCGGTGATAGCCAATCCATTGCTGTGCGCAGGCACTGCGGAACTTGCACGTAGAAGTCCACAAGTTCCAAACGACGCACAAATTGCATATGAAGCTGCAGGGACTTCTGCATTTCGGAAGCCCTGAGCTGAAAAGGAGGAGCAGTGTATCCCGAGGGAGAACAGATGAGTATTTATATATTTTAAAAAATTGTGCAGGTGCTGTCAGCAATACTTGCCCAATTATGTAAGGGGGGGTAGGGTTTTTCTTTAGTAGAATGCCTCTTTAAGGGGTTAACTCTGTCAGTGCTGCAAGTATTTACCCATTCACTACCCAGTCAGTCAGTGGTGTATTTAGATTTTGTGCTGCCCTAGGCCTGACTAAACTTTTGCACACCCTAATTAAAATTTGACACCCCCCTTCCTGTCAAGGTCACACCTCTTCCTGTTTAAACCCCACCCCTTCTTCTCCAGCACTGATTGTATACTCAGTTTCCTCCACGAAGACTGGGTCTGCTGGAACCGACCCTGATGGGGGATGGGAACCACAAGACTGCCGTGGATAGACAGAATAGACTGTAAACTTGGGATAGTAAAATCACCATCAATTTAATCAGTATGAATAAAAACCATATATGGACATGTAAATCCGACGTGTTTCGTCGCACAGCGGCGACTTTCTCAAGGATACTATCCTTTCAAAATAGATACATTCTGTTTAATATATATATATATATATACACCCCTTACAACAGTTAATTGAAGACTGGTGCCTAGGGTTGCCACCTTTTCTTCGAGCCAAACCCAAACACTCTAGTGCTAGGCTTCGGCGGCATATTTTTTTTGCAGCATATCCATTCCTCCATTATGCGTATATATTATGGCACGTGGTATGCTTTGCATGGCAGACTGCTATGATGGCACACTGGTATTATGGCCTGTCAGACTGGTATTACAGCACACTGGTATGCATGGCAGACAGGTATTATGGCACACTGGTATGTATGTCAGACTGATATGCACACTGGTATTAGGGCACACTGGCTGGTATGCATGTCAGACTGGTATTAGGGCGCACTGGCTGGTATGTATGACAGACTGGTATTATGGCGCACTGGCTGGTATGTATGACAGACTGGTATTAGGACACACTGGCTGGTATGTATGACAGACTGGTATTAGGGCACACTGGCTGGTATGTATGACAGACTGATATTAGGGCACACTGGCTGGTATGCATGGCAGACTGGTATTATGGCATACTGGGTGGTATGTATGGCAGACTGGTTTTAAGAGAGGAGGGATTTACTTATCAAGACTAGATTAATTTGTTGTCCCCATTATTCTTGGAGCCTGAGGAATGGATCCAGATCCCTGAATGATTGCAGCAGGCACAGCAAAAGAGCAGCTCGTCTTGGGAGTCCTGCTGTCTCTCTCAACTTGGTCACGTGTGCCTGAGCGGGAGCAAGTGACTGATGGGAGGAGGCGGGCCTGGCAGAGTGGGGAAGAAGAGACGTCACCGCACAACCCCCACATGTCAGTGACTGGTGGTGCGGACTAGCGTCTCTCACTCGCACGCAGCCAGCCCTGCATACGAGTGAAGATTCGAGGCACAGGCAGCACAAACGTCTGCTCTCCTCTGCAGTAGGGATGAGCCGAACACCCCCGAGTTCGGTTCGCATTCGAACTCGACCTTTTCAAAAGTTCGAACTCGAACTCGAACTCAATACAAGTCAATGGGACTCAAAGTTCAGTTTTTAGAGTGCCCTGCAAGAGGGCAGATATGCTAGATATTTGGTGTATGGGGGTCCGGGTAGTGCCCTGGGGGACAGGAAACAAGGACAAAAAGTTTAAAAAGAAAAGTTTTTAAAGGGACAGTGAGTTTTCCATGAAATAAGGGTTAAAAATAAAAACGAAAAATTCCTTCCAATATCGTGCCTAGGAGGTCCCCATAACCTGTCCGTGAAGTGGCGGATTTCTAGGATGTATAGAAACATTTAAAAACAATGTCCGGGTCCAGGTAGTGCCCTGGGGGACAGGAAACAAGGACAAAAAGTTTAAAAAAGACGTTTTTAACCCCTTCACTGCTGACGACGTGTGGGACACTTCCTCAGTTTCTCCCGCTGTATGCTGAGGAGGACGTGTCCCACACATCATCAGCTTTGCGGGACCCCCGGCGGAGATACTCACCTCTCTGTCCGGGGTCCCACCTTGCGCGATGACGTCATTTCCAGGCGACCCCCCCGGCAATGCCGGGAGATCGCCTGGAAGGGAGGGGGCGGATCCGTTCGGATCCCTCTCCCTCCCGATCGGGAGGTCTCACAAAAAAAAGCCAGGCACCGCTTAAAAGGGGAGAGTCTCCCCTTTTAAGCGGTGCCTGGCTTTAACCCCTTAGGCACCGGGTCGCACTTTGGCACCTTGCGGCGCCGAAGTGCGGCCTAGCTCCGGTGGGGGCTGCCATCTTGGATCGCGGCTCCACCCCCGGGTCCTCCCTCACTGCCTGACGTCCTCACGCATAGCGTGATGACATCAGATAGCCGGGAAACCCCTAGCTGCCCGGAATCCCCTGGTGGAGATAGGGGGTTCATTTGAGGGTTCACAGAGATGCTGTGAGGCTGTGTATAGAGATGCTGTGAGGCTGTGTATAGAGATGCTGATGGGGCTTAGTATAGAGATGCTGAAGGGGTTGTGTATAGAGATGCTGTGAGGATGTGTCTAGAGATGCTGTGTGGCTGTGTATAGAGATGCTGTGAGGTTGTGTATAGAGATGCTGTGAGGTTGTGTATAGAGATGCTGTGAGGCTGTGTATAGAGATGCTGATAGGGCTGAGTATAGAGATGCCTTGCGGCGCCGAAGTGCGGCCTAGCTCCGGTGGGGGCCGCCATCTTGGATGGCGGCTCCACCCCCGGGTCCTCCCTCACTGCCTGACGTCCTCACGCATAGCGTGATGACATCAGATAGCCGGGAAACCCCTAGCTGCCCGGAATCCCCTGGTGGAGATAGGGGGTTCATTTGAGGGTTCACAGAGATGCTGTGAGGCTGTGTATAGAGATGCTGTGAGGCTGTGTATAGAGATGCTGATGGGGCTTAGTATAGAGATGCTGAAGGGGTTGTGTATAGAGATGCTGTGTGGCTGTGTATAGAGATGCTGTGAGGTTGTGTATAGAGATGCTGTGAGGCTGTGTATAGAGATGCTGATAGGGCTGAGTATAGAGATGCCTTGCGGCGCCGAAGTGCGGCCTAGCTCCGGTGGGGGCCGCCATCTTGGATGGCGGCTCCACCCCCAGGTCCCCCCTCACTGCCTGACATCCTCACGCATAGCGTGATGACGTCAGATAGCCGGGGAACCCCTAGCAGCCCAGAATCCCCTGGTGGAGATAGGGGGTTCATTTGAACCCCGATATCTCCAGAACCGTGGCAGCTAGGGGGTCATGGAGGGTGTCAATCGAAAGGCATGAGCATGGCCTTTCGAGTGATACCCAACATGACCAGGTATAAAGTAAAAGAAATCATGTATTTTTTTTGTGTGTGATTTTTATTAATGCAGCAATATTGCTCCCATTTCAATTATAATGTGAACGATGCTGCACTAATGATTTTTTTCTATGGGGTGCGTTTGCTAAAAATCACATAATTCCCCCCACAAAATGTAACAACTCCCCATTTCTAATTTTTGTACAAGCGCACCCCATAGAAAACATAACCGCAAACGCTCATGTGCTAAAATGAGAAAAAAAAACACTTTACACACTGCAGATGTTTAAAATTTTAATTTTTATTGCATTTTTTGTCATAATATACAGCCAGGACATGACGTATACATATAAAAATGATATATTATGAATCTGCGGAGTCTGCCGGAAAGAACGATATCTAATATGTCTGGGTCATTTAATAAAATGAAGCTTCAAATCACGTTTAAACATGATGAGCGAAAGCGGTAAAAATGAGCTGAGCACACAGCAGTGAAATGCAGGGTTAAGGGGTTAAACAGCATATCAGAGGAACATTTAGTAGAGAAATGAACACATCTCAGAAGCACAGGTGTTGTTTGATACATGTTCAGGAGACACCTCCAGACACCCTCAGTCTACAGACAATGTATCAAATTCATTAGACCAGACTAATTAAAAGCACATGTTATTTCCAAACACTAATTAAACCCCTGTTGTTTACAGCGTTTGAGAGCACAGGTCATTTAGAGGTGAGAATCTTTGCACGTAGACATTATTTTTTAATTCAATATCTAATAAACCGTTGCTTATAATATTCTGCAGTAAAGAGTCTCTTTTTTTCTAGATTTTTTAGTATTTTTTAAGCATTTTTTATACTTTTTTCAAAAAAAAAATCGAACTCGAGCCGAACACGCCAAAAAGTTCGAAGTTCGCAAACTACTGCCGGTGTTCAAATCGAACTCCAAACTGATCAAACCAAACAGCTCATCCCTACTCTGCAGCTGCCCCTGTAATAGCCGATCGGCAAAGGTGCAGCATGCTTAAGAGGGATGCAGGTCCTCTACCGGTGCTTCTTGTTTCCCTGCCACCACAAACTTGGAAAGCCCCTCCGAGTGACGCGTTTCCAGTCCACGTGACTAGGCGGCCGATCCTTGCTCTGGTCACTTCCGGTGGCCATCTTTGTAGTTCAAATAAAGTGGTGTTTTTTTTGTAGTTTCGGCGATCATAACGTCCAATTCCCATGTTATACAGTCTCCATGCAAGCCCAAGACTTTTTTTTTTGCTGCCCCCCTAGAAAGTGCCACCCTAGGCCTTGTTGGCCTAGGCCAAGATACTGCACTGCAGTCAGTGCTCTGTGTGTATGTTAACTCTTTAAAAAGCCATTAAGTAACCCGTTTGCATTTGGATCTTTTGCTTTTCGGCGCGAGATTACTGTACTTTGCGCTCCCTATACTTAACATGGGGAGCTCAAAGTGTTAATCAGCGTTACGATTACAAAGTCCCAGAGCTGATTAACGTCCGGCTGCGGTTAACAAAAAGTCAATCACAGTCTGTACCTGGTGCTAACGGATTCCGCTGCTGCAGAATCCGTCAGCACCGGCAGTAACCCCCCAAATGAATGATACTCACCTTCCATCCCAGGCAGAAGAACGCGGCTCCAACCGCCTCCTCCATTCAGCAGAAGCAGGGAGAGACTGGGGGAAAAAGTCCTCCAGTCTCCCCCTGCGTATCACTACGCCGACCTGCCGGATCTCGCGAGGTGAGATCCGGCAGGTCATGTGACTGGCACTGTCTGCTTCAATGGAGTCCTATGGACTCCATGGAGAGGATGCGCGCGGCGGCGCTTAGTGCTGCCGCGCGCATCCCGACACGTAGTGCCCGATAACAATGCAGGTAGCTTTTTAATGCTAAACCAGGGGCGCAAAAGAGAAACCTGCAGGCGCACATTATCTGCAGGCGCAGGTTTTTCTTCTTTGCGACTCCGTTTTAGCTCTACAGAGGCACCTGCATGTCCCCTGGCTTGGGACCTTACACTTGTGCTGGCAGAACAACCAAATATCCTCAGGAACCTGATTATGGGTGATGAGGCCCACTTCCAAACATAACTGCCGCATCTGGGTGACAGAACAGCCAGGACAATTCCATGAACGGCCTCTTCATGGACAACGAGTTACTGTATGGTGTGGGATTATGGCTCATCGTGTGTTTGACCCTTTCTTTTTTGAGAACATGAAGAGATGGCTGTCACAGTGAATGGTGAAGGTTATCGCCACATGTCGGACACGTTTCTGAGACCATTGTTGGATGTGGAAAACAGTGAGATATGGTTCCAACAAGATAGAGCAACCTGTCATACGTCAAGAGTGGACAAACCATGGCATTGCTTCAAATGATGTTTCCAGGTCATATGATGTCTCAGAATGGAAACATTAGTTGGCCTCCGAGATCACCAGGATCTCACCTTTCATGATTATTTCCTCTGGGGGTTCCTCAAGGATAATGTTCTACAGGCATAAACCTTGAATGATTGCTGCTCTCAAGGTTAGCATTCGTACAGCAATTTGTGATCTCTCGCAAGATACGTTGGAGAAGGTTATGGCAAATGCGGTGACTCAAATTCTTCACTGTCGGGATATGAATAGTGGTCATATGCCAATGTGATGACCTGTAAGGCTTCCAATAGATATTTCTATTTTTGATGTACCTCATAAGGTTGTTTAGTAATAATGTAGCGCTGTGCTAAAAATCTTGCTGTGGCAGTACCTATTTTTGGCCACAAGATGGAGACTATCGCAATCAGAGATACTGGACATTGGGACTACAATAACTGGCATGCTTTGCGAGAAGCCAGGAAGTGGGTGGAGACTGGACACTTACATCCTCTGCCTCATGGAGAAAGTTCCAGGGCGCCAGGGGATGAGAGAAAGCAGACGCACTGAGGAGACCGCTGGAGGAGCTAGGCAAAGCCCGGGGAGACCTGTAATTCCTATTTGGGTCACTCAACCTGAGGAGAAGGAGACTTGCCAGTACCCAGACAACAGCTGCAGACCGGCGGAATCGAACGGAGAGCAGGCGGGGAGCTGGACAAGCTGCATGAAGGTAGACAACGGATCCGGCCGCTAGTATCCCCAGTCAAAATCGGGTGGAGAGACGTCCTGGGTCAGCGGAGCCTAAAGCAGTCATCAGATGGGTGAGAGCCTCCAAGGCTGTTTGTATGATTAAAGGACGCTCTGCTGTTTTTCTCTTTTAAGTTCACAGGGCCCCAACTGACTAGTCGAAGACTTTCCTTTAATAAATTCACTGGCCAGTTGAACAGTACCCGGGTACACACACACACAGATACGCTTCTTACATTC